>BLSH010039941.1:376600-442944 GCA_018402905.1 Glandirana rugosa
GAACTGATACCATAAGTGATATTTCGATTGTACAAAGAACTAGTACTACGGTGAATACTTCGTCTGGATTAAGAACTGATACCACGGAAGATATTTCATCTGGACAGAACTGATAAAACGGAAGTCGCTTCACCTGGGTTAGGGATTTACGTCATGGAGAATATCTCGTCTTGACAAGGAACTGATACCAGAGAAATCTTAATATGTTCATTACGTTTTTTACATGAAAATACATGATGAACCTCACTTGTTTGACCTCTCACGTTTTACACCACGTCGACACGTACCATTGGTCAGTCGCGGATAGAAGTCGAACAAGTTAATTTGAAACTGGTATTTCTTTGACCTTCCCCACCCTTTTGTGAAGCCTATTAGAGTCTCTGGCTCTAATCAGGTGCTTAAAAAAAACACCCCCCCCCCGCGATAGGAATCCATGTGGATCAGCTTCCAGTTTCTTTATGGTCAAAGTTTAATTGAACAAGCTGAAGATAGGCGCTGACTGGTTACCATGCACAGCTGCACCACATTTTGCACTCTCCAGTTTGTTCACTCCAAGTAGTACATAAAAGTACATTTTTTGCATTACTTGTATAATTCTAAAGAGACCATAGTCAAGGAACAGTTCTGCTCTATAAGAGGTACTGCATTTAGGGATTGGGTCCACTTCGCTGAAGGCAAAATAGTCAAGACAGGTCTACTTTATAGAAGGCACCATAGTCAAGAATTAGGTCTGCTTCATAAGTGGCATCATGATCAAGAAACATGTTAGCTTTATAGTGAATACCATAGTCAAGAAACAGGTCAATTTTATGAGAGGCAACATAGTCAATGAAAAGGTCTGCTTTAAAGAAAGAGCTATGGTCAAAGGATAGCTCACTTTATAGGAGGCATCATAGTCAAAGAATATCAAGGAATAGGCTACCTTTATAGGTAGTACCATAGCCCAGGAACGGGTCTGTTATATAGGAGGCACCATAATCAAGGAATAGGCCTGCTTTATAGGAGGCACCATAGTCAAGGAATAGGCCTGCTTTATAGGAGGCAGCATAGTCAAGGGAGAGGTCTTTATTATAGCAGGCACCATAGTCAAGGAATGTGGCCACTTTATAAAAGACAGCATATTTAAGGAACAGTTCTACTTTTGGTACGATAGTTAGGCAACATGTTTATTTGAAGCATAATGATCAAGGAACAGGGTTTAGCAAGCTCCTCCCTGTTCCAAAAGGGCAGAATTTAGGTTGACCATTGGCCATTAAAGTACTAGATAATGAATACTGGGACTGGGACTGTCACAGAGAAGCACTGGGACTATCACACAGAAGCACCAGGAGTTTCCCAGTGGCTCATTTTGGGGAAGGAAACATACAGGGAGGTGAGTGTCTAGAAAGTGAACCTGCTGCTTGTGTTACTTTTGTCAAAGTAGTTATTTGCTTTGCTCAATTGAAGCACAAGCTTTCTACTACCTTGATACCTATTACTTTCTGTTACATTTTTCCCAGTACATGAGAAGGTCAAAAGACAGTCCCGTGGAAGTCAATGGGGATCCATCGCATAGGTGTGAGCAGTGACAAAAAAATGTAATCTACGGAATGTGGAAATTGCACCAGGCCATGTAAAGCTGACCATACATAAAATTTCTGATTGTACAATCTCATTTAGATCCACCATCGGCTATGTATAGTAAAGAGTATGTGCGACTGGATAGAAATTGATTTGGTTGTATAGGTCTGTTTCTATATTAGATCATTTTGGTAAATGTAAAAGGGATTGTACAGGGATTGCACATTCATATTGTAGTGTGAACGCAAACCTTGAGGCTGGGCTCACATATGAACCGCATGCGACTCACAGCAGGGGTATGGTGTGTCCTGGTTCACTGTTTCAGGTCTGATTTCAGCCCGAATTTTGGGCTGAATTTGGACCTGAAACGGACCCAAAGTCACACAGCGCTTTTGTGAAACCTGCTGCGGAGATATGTGAACCGGCTCCACAGAGAACAGGTCAAAATCTCCTGCTATTGCGAATTGGATGTGGGCAACCCGCATCCAATTCGCAATGGTGTGAACCCAGCCTAAGTGTACATCTGGGATGATATGGTGGGCTACTTTCAGTCAGTGTGGATTGAATAAAACCGTATGTGAATGTGCAAGTATCCTTAAAAAATGAGTTATAAGCTTCCATAATCTTGTGTTAAGTCCTTCCCTTGGAATGCCTAGAGCAAATACCTTTTTATAACTTTTTGAAAACTGATACAGATTTTTTTGGCAGACTTCCAGCTGGTATTCCCAAAAGGAACAGCCCTTTCTAGCCTAAAATGATTGCAAACAAATAGGTGAGGTTAAACTTATGTTAGCCGAGATGTACATGCACACAAATCTAGATCACTCTTTTGGCTAATGTTCACTGTTTGATACCAGTTAAGCAACCAGGCACATACTGTAAATAATCAAGCACACAGCCATTAAAAGTCCAGACTTTATATTGTGTCACATACTGCAGAGTTTAGTTACTGAAAAAGCGGTACCAACATATGTTGCCACATTTCCACCAGTCAATTCATTAAATATCTGCCCTGTTTTTGTTGCCCCAATAGCAACTGAAAAGGACCGGAGTGTAAAAAATTAAAATACAAATAGTCAGCTACTTCTCATTTGTGCACCATGCCGATAATATCAGAATAACTGGAAGAATACATGCTAATTTTGTTACACAGTAATGGCTAGCATAATCATGGTGCAACTATTATAGCTGGTCTAAAACAGCTAGGAACAGTTGCTTGTTGTAATGACAGAGTGAAAATACTTATGAAAATAGTTAGGAAAAACACCTCCCTACCATTTCTAGCCACAGCCATCTTAAGGGCAGATGATTCATGTAGCACTTACTGTAAACAAAATTAAATAGCGCTTGCATAAACATCAGAATATTACACTGCAATAGTGTTCACAAGAAATAAAGTGAATATAGTGCCAATATAGTCCAGTAATCATAAAGAAGTGCGCTTGTGCTTGAAAAAGTGCTTGAAATCTTCCAAAGTGCCAATGTGCTTCAAAGGTGTGGGGTATCTCCCCTATGTGTCCCTATTTTTCAGTCTGGGGGTCTGGTCAAGCTAAGTGTGATCGGATGCTCCTTGCTGGCAAGCCTGGGGTACGAACGTTTTTAGCCTCAATAACCCCCCGAATTCCAATAAGCTCCAATAGCAGTCAGAGATTGGGATGAGAAAAGAGGGAGCCCCAATAGTAAAGTATTGTAAGGATAAAAGTTTTATTGCGCAATACAGATTGTACTTACAAAATTGTAGATCAAAATTTGCATGAACATACACCAAAACACGAGCACCGCTGTTCAGCGTGCGTTCCACAGCAACCGGAAGTGATGACCACGGAACTCCATACCGGAAATTACGTCAACGCGTTTTGCCTTCCTGTAAGCGTCATCATATTGGAATTCAGGGGGGTTATTGAGGCTAAAAACGTTTGTACCCCAGGCTTGCCAGCAAGGAGCAGCTGATCACACTAAGCTTGACCAGACCCCCAGACTGAATTAGCTGGCGGTCATGGTCCTCTGGTGAGTAGGGACACATAGGGGAGATACCCCACACGTTTGAAGCACATTGGCACTTTGGAAGATTTCAAGCACTTTTTCAAGCATGGACGTCTTCCCATGCCCCATTTGTGACGAAATCGATCGGGCAGAAGGGATGTCTCCAAGTCACCGCTGACTCTACTTGTGGATGGATGTTTTATGTCTGCGCTATTTTCATTGGAACTCTGTAAGTGCAATATTTTTTATTAAAGTCTTGTTTTTAACCGTTATCACACTATTGTGACCCTCTTATCTTTATTGAGCATAACGGATTGGTTGGCATATCCGGGAGACAACGTTGAGGATGCCAACATCTGTGGCTGAGTGGTAGCCTGATATCCACACAAGCGTTCCCTGACCCCCCGGTAATAGGGGGTCTAGGGGCTCTGGTAAGGGCACATCCTAATTAGTGGAGGATTTTCTCACATTATCGGTGGTGAGGTGGATCCTTGTGATTGTACAAGACACGTCTATAGATAAAGCTTACACCCTTCTGTTGCACTGTTATCACCACAGTGGAGTGAATTTTGGACTATGAACATATGCATACATACCTTTTTCACTTTCTAATTGTCAGTTCTATTGTATTTGTTTTTTTCTGTATGCACTAGCCATATATATGTAGTGGTTGTGGTGCTTATCTAATGGCATTTTTATTTGAAGAGCACATACACGAACGCATTATATGTATAATAATATTGTTATCGAGTGAAGAATTCACACTTTATATTTTGCAGCTGTGTTTTTGATTTAGTTTATATTTTGTTAAAGGGTAGCGCAGCCATTTACACATTTTATTTGGCATAATATGTAGCACTTACTTCCTGGAATCCATCTACCCTTAGCTCAGGCATGCAGGCTGGAAGGTGTGCTTAGCTGAGAAATCTCCTCCTTCCTTCCTCCAGATGAAAAAGAAAAAAAACTCATGGGATGTATGACATCATTTTGGCCTAGGCCAGAAACCAGGAAGCAACTGAATAAACGAAATAAAAAAGTTTAAAACAAGTAAATATAATCTACCTTCCTATGTACAGTATTTACTAATGCTAGCAGTATAAGGACTGAAAATAGTTCATGTTGATTGAAAGAGTTTAGATCATTTTTAATAGGAAGGTGCTATGACTAGGTTCATAATCAGTGAGAATTATTTACTAAAAGATTTCTGAATGTTCACACAGCATCGAGGAACAGTATTGCACTTGTGCCAGCTAAACACATATTGAAATGTGAGGAAAATATATATTTGTTTTTATTTGGAAAACGCTTAAAGGAAGCTCTACCATGCTGGCGCACTTTGTTTTCTCTTTGCGTTTTTCATGTAAAACCCTTATCCCAGATGGACATCTGTGAGATAAATTGGAAGTCTGACCACAAACCAAGCCCAGCTTAAGTGCCAAAATGCAAGCAAACCCGCAAGCCATGACTCAGCATCAACTGGAAAGCCTTCAAAGAAGAATAGAGAATCTCAAAGCAGCAAAGGAAGGGCCAACTTCAGATGAATACCATTGGTTTTGGAATGAGATAGGCAAACGCAAGCAAACCCGCAAGCCATGACTCAGCATCAACTGGAAAGCCTTCAACGAAGAATAGAGAATCTCAAAGCAGCAAAGGAAGGGTCAACTTCAGGTGAATACCATTGGTTTTGGAATGAGATAGGCAAACGCAAGCAAACCCGCAAGCCATGACTCGGCATCAACTGGAAAGCCTTCAAAGAAGAATAGAGAATCTCAAAGCAGCAAAGGAAGGGGCAACTTCAGATGAATACCATTGGTTTTGGAATGAGATAGGCAAACGCAAGCAAACCTGCAAGCCATGACTCGGCATCAACTGGAAAGCCTTCAAAGAAGAATAGAGAATCTCAAAGCAGCAAAGGAAGGGCCAACTTCAGATGAATACCATTGGTTTTGGAATGAGATAGGCGTTTGAATGTTTATGGCTATATGGCATAACACATCATTTTGGTTTACTAGCCCTTTAAAAGCTACCTGCCGTCAAACCCCCTTCAAATATCAGCTGCTTTAATTCTTTGAAATCCTTAAAAGCTAAGACTAAAACTTGAAAAAAAAGAGCAGGAGATTGACTGATGAATAAAATGAAAGTGACAAAAATAATATAATATCAAGTTGCAAGTCTTTTTAGGGCAAATGCAATTAACTTTGAATAATATTATCAAACTGATGGCTCAAAATGCATTTCTTTTTTTTTCACAATCTCAGTCTGAATTATTATACCCTCTTTTGAATAGTGCTTGTGTTAGGTACAGTACATTAAAATATTGTTTTTTTTTTAAATGGCAGGCACTTTGAAGCTGAGAATGCAATTAAAAATATGCATACAAAATGATCATCTGTATTTTGGCAAAGATATTGGTTTTAATATCCGCCACTACATGATCTAATCAAGAGAATACGATCGGTCAAGTTGGGAGGCATTTGTAGCATCGTCGATAAGCTGGCACTTTTGGGATTTAAAATTACTATTAAGGATGCGAACTACAGGTTGAAGAGGAGAAGTTATTATTGAAAAACAATCTCAATCTCAATACTTTAATGGGTAATTCAAATTGTTCATTTAGAGAACGACTTCAAAATTTATTAATTCCCCAATATGTTTCAGTCTGCTTTAAATCTGCACTCTTTAATAATCCTCTATTTCGACAAATTATTTCATTTCTAGTACAAAATTAAAGCATTCTTTAAAATAAAGATGCTTCTGGCAATGCCATTTCTTGAAAAAGAATGAGTTTATTTCAGGATTTATATTGAGAGGTTTTAATATTCAGAAAAGCATGCAAGTTGCGGAGTTCATTTTTAATTGTGTCCTTCACTAAAATGGCAACGGTTTTACAAGCGTAATATAGCTAATGTGAGAAGAAGTGAAACAACATAAAAAAATTATTTTTTTTATAGTAAGGCAGGATAAAAATTAGAAAATATAATATTTATTAATTAATAGGGAAATGCATAGGAATTGATAGATGGCGGCTATTTATTTTGAAATGGGAAAAATAGAGCTCTTGTCCTAACTGGCCAATGAGATTACTTGTTTCATTCAAGCAGAGAATAAAAAATGAAATCGGACTGGTCACTACGGGCAACAACTTTGCTTTTGGTCCTATTTACTTTCCTCTAATTTTTTAAAAAATGTCAATAGAATTTTTGGTTTAAATATTTTCCAGGTGCATCAAAACAAAAGGTGTGCAACGTTTTACAATTTATTTCCTTTAGAAAGCAGCCACACAATCAGATTACTTGTTTCATTTGAGCAGAGAATAAAAAAATAAATCTGACAAGTCACTAAGGGCAACAACTTTGATTTTGGTCCTATTTACTTTACACAAGTCTTTTTAAATTTTAATTGCATTTTTAGTTTAAATCGGCTGTATATTTTCCAAGTTCATTGAAACAAAAGGTGTGCAAAGTTTTGCCGTTTATTTCGCATAAAAAAATTCAAATTTAGAAAGCAGCCACACATTCAGTATAAAAGTCTGCACCCTGCCAGTGTGCTTTAGAGAAGGACCCTTCCTCTGTGGAAGCAGTGGTCTCTCTGCAGATGTCTGGTATGACCCTACTGGGTCAGAGCCAGAGCTCTTCAATTTGCTCTCTGCTTATTGGGCAGCTCAAGTCTTTCTAGCTAATGAAAAGCCTTGGGAAATGTGGGGAGGGTATTAACCCTGCTAGCATAGTTTCCAGGAAAGTCAAAATTGTAATCTGCTTTTCACAGATTTCACAATCTGAAGCTCTAAATAAAGCTACTGTGAAAATGGTGTAAAGGGCGGTGTAGGAAATCTTCTGTGAATAAGCCCCTTTGATAGAGATGAGCAAATTTAAGAAATCAGGAGACAGTCATCAATTCAGAAATTAGTGATTTTATTTTTCATTTGTGCATTGCTGTGCACCAGTCCATCCCCACTCCTTTTTGTCTGTGATCTGGTGATCTGAGAACCCCTGCTTGTAATACAGGAGAGGCGATCACAAACACACCCACTGCAGGCTCCCTTACCTGTAACCAGCCAGATACAATCCTTCACAGAAAAGAGAGGTAGAAAGTTACACTACGCAAGTGTCAAAAAATACCCTCCCTTTAACCACTTGCCCACCGCCCCATAGCAGATTTACTGCTACAGGGTGGCTGCGCTGCACAGAATCAATGATATATACATGATCCTGCACTTCCGGGTATCGGGCGCGAGTGCTGCCGCTCGCTCCCGCTGTGATTTTACACAGCAGAAGCTGACCAGCGGGTCCAGTGGATATCTAATCGTTCAGTACACAGGCAGAATGTCAGTCTGCTTATGTAAACAAGGCAGATTGCCATTCTGTCAGTAGAAGACATGGATCCTGTGTTCCTGTAAAGCAGAATACCAATCCATGCCTTCCACTAGTAAAAGCACCTCCCCCACTACACTGAAACATTAGCTAGGCACACAGTTAACTCTTGGATTGCCCCTGATGTTAACTCCTTCCCTCCCAGTGTCCTTAGTACAGTGACAGTGCATATTTTTAGCACTGATCACTGTATTGGTGTCACTGGTCCCCAAAAAAGTGTCACAAGTGTCGGTTAACTGTCCAATTTGCCTGTAGATGCAATAACTTTTGAGCAAACCAAACAATATGCACTTATTGGTATTTTTCTTACCAAAAACATGTAGCAGAATACATATTAGCCTAAATTAATGAAGAAATTACATTTTTTAAATTTTTTTATTGGGCATGTTTTAACCACTTGCCGACCAGCCACTGTCATTATACAGCGGCAGGTCGGCACATTCCCGCAAAACAACGTACTGGAATGTCGCCCCTTTAAGTCAATATAGCAGGCGCGCGCACTGCACGGTGGGGAAGCCGTTGCGCATGGCCGGGATAGAGATACAGAACAGGGATCTGTTAGTGTAAACAAGCAAATCCCCATTCTGTCACGGAAATGGAGAGAGATCTGCTCTTCCCAGTAATCGGGAGCAGATTTCTCTCTCCTCCCCCAGTCACTACACTCCCCCCACAGTTAGAAACACCTACCTAAGGAACACTTAACCCCTTGATCGCCCCTTAGTGTTTACCCCTTCCCTGCCAATGACATTTATACAGTAATCAGTGTATAGCTCTGATTGCTGTATAAAAATCAATGGTCCCAAAAAAGTTTCAAAAGTGTCCGATCTGTCCGCCACAATATCGCAGTCCCCCTAAAAATCGCTGCTCACTGCCATTACTAGTAAAAAAAAAATAATAATAATAATAAAAATGCCATAAATATAACCCCTATTTTGTAGACACTATAACTTTTGTTCAAACCAATTAATATACGCTTATTGCGATTTTTTTAACCAAAAATATATAGAATATATAGAGGCCTAAACTGAGGAAGAAACTTGTTTTTTTTCTATGTTTTTTGAGGATATTTATTATAGCAAAAAGTAAAAAAAACTTTTTTTTTTCAAAATTGTCGCTGTTTTTTTGTTTGTAGCACAAAAAATAAAAAAGGCAGAGGAGATCACCAAAGGAAAGCTTTATTTACGAGGGAAAAAGGGACATCAATTTTTTCTTTGGTACAACGTCGCACGACTGCACAATTGTCAGTTAACGACGCAGTGCCGTATCACGTTCTCTGGTCAGCTTCCTGTAAATCCTTCTGGGGATGAAGTGGTTAAAAAAGATAGTTTTTTTTAAAAAAATTGTCGGTTTCTTTTGTTTATAGCGCAAAAAGTAAAAACCGCAGAGGTGATCAAATACCACCAAAAGAAAGCTCTATTTGTGGGAAAAACATGACATAAATTTTATTTGGGTACAGTGTCGCACATTCGCACAATTGCTTGTTTAACCACTTAAGGACAGAGCCTCTTTCTCCTATTTGGTGTTTACAAGTTAAAATCATTTTTTTTTTTTTTGCTAGAAAATTACTTAGAACCCCTAAACATTATATATTTTTTTCTAACACCCTAGAGAATAAAATGGCGATCGTTGCAATACTTTATGTCACACCGTATTTGCGCAGCGGTCTTAAAAGCGGTCTTCTATATTGTGAAAGATGATGCTATGCTGAGTAAATTGATACCCAACATGTCATGCTTCAAAATTGCACCCGCTCGTGGAATGGCAATAAACTTTGGCACTTAAAAATCGCCATCTGCGAAGTTTAAAAAAATTCTACAGGTTACCAGTTTTGAGTTACAGAGGAGGTCTAGTGCTACAATTATTGCCCTTAATCTAATGATCACGGCGATACCTCACGTGTGGTTTGAACACCGTTTTCACATGCGGGCGGGACGCGTGCTTCACTTCTGGGACGGGGCGATTTAAATCTTTTTTTTCTTATTTATTTTACTTTTTATTTTTTACACTGTCCTTTAAAAAAAAAAAATTGGGTCACTTTTGTTCCTATTACAAGGAATGTAAACATTGACAGGACCTTTTAAATATCAGATCTGGGGTCAAAAAGACCTCAGATCTTATATTTACACTAAAATGCAATAAACAAAAAAATATTACTTGAAAAAAAAAAATTGTCTTCTTTAAGAGCATTGGGCGGACGTCGCTTCCACCCTTCAATGCCATGGAGCTGAGCGGGCTCCATCTTGCCCTCACTTGGCATCCAGGCAGTGAGAGGAGCGGACCCCATCATCTCTGCTGCTACCAATAGAATCCGCTAAGCGGCAGAGATGACCGGAGAGTGGCGGGGGGGTGGTGCCTTTCCCGTCCCAAAAAAAGTGATTTTGTGGCGAATCTGCCACAAAGACCACTTTTATCTGAAAGCGGACCGCCTGCTGAGAAAAAACGATACCGGGGGTTATGGTAGTTGTGTGCTAACATAACAACTGTATTCCACGTCAAGGTACTTTCGTAAAATGACGGTGGGCGGTCTGTACGTGGTTAAAGTAGCTCATTGCCGTATGGCAAAAAATAGCCTGGTAAAGGGGGTAAATCTTCCGGAGGTGAAGTAGTGAACCTTGTGAGGTGCTGCCTAGATACTGGCTGAAAATTGCAGGGTAGCTTGCTGAATAACATAAGAAGCTCACAGTTTTCCCATGTTGCAACTGTAAAGGCTAGAAAATCGTAGCTTTCGAAGCGATGGTACAATAATCTGATCGCTAGTATACAGCTTTGGAGAGCCGATCATGACAGGTCATGCAAAAATATCTGATGGGACAAGCATAAAAAGGTTTCCTGTATGATACCAGATCGTATGATTTTCGTTTCATCAATACAGTTTTCATCCGAAAATACAATACAATGCAATACATTGCATCACTTCCAAATTTTTATCCTATCATACGAGAATTTTCGTAACTTTAGTAACCTCTTCTTTTACAATATGGAGACTAGCATGCAAAAAAGAACAACAAAAAAAAAAAAACAACAGACGATCATTTGTCCAATAATCTGATTATGTGTATGAGGCTTTATTGTCTTTTAATACCATTAGTAAACAATTAATCTATCCTAAATGTTGCCTTGTAAAGGCTTTATATCTGACGAGACAGGAGGGAGTTTAATACTCCCAATTTACAAAGAATAATGTACTCTGTATAAATTTTTGCTTTTGCATTAAAATTAAAACACAAAAAGCTTAAATTCAGCAACTTATAGCAATATCATAAAACCTTTTTCTTCCTGTGCTCAGGATTATTATGTTAAATATTCTGCAAATACACCATCCAAGCAGAAAATGTAAAATATGTTCCTTTAAGGACTGGTAAAATATTTATAAGCAGGAAGAAGACCTGCTGAGCGTACACAACATAAATATCCTGCCATACATAAAGAAAGAAAATATTATGCATCGACACATATGAGCTTTATTTACAGGTCAACAGGACTGCGTAATAAAAAAAAAACTCATTTTGATTTTCTACTATGTGAGTTCGAAGGTAAAACCTAAACAGTATGAAAATGTTAATGCTACAAACTAGACGTTATGAAAATATTTGCGCTGAATAAGATCTAGGTTATGACTAAAGAAATAATAAAGGCAAAATCTATTAAAAAATCACAACATCGGCATAATGTAAAAAAAAAAAAAAAAGCACGGTGATAGGAAGTATACATATGCAGAACCATGGAAAAAGATGAAGACAGCATGTTTTAAATCAATTGCTGGGTCCTCTCTATTCTGAATATAAAAATGGCTACTGTGAAGGGTCTTGTTTTAAAATAAAAAGCTCTTCAAATCATTGAATATAAGCAATTAAATAAAATTCCATGATAGAATTTAAAAAATTCACTATAGATAATATTTTGTTAAACCAAAATTTTATATAATCGATTTAAGTATTTGTCCAGCTAAAACTTTTTTTTTAAATTTTGAATAGAGTGGGGAAGTCTTAGAACCCATGTTGGGTTTTACTGATATTCGGGGCTCCACTAGAGACTTAGGCCTTGTACACACGCACAGATTATTGGCCAACTGAATGTCCAACTTTTGTCCAAATTGGGCGACGGCGGTTTTGTCTAGCGTACTGACATGAGTCAAGTAATCAGCCAACAAAGCCAAACGTAGTGACGTGTTACGAGCGTATAAAGAGGAAGTTCAGGTGAATGTGATTTGTGAATTACGAACACAGGTTACACGACAGAACACTTCCTGGATTCCGAGCATGCGTGTTTGCACTTCCAACTTTTTGTTGGCCAACTTCTGTACACACGAGCCAACAATCGGGCAACGCCTTGTTGGCCAACACAAGTTTTCTAGTCTCATCGTCCAACTTCTGTTGGACGACAATTGGAAATTGGCTGTAGAATCACGTGCGTACACACGATCGGATTATTGGCCAACAGGCTGTTGGACTACCATTGTTGGCCAACAACTGGACATGTGTATGGGCCTTTAGGGATTGATTTACTAGTGCAGATCTGGATAGAAAACAATCAGTTTCCGTTTTTTTTTTTTGTCAAAGCTTAAATGAACAAACTACAGATAGAACCTGATTGGCTAAAATTCAGAGCTGCATCAGGTTTTGTGCTCTCCAGTTTTAGTAAGTCAACCCCTTACTGTCAGGCTTACACAAGTTTCACTAAACAGATTCACTGTAATCTGTAATCACTGTAATCATCATGATATCAGTAAATCCTGACAAAGGTTCTAAGTCACCTCCAATTTGTAAAAAAAAAAAAGGTTTAGATACTTTAAGAAAATGTTTGGCTAACTATACTAGAACATTATTGGCGTATATTGATTTTTTTTTTTTTCCTCCAAGGAGTCCAATTTTACGATTTATTATTCCATGCCATGTTGCCAGATAGCAACATTTTTCTGTTTACTTTTATGTACGAAGAAGACAAAAAACAAAAACCTTTTTTTTTTTTAAAAAAAGAAAAACATTTGATGCACTGATGGAATACCTGTTCGCAAAAAAAAACCTATCCACACATAAATTTTTTAGTAACTGGCAACTATGGTTAGTTAACCCCAGAAACTCGATAAATACTGACAATTAGAGCTCATTCATCATAGATACCCAACACCATTTGTTTTCATGCCATACAATCAGACTCGTGCAAGAGACTGGGGAGCGCACTCTGGACCATTTACCAATATTTCAATGTTTTTGTACTTTAAACCTTAATAGAAACAGTACTCTTGACCCTTCCTTTAACCATGCATACCTCACTCCTACCAGTTACTCTTATGTGTCTCAGCTTCCTCTCTCATCATTCCTACTCTAGACACTCAACCAATCTATTCCCCTCACACTACAGCTTGTTGTAAAGAAAAGATGACTAAGTTGTTAACTGTTTGATCCTCATGTATTATGTCGAGCCACAATTGGCGCCTCATGTTTGTAACTGCATTCAGACTTTCAATAAAGCCTTTGAAAGGAAAAAAAAAAAAAAAAAAAGAAAAACATTTGGGATTGCATTAATAGAGAGAAAGAAGAAATAGGTTTACTTCCATATATTTCATTTTTGCAACCAGGCACTTTTATAAATATCATTGAACCGTTGTCTTTCACTGGATTTACTCCAATGGAAAATCCAGCTTTCAGATTTATTTTCACATCCACCTGGCATGATCACTTTGGAATTACTTTGTAGCAGCCATGTCTTAATAATAATCACTTATATTTGCCTCTGCTCTGGCTTTTGTCTCTTGGTGTAGTCCTTGCACCCTACAGTCCTGAATTCCTGCTTCCTATACCTTGTTGTCCAGTGTGGTTATCTTGCTCTGAATTATTTATAACCTGGTTCTAATACATCTTTTTTTTTTTTTTTTTTAGGTTTAGGCGTACTACAGAAGATATTATACTTGGAATAAGATTGCATGGAACATGTCAAACTCAGGAGTTCCAGTAACTTTTCTTGCATAACTAGAAACTATTCAACAAGGCTATGTATATGATATAACATGGGCTCTATGTGGGTCCATACATAACCAGCCCAGCAGAACTTGCAGATTGAGGATCCTTCCTCCAGCCTCAACAACATTCAGAAAATAATAAAGAGAAAATTGATGAAACATTGGATGAAAGCTGGCTCTACCAGAGCTGCTGTCAGATATGTACAGTTATTTTCAAGGAAACCAAGCATGGTGTACCACTTGGACAGGTTGCACAATGGTGTGACTCTACAGTCCCTTGCAGAAAAACAAGCAATCATCTTAAGGAAACACAGTAGGTGAAGCTTAACATTTTGAGACTGGCAAGGTACACTGTACAAAATCGGTATCACTTGCCTCTTCTGGAATCCCAAAATAGTTCCATACAAAGATGTGTAACCACAGTTTCTCTATCTTTATAGAAGATCTTCTAGGCACCTTCCCCTGGTACAACTCATAGCTATATATAATAAATACTGAAATAGGCGCTCCCAGATTAACCCAAAAATTCAACCCAAACAACACCTACAAAGGTTATAAAGGAGATAAATAGCTCTAAACGGTGGGGGTATATCGGTGCATATACAACTGGAAAGACTGAGTTTAAAAACCTGATTTGAACTCAACCGCCAAAGAACTTTATACAATGTATAGCATTACTCACTGTCTATGTCTATAATAAATTCACATTTTATTAATAAAAGAATAACAAAAAATGGATATATGCAAATATGCAAATTGGATAGTGCAACTCATAGCTGCACATTGTCCATACTCTGGGGGTATGCTCCATGCTGACCCTTACAGGAGTAGCTGCATTACTTGTCCTTCAGGGATGCCAGCTACCTTGGAGGACCTTGGTACACACCTTTTATGACATATGGGCTTAGCCAACCTCCTCAGTGTGGACAGTAGCCTACATGAAATAAACATATTACCTTTGCATATGGCTGCCTTCTGCCATTTCTAGATGAAAAAATGTGCTGCCATGCTTTTGCAACAACACCAAGCCAAACCGTCCCTCAAAGACTCACCTGCACCACTTGTTAAGCGGTTTTTATTTAGTTTTTTATTACAGAAACTCTGCAATTGTGATACAGTGTAAAGTGTTATTGACCTTGAAAACATTTGCAAACAGAGCATTCCTTGACTGATACCAGGTCATGGCAAAGAAGATAATTAACACAAAATGTTAATCTCAAGCAGCATCATTTATGGATGACTGTGGAATTCCAATCAAAACCACAAATATTTTACATGCTCTTTCACACATTATGTCCATTTTCTCAGGCTCCGCTTGCTAGCCAGCGGATGACAGCTCAGTCTATACTCACTGTGCAGAGATGGACCTGTCAGAGCCCCGCTCTCCTCTATGGGGGATCGGATGAAAACGGATCCGCCTGTCCGTTTTCATATGATCCGATAGGGTTTCCATCCATCTGGATTTACCAGAGTGGATTGGATGTCAGTGGACATGTCACCGCTGACATCCGTCACTCCATAAAGGTACATGAGAGTCTGTTCAGGTCCGCCTGTCAGGTTTTCATGCAAAAATGAAAGAGCCCTAAAAAATAAAAATAATGCCTACATTATGTCTGCTGAGCGGTATTTGTTTTAAACACATTATTAATAAGTATCCTGTTTTAAAAAAATAATGCCTATACCATGTCTGCTCAGTAGTATTTACCACGCTATGTCTGTTGTGTCGTTTTTTGTTTTAAATATGATCTCCAGAAGGCAATGTAGTAAATGTAGTAAATCTATAGGATATCAACTCTCACCCTGTCACCCTGTTCATAGGGATAATTTCCCATTTCCCTTCTTCACCCACCTTTACCATAGAGTCCTTGTGTAAGGTCTCTGTCTTAGCAGCTACTATCCATGGTTGCCACTTTCTCTGTTGAAAAATATTAGTCTTATAATTTTTCTCCTCAATGCATTTGCAGGAAATTGAATATTCTTTGCAAAGTCAATTTTCACCACATTCTCTAAAATAATTGGAAATTCTGTTGCAAAGTAATGGCCAGTAGAGTATAGGAGCTGCTGGAAAACACAGGCTGGGGACTGGCTACTCTTTGGGTATGGGTAATGACTTTGAAAGTCATTTATTTTTTCTTTTATGAGAGTATTAAATAATAATAATAATAACAATAATAATATTAATAATAAGTGATTATTATTATTATTACTTGTATTGTTTTTATTATTATTAATACTATTAGAGATATACTCTATTAAGATGAGTGGAGTGTTTTTGCCGAAAAACGACCGATTTCTGTGTAGATGAAACTTATCAAAGTGTAAGCTTTGAATGTTGCTCCTTGAGGTGCATAAGTTAAAATTTCTTAAAAAACGGTTATTTTTTTATTCAATCACAGAATGTGTTTTTTAGGGTAATGCATGGTATTTAGGGTAGTTTAGCCTATTTCATTCAATGTACTTTGTATTAGTTTTTTTTTTTCACGGTCGCTTAATATTGGTTTTATTTTACTTTACTGTCTGTTTTATTATTTCTGTGAAAAATAACATAAAATAATGAGGCTAATGAGGGGTCTTTTTTACCCAAAAAAGACCCAGGATACTTGAAGGAGGCATTTATATCTCCCAGGGGTCAGGTGAAGGTAATTGCTACCTTAAACCTTATTGAATTATCTTAATTTCGCCTTTCCAATACTAGTAACACATTTTTGTAAATATTATCCAGAGAAATAAAGAGGTTAACCAACAGTTAAGAAGTCAACTGTGTTTTTCCATATTATTGTGTGAATACATTTTTAAATATAATTTAAATATAATGTACTATTACACCAATATGGTTCAGCCAAACTACTTAACTATTTGACCATCCAGCCATGCTTACATTCCACCCCAGTGCTTTCTCTGCACCACTCCTTAATCACCATTACTAGCCGCTCTCTCAAGTTGACATCTCTATCACATCTTTTGGTGGCTCTACCTTTGCTCATACTAAGCAGTCTGTGTATTCTCAGGTTTACAGGACTGTGACTTTGTACACATACTGAAATCCTTCTGTAGCAAACAGTCCTTTTAAGTTCTACTAGACCGAAATCAAAATGACTTCAAGCTTTTCTGCCAAACAGTCCATCAACAAATACAACTGATGGTTGATCAGCTATTTTTTATGGCCTTCTTATTGTTTAATTATGTACTTGGCCTGTAGTTTAATCAATAATTGAACTACATAGCTAGATTACCCTACAGATTTGTTAGGAGATCCAGAAAACAAGGACAAGCTCGAAAGTTCTACAGAAACATATTCATCTGGATTGGCCTCCTGTAGATCTACAATTTATTTGAAATAAAATACAAACTATAGGTAGATATTAAGAAAAGCAGAATTTGCTTCTGTAAGTACTAAAGATCAGACGTTTGAAGACTTGTTTGTTTATTTTTTTAAATGTAGTTTTAACTTATATGGATTTTTTGTGATCTTATTTCGTCATTGCGTCTTGTCTACTTGTTGGCATAACTTTTTTAAAATCAATCCACCTAAAACTGAAATTGCCACTTGCTGCCAAAGTCTTGCTCACATATCGCTCATGGTTTGCGGTGATGAATATTTTCACCGCAATTTACAGTTCTGCCATATTGCTAATGGTCCATACAAAGCCAGATAATACTGAAAAGAGAAAGACATCACTTTTACACCCTGGTGGTAGGGAGTGGAGACAAAACTACTGCTGGGAAATGTTAGAATTGTACTCTTTAAGAGATTTAAGACTCCAACAGTTTATTCAATCCACCAGTGCCTACCAATGAGTAGGCCTTTAATTAGTCGTATTATTTTCCATACAAATGAATACAGATCACCAATTTCATATATTTCAAGAATTGGCTGTATCATTTTACTATATGTGTTGTGGGCGACCAGTTTCACAAATGTTGGATATGTGGATTACTGACATTTTTAGATTTTTATTTTTCTGATGTTTTACAACTTTTCGGGTAATGATTTTATGTATGCAGGTTTTTTGTTTCTTTACTAGTATGTTTGCGCCTCCAACAAACTGAATAAAAATCAAATGATTTTTTTTCAAACGGTATTGATATCTATATCATGTATATCAAGCACGTAACCACATTATATAATGGGAAAATCACAAAAAAATCTGCATATTTTTCCAACAATGTTAGCAGATTTAACTTAAACTAGTAAACAATTATTCATGTTATAAGTTTTTTTAAATGCCAGTTAAGGATTATACAAACAACTTGTGTTAATGCTGTTATAATAAAAATATCCCAATCAAATATAAAAATAATATATAATCTAATAAAAAAATATGCATTGATTTAATATGCTTTAGCTCTATTTATAATATAAACATACATACATTTAAATAAAAATAAATAAATATCTCTTCTGTTGAAATGAAAGTATTACTTAAAAAGCATGGCTTACCTTCTTTTAGCCAAGAGATCTTTTCCGGGTCCTTTTGATAAATTACTTTATTTTTGCTGCTTGTTATTTCTGACATCTGCGGGAATTTAAGTTTAATTATTATTTAAAAAAAAAAAAAAAAGGAAAATATTTTACTTATAACCTCACTTCCTTTTTAGCTGTAAGGATAAATGAGCAAACTTTCCATCTTGTCGAGTTTCACAGTTGAAAAACCAAAACTTTTTAAAATAACCTTTTTAAATACAAATTAAAATAAACGGACAGGGCTTCACCTGCGCTGTGTGTGGATTTCCTTGTTGTGTGTTGTTGTCCAGGCTCTCTCATACTGACAGCAGCGAATTGATCAGCATTGCACTCACTATACGGTGCCAGAATTGTCTTAATGCCAGGATCATCTAACTTACTGCCGAGGGGATTTTGCAGACAACATTAGAGGAGATGTTTAAAATCAACTCAGCACTTGCAAAGCTTCCTAAGCATAAAAACAATAATGTGAATTAACCTCTTCAGGGACACTTAGGCAGTCCCACAATACTGGATATAAAACAACAATGTTATCAATCTGACATAGTATAGGCATATACAACTAAAAGCATTTGTTTAATGGGAGTCTATAGATTTTGAAGCTATTGTTATATTGTTAGAAATTGAATAATAATATCTATATTTATAAAAAAATATATATATATATTTATACACACATAGTGGGTATAGAAAAGAATCACTCCCTCTAAAATAATGACATTTTGTTGATTTGCAGCCTGAAATGAAGACAGATTAAGACAGTTTTTGTTTTATCCAGCTGTATTTACTAGTGCAACTTATAACATCCAAGTGAAGCATATATATAACACCAACAAAATAGAAAAAATTCAAACGCAAGAATCATTAAGTTGCAAAAAGGATCGCCCCCTTATGTCAGTATTTTGTTGGACCACCTTTTGCTTTAATTACAGCCTTTAGTCTGTTGGGATTTGTCTCTACTAACTTTGCACATCTAGACTTTGCAATATTTGCCCACTTTTCTTTGAAGAACTGCTCAATTTCAGTTAAATTTGATGGTGGCCGTTTGTGGACTGCAGTCTTCAAGTCATTTCACAGATTTCAGTGGGGTTTAAGTCTGGGCTCTGACTAGGCCATGCAAGGACATTCACCCTTTTTCTCCTTCAACCACTGTGTGGTCACTTTTACTGTGTGCTTTGGGTAAGGGCACTTTCACACTGGGGGGCAGTGGGGCGTTAGCGGTAAATCCACATTAGTCACAGCGGTGCACTTTTAACCCCCCCTCAGGGGGTTAAAACGGGGTTGAAAGTGCCCGCTATCCGCGCTTGTGAGGCGGTGTGCAGCCACTTCAGAAGCGCTACCCCATTGTTATCAATGGGCAGGGGTGGTAGAGGAGCGGTATATTACCGCTCACCGCACCGCTCCAAAGATGCGGCTTGCAGGACTTTTGAGGCACTTTACAGGGGCTATTTTTAGCTAAATAGCACCTGTAAAGAGCCTCAGTGTGAAAGGGGTCTTATAGTCATGTTGGAAGGTAAACCTTCCTCCCATAAACAACTTTCTGGCAGAGGGCAGCAGATTTTCCTCAAGAATTTGATGGTATTTTGCCCCATCTGAAGGGGAGAAACAGCCCCTTAACAGGATATTACCACCTCCATTCTTTACTGTAGGAATGGTGTTATTTGGATGGTGAGCCGTATTGGATTTCCACCAGACATATCATTTTGTGTTGAGACAAAATAATTAAATTTTAGTTTCATCTGACCATAATACCTTTTTCCATGTGGCCTCAGAATCTTCAATGTGTGTTTAACCACTTCAGATCCACGCTATAGCCAAAGTACGGCTCCAGCGCGGATCTGAAATGCCCGGAGGACGTCCATGGACGTCCTCCACTGCGCATGCTCCCGCGCGCCCCCTGGCGGCAGCGGCGGCGCGCGTACGCGCCGCACACTGCGCGAGCGTGCCCGTGGGTCGGGCGGACTCGATGTCCGCCCGGACCCGCCGATCACCTTCAGGAGCCTCAGAACGGGGAACCGCCGTTGTAAACACGGCGGTTCCCCGTTCTTTGACAGGGGACATAGCAGATCTACTGATCCCTGTCACTGGGATCAGTTAGATCTGTCATGTCCCGGCCAGCCCTGCCCCCCCACAGTTAGAACACACCCAGGGAACATATTTAACCCCTTCACTGCCCCCTGCAGGTTAACCCCTTCACTGCCAATGACATTTATACAGTAATCAGTGGACATTTAAATTTCTGATCGCTGTATAAATGTCATTGGTCCCAAAAATGTGTAAAAAATGTCCGACATTTCCGCCCCGATATCGCAGTACCAATAAAAATCGCAGATCGCCGCCATTACTAGTAAAAAAAAAAAAATAATAAAAACGCCATAAATCAATTCCCAGTTTGTAGACACGATAACTTTTGCGCAAACCAATCAATATACGCCGATTGCGATTTTTTTTTTTACCAAAAATATGTAGAAGAATATATATCGGCCAAAACCGATGAATAATTTTTTTAATGGATTTGTACTTTAGCAAAAAGTAAAAAATATTGTTCTTTTTTGCAAAATTATCGCTCATTTTTTGTTTATAGCGGCGATCAGAAATGGCGCAGAGGGGATCAAATACCACCAAAAGAAAGCTCTATTTGTGGGAAAAAAAGGACGCAAATTTTATTTGGGTACAACGTCGCACGACCGCGCAATTGTCATTCAAAATGCGACAGTGCTGAAAGCCAAAAATTGGTCTGGGCAGGAGGGGGGTTTAAGTGCCGGGTAAGGAAGGGGTTAAGGTGGTCAGATGAGACTAAAATAATGCAAAATCTAGAAATTAGTAGAGACATATCCCAACAGACTAAAGGATGTAATTAAAGCAAAATGTGGTCCAACAAAATACTGACATAAGGGGGTGATCCTTTTTCCAACTGGTGGAAATTCTGTTTTTGATTTTTTTTTTCCTGACATGTTTGTGTTATATTTTTCACTTGGGTGTTATACGTTGCACTAGGAAATTCATCTGGATGAAACAAAAACTGTGTCTGTTTTCATTTTAGGCTGCAAAGCAACAAAATGTGATTATTTTAAAGGGGGTGACTCCTTTCTGTACTCAATATATATAAATATACAATTGAAAGCTTGAAAGTGTTTTGATATACAGTATCTCAGAAAGTGCAAAAACTGCTTTTGGCAAATACAAGAAATCCAGTATTGCCCCTGTCCTGTTTCCCACTATGAAATACAAAACATCTGCATACTATGCTATCAAGATGAGGAGAGGGGGAAGAAAACAAAAGCATCCATGCCCTCTAAGGACTGGTAAGTTTGGGTTTAGATACACAGGGTTGTTGGCTGTTTTTGGGTTTACATACTATTTGTCACCTGCCTACCGAAATAGACAAGGTTTACTATCCTCTATAAACAATATTTTTTAGTTATTGCTAGAGGGGTAAGAGTTAACATTTGTATTTCTGTCTTTCACCCCAGCAAAGTTTTCCTCTCACTTTCCATACTTGAAATGAAGATGGTTTAACCCTTCCAAACTCTACTAAAATGCATTTTTGTCATTGCCACCACTGGGGATTTCTTCAATGGGAACCCTAATAGCAATAAGGACCCAACAGTAACTTAAATTATTCAACGCTCTTTCCAAAACCAAACAAAAGATTTTGGCTGGAGTTGAGTTTTAACTTAGTTACTTCCGAACTCTCAACTATTATCAGTAATGGTGAAAAAAGGTTCTTGCTGGCTATCAAGGTAGTCTGGTGTTGTTGTTAAGATTAGCAGCCAGGGACAGGAGAGTATTACACTATGTGGGCATTTATATATTCTCACTGAGGTACACTGTGACTGCTTTTGGAGGCTATATCCTGGAGTTGGTGTCCCATTCATTGGTGCCCTATAAGACACTGGACATACAACCATCTGTGGAAGTACCATCTGTGGGGAGATTGATGTCCATCCAGACTTTCCAGGACGTGGTCTGTCCTTGGTGCCACTAAGTCATTTCAAGCATGCTTTATCATGTATTCTGGTAAGAGTACCTTATCCTAATATGGTGATGGTGGAAGGTGCACGTGGGTGCTTCAGGAGGAACTGAAGGCTAACCATATAATTTTTGACACACGTGGTGGAAGATATTCTTCAAGTTTCTTTATATTTATAACTATATACATACATGGACTCATGTATTGAGGACACTTTGGATTTATATTGTTTATTATGGATTTAATACCATTCACAAATTTTTAGCGCTACACATTTTTTTGACTACTAGACTAGTCTGGTGTAGTAGTCTGTCAACTCTATAGGTCTATTCAAATAAACCTGAGTCTTTGGTTTTGGATGTGTACTGGTGGGTTAATTTACGCACCAACCTCTATGTTTACAAATTTCTATTTTGAGATTACTCCACCACATTTCTGAAGTAAAAATGATCCACATAAAGCTATGAGAGCCATAATAGGTCATAATAGGTCATATTAGGTCAAAGAGAGTGTCTAATGAAAAATCCTTTGGAGTCCAAATTTGCCATTGTAAGAAAGAGCAAGATTTTTGTCACAATATTCCCACTGGTCCTATGATGTGGTGTGCATGCAGTAGATGCAGAGGAATACAGAGAACTTAGATTAAAGAGAGTTAAGTGAATGCATTAGTAGCTCGTTGATTGGTTTCACTTGTTCCCTGAAATTGCTCTTTAATATAATCAAGACTGTGAGTGATAATGGCTATAAATACATCCATCATATTCATATTGTAAGAATCTGTACATCATTAGCTAAATACCAATTCTGCTTTGGTTATAAATATCTCAATGTATAATTCCAATATGTAGCACACAATATTATAAAATTCTAAAGTTTAAGAACAAAGTTGGGCAGTTTTTAAATGTTTATTAATATAACATTAAGGGGAACCTGACTGACAGAATCCAGGCCTGAAAAAATGCAGACAAAGGACTGGCCACAAATATTGCCCATGGTCTTAGAGCACAGCACAGTGGCTTAGCGGTTAGCATTTCTGCTTTGCAGCTCTGGGGTACCTGTGTTCAAATCACAGCCAGGATGCTATCTGCATAGAGTTTGTATTGTATCACTATGCTTGCATAGGTTTCCTCTGGGTACTCTAGCTTCCTCCAACAACAGGTTGGTAGGTTCATTGGCAACTGTTCCTAGTATGTGTGAGATGGGTATCTTAGATTGTAGGCTCCTCGAGCGCATGGACTAATGTGTATGTACATGAAGCACTGCAAAAATTGTTGGTGCTATATAAATATATTTAAAATAATACTGGTCTCCTTGCAGTTAATCTCCACTTTAGCTGACGTATAAAGCCTTGTTCTGCTCTATGTGGCTGAGGCCATCTTGATAGAGAATCAGAGCTTTGCTTTCTTGTGTTGCAGCTGTCACCTGATGATTAGTGTAAAATTGTCAAAGCAGCAGGAGTTAAAAAACATAGATCCACAGAATTGGTTAAGGGAGTTCCTTGCGCTGTGGGTCCTCGGGCACAGCTTCCTCTCCAGCAAGGAGGACAGTAAGCTGCACAGTAGTGACACCAAATCTCACTTTAGATCTCCTAAGGCATAGAGGGGTTTATTTACTAAAGCTGGAGAGTGCAAAATCAGGCTCACTTCTGCATAGAAACCAATCAGCCCCTAACCTCAATTAAACTTTGGCAATAAAACCTGGAAGCTGATTGATTTCTATAAAAATGGAGCCTGGTTTTGAACTCTCCAGCTTTAGTAAATGCACCCCACAGTGCCTTAGATCTTGCATTTCAGATATACAGGGATGAGGCTTTAGTCACAGGAAATGCTCTGCTATTTTTCTGGAGAAATTAAAGACGGGAGGTACGCAGGTGCACTGCTCAGGCACAATTAGCTTTTATTGCAAATCCCTATAAGAAAGTAAGTTTTTACCTTTTGAGTTCAAATACACTTAAATCTTCAGCACATTTTACTTGACTAAAATCTAATGGGTTTAGTTAAAGTGGTTGTAACCCTTAAAAAAATGCTCTTGTTCCTTTAACCACTTCAGCTCCAGAAGCTTTACCCCCCTTCATGACCAAGCCATTTTTTGCTATACGGCACTGCGTTACTTTAACTGACAGTTGCGCCCTTGTGTGACGCTGTACCCAAATAAAAGTGACATCCTCTTTTTCCCACAAATAGAGCTTTCTTTTGGTGGTATTTGGTCACCTCTGCGGTTTTTATTTTTTGCGCTATAAACAAAAAAGGACAGTCATTTAAAAAAAAAAACAATATTTTTTACTTTCTGCTATAAAACATACCCATAAATAAATGTAAAAAATCAAATGTCTACATCAATTTAGGCCAATATGTATTCTGCTACATATTTTTGGTAAAAAAAATCCCATTATGTTTATATTGATTGGTTTGCGCAAAAGTTATAGGGTCTACAAACTATTGGATAATTTTTTTTTTTTTTACTTGTAATGGCGGTGATCAGTGACTTATAGGGAGACTGCAATATTGCAGCGGACAAATTGAACACCTAACTGACACTTTTGACACTTTTTGCGACCAGTGACACTAATACAGTGATCAATGCAAAAAATATGTACTGTCACTGTACTAATGACTCTGGCAGGGAACATCAGGGGTAATCAAAGGGATAAAGCGGAGTTCCACGCAAAAGTGGAACTTCTGCTTTAAGTGAAGGTGACCCCCTGACATGCCACAAATGGCATGTAATTTTTTTTTGGGGGGGGGGGTCCCAGTTCCCACTTTCTTTCCTGGCATCGCAGAACCAGAAGAAAGTTCCCCTGTACCCCCCTCCCTCCCGGCAATCTTCTAGGACACGTCACAGGTCCCAGATGATACACAGGCCATTCCCAATGCAAAGCACAGCCTGCGCATACTCAGTTCGTGCCTGGCTTTGAAGCCAAAGCTGGATGCCGACACTTGCTATGCCAGTGCCACATGGAGGAGAGGAGCGAGGCAAAGGGTGGCCACATTGCTGGAGTGTGGGACAGGTGAGTGTCCGATTTTTAAAAGTCAGCAGCTACCCTTTTTGTAGCTGCTGACTTTTAAAAGGGTGGAACTCCACTCTGAATGTGTTCCTCTGTGGGAGATGTGCGTTGACTGGGGGAAGGTAAAGATTCATGTTTCTGCTTAGCAGAAACACAGGATTAGTGCATTCTCCTTTCACATAACAATGGTCTGCCTCATTTACATAGGCAGACCTTTCTCACTGGGATCGGCAGGTCCCAGTGAACATCGCATCTGCTGGACCCTCTGATTGTCTCCTGCTGTGTCCAATCAAATCACAGCAGGAGTGGGTCACCGGTGGCGCGCGTGCCCCTGAACCTGAAGTGTCAGATCATGTTCTAGGTACGTGATCTGGCACAGAGTGGTCACCCTGCGGCAATATATCTGCGTGGGGAGGTCGCTAAGCAGTTATGTGTAATTTGTCCCTTTCTTTGATCTAAAATACCTGGTTGATCATGCCTGTTCCTGTGTCACCCAGTGTGTACTGACCACAGTAATCATGGCTGCTGATCCATGATTTCATGGTCAATTTATGTGCCTTCATCATCCCGCTATCTCTCCCTCTCCTCCTCCCTCCATACCTGCCATTTCCTAGTCTGCGTGTGAGAGCCGATCTCCTCCCTGACACTCCCCTCTCCTCCTGCCTCTACCTACTCTTCTTTCAACCATGTGCATTGGTGTCTATTTCACTTCACCTATACACTCAATCTTAGCTTTGCATTTCATCTTTTGGTGGTTTGCTCCAACACTACTTTGGTGTCTCCTTGGACATGGGTGACACACCCTGTTAACACATATACTCTCATTGACCATATTCGCTCTTATATGTATATATACACATATTTATATTTTTTACAGATAAAAATGGATTAGATGTGTTTTCACTCCACCTGGACTGCACCGGGACACCTGCCTGGTTTCTTGGCTGTCTCCTTGGGCTGGGGTGGTTCATTCTGCCTCAGTCCTGGGTTAGACATTTATTGGATGCCCGCACCTCCCATTTTTAGATGCTGAGTCTAATTTTTGAGCTGACTTTTAAGTATATAGGGGCTCTTTTGTCCCTTTTAGATTTTTTTCTGTTCCCTTCACTTCCCCTCCTGGGGTATTATTACTATACATTTATAGATATCTCTTGTATGATACTCCTGATGAGTGGACAAGCTCCATGAAGTCGAGTTTTTAAGCTGTGAAGATATTTGTGACTTTTAATTTTATATTTGCCATGCAATTGTTTATGTATATACTACCATGTACCAGTGCAAAATGTATTCATTTGTTTATTCATGGGTTTCTCATGTGTTGGCTCTTTATTAGTTTTATCCTTTTGGATTTATACTATGTATATTATGATCATGAAATGTCTGCTCTGATTGTTCAATAAATATCAATTTTATTACTCATTACTACATTAATTAATTTCGTGACAAGCCTCATATAAAGGCCTCATATAGAGGCTTCTCCTCCTGCCTCTATTCCAATGTGATACATAACACAATTACTTGTACCCTCTCTGTTTTAGCAAGCTATTCAGTACAGTATGACAGCTTTATTTTATTATAATCCTACATACCTTTTTTGCACAGCTTCTCTGTGTGGTCACATGACCTCCCTCTGCTGGCTGGCTGACATCATTGGGGAATCTAAGCCCCTCCCACTGCCATTCTTAGATCGAGGAAGGAGAGCAGAGGGAAATCATGTGACTGCATAGAGGAGCTGTGCAAAAGGGTATTTAGGATTATAATTTAAAAGAAATACACACCGTGCACTTTATATCTTGCTAAAATATAGAGGATGCAAATTATTGTGTTTTGTGACTTTACAACCTAGTTAAATTATAATGCATTATTTAACCATTTTTCTGGAATTTCCAAACTCATTATATACTCCTGGAGTAAAATTCTAATAACATGTAGTGGGTGTAGTGGGGATGGGGAAGTAAATGGGAGTGAAGGAGTGCACAGGGCAGAGAACTGGTCTGGGGAGGCTGTTATTTTACACAGTGCTAAGCACTTCTACCTTGCTGGGAGGGGAAACACTCACCACGTGGTTTGCAGGCATTGTTCCAGAAAATCCAGGCAGCAGCCAGGCAGACAGAGGGAGCCTGCATTTCTTAGCCAATACAGCTTGTCAGAGGGCTTGGGCTTTAATAGACAGGTGGAGCTCTGAGGAAAGTGGAATTTGAAGTGATTAAATGTCCTTCCTTCACATTTTCATGTGTTGATGAAAATTGGAATTGGATTTTCTTTATAGTTTTGTCAAATGATTTCATTTGAATTTTATTTTTTGCTTAGTTTTCATCACTGAAAACATGCAGCTCATGAAAATTATCATAAACAAAATACATAGTTAGTCAGGTTAAAAAAAAGACACAAGTCCATCTAGAATAGATCAACCAAAAAAAAAAAAGAAAAAATAGAAGAATTATATTCCCATACAATCCCATAAACAATCCTTCACCCACAGTTGATCTAGAGGAAGGCAAAAAGCCCCAGCAAAGCATGATCCAATTTGCTATAGCGGGAGAAAAAAAAATCCTTCCTGATCCCCCCAAAAGGCAATCGGATTCACCCTGAATCCTGGAATAAACACGGAATGGAAAAAATAATAACAAATTAATTATATAATTTGTTTTTAATGACGCTGAATTTAGGAGAATGTAGGCAAAACCACAAAAGGTGTCTACAGATTTTCAAGAACACTTGCCTGGTCTGGGAATAAACAGGAATGTTA
The DNA here is from genome assembly GCA_018402905.1 of Glandirana rugosa. NCBI lineage: Eukaryota > Metazoa > Chordata > Amphibia > Anura > Ranidae > Glandirana > Glandirana rugosa. The sequence continues at coordinate 404,664 of BLSH010039941.1, forward strand.
AAATAACACATCATAAAGTACAGAGCTCACTCCGCCTCAGATCCAACTGTTTGTGCCAACTACCAACTATTTTCCACAGTCACTTTGATACCACAGTATCATAGACACCACAATAAAACACTTACTCTGTATTTAAAGTGTCTAGTTGTATGTCACAAAATACCAATTGTTAATCTTAGCCACTTTGGCCCCCTGACTATTTTTATATAATTATATAATAATATATTAAATGAACCCCCATAATTCTACCTCCCCTCTTTTCCCACAGGGAGGAAGATGGCTTATACTTCTGACGTGTCGACCATCTTAACCCTGGGTATCATTGTTGTTGCTTCACCCCATTTCTCACCATTTTTTTTTTGTCCTGTCTTTATTATCCTTTACTTACCTTTTATTAAGTCGTAGTATAAACCAGTGTTTCTCAATCTTTTTTCAGTCAAGGCATCCTTTAAAATTCCGCACAATCTTGCGGCACCCCATTCTAAAATGTAAAAAACTAAATTGATCGTTTTACATAATGCAGCAACATCCACACACGTAGGACAACAAACATTAGACGTGATTTATTCTTCCAAAGCAAACACACCTTTGCATGCTGGTACTGACTAGTATCCCAATGTTTCTCCTCTCCCTCAGTTTCTCTCCCTCACACAGCTAATGTGACAACAGTGCTGATGGAGAGGGGCATGGGAGGGGCAGACAAGGATGCTGTGCAGGCACCTATTGGCTCCTTATTAACCAATGATGTAATTGGTTGTTAGGGCACTGGCGGCTAGAAGGTTGTAATGGTGCACAATGAAAATCTGATGCTTTATGTAACGAATAAGTAGGCTTGATCCACCTGCTGGCTTGTATATCATTTTTGGGGAAATGTTAGGTATTTTGCCAAGGCACCCCTGAAGAAACCTGAAGGCACCCCAGTTGAAAAATGCTGGTGTAGATGGTACATGATTATCAAACTGTTTGCCCTTTGCCCCATGGGCAATTATTAATGTACCGCCAAATTGCCTATCCTTTATTAGGGCGATGGGATGATGATGATGAGAATATTCTCCTGAACCAACTCTTTTAACTGTATCACAAGTTTTATCTATGGTCTGCACAATATGTAATGGATAATCTTGGATTCGTCACTAGACACGTGCATGATGGAACATTTGTTTAGTTTCATTTTGATTTAATTTGTGAATTCAATCATTTAATTTCACCATATTTGTTTTTGGAATGATTCATTATTTCGGAAGAGTGTATATTTGTTCCAAAACAATTAGTATTTTCAGAAGTTCTGTTATTTCGGAAGATTGGCTATATTAGTTTTAAAGTTTTGATTCGTTATTTTGTGAGATTAGTCGTTCCCATATAACAAAAATATTCAGAATTATGTGTTCTATTCAGATGCAGTTAAATTAATGCAGTTAGGTACCACATTTTTCAAACCTAAGAGTCATATTAGACTTTGAAACTGACTGACTATTGCAAATTGACTTTATTTACTTTATTGCACAAGCATTGCAGCCAATCAGGCAGCGCTACCAGAATGCATCACTCCTGCACAATACATAATCTCAATCATTCCCCATTCCCAACTGACTTTGTTTGTTGGCCACACACATACAAATTAAACGAATGACCTCAACAACATTGCAAAAAAAATCTTATTAGAATATTCATGCTACACTTGCTAGAATAAAAACAAATGGGTCCAAACCAGTTTGGATCTTTTGTTATGGCATTAAGTAATTTTGGATGCTTCAGAAATTAACAAAAGGCGAAATTATCGCATCATGTTATCCAAATGAATCAAATGAATGCCAATGTATTTATTGTTTTCTTTATAATTTATTTTGGATAGTTGAAATTTTCCTACCATGTCATAGAGATGAAAGGGGGGGAATTTTAATTGTGTGATAGATTTTGTATGTTGGATACTGGTTTTATTATGCATTTGCATTTATTGTCTTTTCATGTGGATATTACTGTAGCGCCCCCATAGTGAATAAGTGCTTAGGTGATAGATTTTTGCTAGGAGAGGCAAATTTAGTCAGGCCTGACTGTTGTGCAGGCCTGGTTGTTTTGATTTGGGCAGGGGAGTGGCCCAGGAAGAGATGGAGACTGCAGGAAGGAACATCCCTTGGTTATCACTCCCCTTAGTGTTCAGAAGGTTCTGGAAAGGGGGATGGAATAGGATTTAGGACTTTCCTGAAGTATGTTAAGGAGCCCTGACCAACCCCCCATCTGGATTGGCAGGGGGCAGGCCTCCTTAAATACTGTGGTCTTCCCAGCTGGGGGGAGGAGAGTGTCGGATGGAAGAGAGGAGATGTAGCAGAGGTTGCGAAGGCCTCACCTGGGAGCCCCCAGTCTGGAGGGGTGACCTTGAGGCCTGGGAGCTCGGGTGCAGCCAGGAGGAGAGAGAGATCCTGGAGCAGCACAAGGGAGAAGCAGAGCAACAGAGAGGCTACAGGAAATACTCTTTAAAGGATCCACTGGTGTCGGTGAGTGACATACCCTGGGAGATGGAGAAGAGGACTGGGGAAGGCTGGAAGGATACAGTGGACAGTCTGTGGAGGTCAGAGGAGCCAGTCAGGGGAGCAGTGTCTCTGGACAGTGGAGCAGGCCGGAGCAGCCAGGAGGGCTTGGCCTGGAAGAGGATTGGCTGGGAGCAGTAGTCAAACCCTGCTAGCACAGTTGTACTACACTACTAAACTACACTTTGAGGGCCCATGGTCCTTGCCTGTAATATGCGGTCCGGAGGTCCTACCATCAGGAATGCAGACCTCATCATGTGCTAGCTAGGGTGGAGGAAGATGTAATGGAGGTCTGATAAATATCTCTCCAGGCCTCACTGTGAAGAAGCAAGTTTGTGCAGGAGAGAAGTGAAGGAGTGTAACAGTCAGCAAGTGTCAGTGGTGGAGGAAGAAGGAGTGTATATACGGAGGTGTATATAGCATGGTCCTGTTTCTTGATCTAATAGGCGTCCCTACCCCATCCAAGTTTATTCCCCTAATAAACAACAAAAAAAAAAACAAAGTAATGGCCTGTTCAGTGACTCCGGGTGAAAGGAAATGTGTGATTGAGGGCAGGGTGACAGATGGACCACATCAACCAGCCACCCCTAAGAGGACACTTGGCTACATTACTATAATACATTTGATACTATTTCATACGTATATACAGTGAGTTGGTCATTAAATGGAGTAAACCATGCTTTACTCCAATTATCCTATACGCATATATGTTTGCTATTCAATGCATGTTGTGATGGAATTATTTTGTTTATGATGTATGGTACTTACCTTGCTTTCCAGGACCTTGGAGGGCCAATAAACAATTATTTTTGTACAACGCACATTGGTTAGTGTCCTTCTATATCCTCATTTAAAGTCCCAACTTCCTTCTCCTTTCTCATCTGTAGAAAAATATCTTTCAAGGTACCAGAAACTCAATACTTATGATTAATCAAAAAAAAGCTTTATTAACCTCTTCCGGACCACCCACCGCACATTTTCTTTCCTCTTGCCTCGTTGTTTCCTCTGCTAAGTCTGGGGTGCGCACGAGCGCCGCCAGTGACCCGCTCCTGCTGTGATTGGACACAGGCTGAGCCAAAAACCACAGAGGTGATCAAATACCACCAAAAGAAAACTCTATTTGTGGGTAAAAAAGGACACAAATTTTGTTTGGGTACAACGTCGCATGAACGCGCATTTGTCAGTTAAAGCGACGCAGTGCCGAATCGCAAAAAATGGCCTGGTCATGAAGGGGGTGAAACCTTCCGGGGCTGAAGTGGTTAATAAATTACATAAAACATACATACTCCATAAGTAGGTTAGAATACATACTGGCACATCCCATGCTCATGTCTTATTCAACACAATGTTGATTTCTATATATAATTTACAAAATGTACATAGAACCATTCCAGTGTCTGTTCAGTTTGCAATAACAATGATGGTGGAAGACCAGCTGAGCAGTAGAATCTCCTTGTTTTAAAGCATTGGACATACATTGTTTATTGGTAGATCAGTTTAAATTTCAGATTGTCATTTATTATTTGTGCTATGCTGCTGAAGCTACTGTTTTTGTAATGAAAAGACATTGGTTTTGTCTCCTTGCACATGTATGTTATATGATGACTTTTAACCACTTGACCTTCAGAGATTTACCCCCTTCATGACCAGGCCATTTTTTGTTATACGGAACTGCATTACTTTAACTGTCAATTGCGCGGTCGTGCGACATTGTACCCAAATAAAACTGTATTTTTTTCCCCAGAGATAGAACTTTCTTTTGGTGGTATTTGATCACCTCTGCGTTTTTTATTTTTTGCGCTATAAACAAAAAAAGACAGACGATTTAGAAAAAAAAATGTATTCTGCTACATATCGATGGTAAGAAAAAATTCCAATAAGCGTATATATTGATTGGTTTGCGCAAAAGTTATAGCGTCTACAAACTATGGGATCGTTTTCTTTAATTATTTTTTATTAAAAATGTTTTACTGGTAATGGCAGCGATAAGCGACTTCTAGCAGGACTGTGATATAGACAGTCGGACAATAACTAACACTTTTTGGGAACCAGTGACACTAATACAGTGATCAGTGCTAAAAATATGCACTGTCACTGTACTAATGATACTGGCTGAAAAGGGTTTAACATCAGGGGTGCCCAAAGGGTTGAATGTGTGCCTAGTCAGCTTTTATACTAAACTGTGGGAGGTGCTTTTACTAGGGGAAGGCATTGATCCATGTTCCGCTTTACAGGAACACAGGATCGATGCATTCCCTGCTGACAGAACGGCAATCTGTCTTGTTTATGATCGACAGGTCTTGCAATGATCGACAGGTGCTGGCAGACATTGGGTCCACGGTACCCAGCAATCAGCTCCCGCTGTGTAAAATTACAGTGGGAGCAGGCCGCCAGTGACTCACCTGCATACCCCCAAAGTGGAAGTGCTGGATCACGTTTCAAGTACGTGATTCAGCACAGGAGAGCCGCATTGCTGACGTATATCTAAGTAATATGGTTGGCAAGTGGTTATTATTCATGTGCACTGCCAAAAAAATTGTTCATTTTCCTTTTCATTTCATTTTTTTTTTATTTTTCGTAAGTTCAAAAATCCGAAAATTAGAGAATCCAAAAATAAGAAAGAAAATCTGAAAATTCAAAAGAACGAAAATCCGAAAATTTGAAATAATAACTAACTAACTAATAATAACTAACTATTAAATTATAGGTATTGTAATTTCCTTTCAAATTTGGCTGCTAATGAACGTAATGAATACAAATTTATCCCAAGTTACGAATTATCCGAAATAACAAATACCGCAAATGGACAAACAAATGGAACGTAACCAATTAATAACAAATAATAATAATAAAACGTTTTTATTATTATTATTATTATTTATTATTATTAATTCGTTCCATTCTATTTGTTTAGATGTGGCATTCGTTATTTCAGATAATTCGTAATTTCGGATAAATTCGTATTCGTTACGTTCACTAACAGCCAAATCTGAATAATAAAAGCAGGTGTCATGCCTATATCCGCGTCGTCTGCAGACACAACATCTTTTTTGGGGTGTTCTTTAGCCTGAGGTACCACAAGGAAATTCTGGGAAGTGATTCTCATGCAGCCTGCTCACTGCATTTACATTGTGAAGTTGGGGCACAGCACCGTCTGAAAACAGTAGGGCTGTGACGATCTCTTCCTGAAATTTAAGGAAGGATCCAGTCCGTCCTGATGCTTTGTATAACACATAAGCGGTTAGCAGAGCCAATTGAAAAAGGTATATAGACACTTTTTTGTACCAGCGTCTGGCCTTACGGGCAATTAAGTACGGCGCCAATAACTGGTCGTTGAGGTCCACCTCTCCCATATTAAGGTTGTGTTCATGGACACAAAGGGGCTTCTCCAAAACACCACTCGCCATTGGAATTTGGACTATTGTATCTGCGTGAAGGGAGGACAGAATGAAAATATTCCGGTTGTCCCTCCACTTCACCGCAAGCAAATTATTACATTTCTAGCAGACTCTTTCCCCTGTCTAAGACGGGATTCTACAAGCCGTTGGGGGAAGCCCGGCGATTAGTTCGCACGGTGCCACATGTGCCAATTCCTTGATCAAATAGATGACTAAAAAGTGGCACGCTTGTGTAATAGTTGTTCAAGTACAAGTGGTGCCCCGTTCCGAATAAGGGTGACACCAAGTCCCAAACAATCTTGCCAGCGCTCCCTATGTAGTCTGGGCAGTTGGGGAGCTCCAAGTAAGTTGTCTTTTCCCTCGTAAACCATAAAACTATGTGTATAGCCTGTGGCCCTGTCACAGAGCTTATACAACTTGACCCCGTATCTGGCACGCTTGCTGGGGAGAAACTGTTTGAAAGCAAGACGGCCAGACAATTTAATCAGGGGCTCGTACACGCACACAACTTGATTGGGAATAAACAAGGCTGCAAATTGTTGGTTGAAGTGGTTTACGAGGGGCCAAATTTTGTGGACCCGATCGTAGTCAGGGTCACCCCGTGGACACAGAGTTCATTGTCCTGGAAATGCATGAACTGCAAGATCTGCTTGTATTGCATTCTGGCCGTGGAAGCAGAGAACACAGGCATATGATGAATTGGATCAGTGGACCAATATGACCACCCATGAGGAGGAAAAAGCCCAGAAAGGTCTTAAATTCTGGAACCGTGATTGGTTTCCAGTCTTTGAAAATGTCAAATGGGGATTAGCGGCGATGAATTGAGCAGCATACAAATTGTTATGGTCCACAATAGATCTATAGAGATCTTACTTATTACAGTGACTAAAAATCAAGGGCCGTAAATTCAACTGTTTCCACCTGAATGCCAGGTTGGCCAGTGAATGGGGCAAGTATGAGCGCTGCAGAAGTGGTGGGTTGCCAATCAGGGTTAGCGTATTCAGTGGGAAGGGCACTATGGGCTCTGCGGGCCTGTCTTTGTCTTCTTCGTGGCTGCAGGACACTACTTGTGCTAGCCACACCAGCTTGAACTACACTCATGGGACTCGCCACGTCACCAAGTGTTACTGCAGTGCTGGTTTGTCTACGACCAGGTTGTACTAGGCCGCTGGTGTTTGCCAGTTCACCAGAAGGATGAGCGGCACTAGTACTTGCTCTCTGCTCCATACGAAAGCTCTGCGGTTCTTGCACCTCAAAAACAGCAGAAAGGGGTACGTCTGACCTTAGCGGGGACCACAACTCCGTTGTCAGAGCTATCTGCTGCTGCTGTCTACAGGTTCATATGCTGAGCCTGAATCTGACAGTGGAGCTTCCCTATCGCTCTCATCTGTCATGCTCAGCAATGTGTAGGCCTCTTCACTAGTGTACCTCTGATATGACATTGTTGCCTTTAAATTTATAGGTACATTAGTGTGACTCCCTGGCAAAAGAGCACAACTGGTTGTCAGAGCCTGCTTCAATCTCTACTAAAGTACCTGTTAGCGATCGCAGGGATCGGGTGTGACTCTGCAAACACTGCAGTTATGTGTGATGTGTTGTGTGTCAGTGATCTATTTGATCCTGCACTTGGGTGGGCTGAGCTGGGCGGAGGGGCTAAATGCAGGTGCTAGCAGGTATCTGGGCTGATCCCACTAACGCCGCACTTTTAGGAACACTAAAGTACTGGGGACGCTAATCTAGATCTGATCAGATTACAGATATTGATCCCTTTAGATACGATACTACTAACAGACCTATCTAGTATGTGTGTGTGTTAGAGTACCTGACTAATCTTACCCTGCCTGGTATTTACGCTGACCCCAACTCACACTAAAACCTAACTGATGTCACCGCTGGGTGATCAGGGGGTTGAAACCTTTATTAGGTATATACGGCGGGTACCCTGACAAAATAGTAAACAAACCTAACTAACTAGCGTCACCCTTGACACTAATACAGTGATCACTGGTGACAGGGGGCGATCAAATTACAACTTTTATTAGGGGGGGCACCTGAGCCTACTACCTACCCTAAGGTGATTTAGTGTCACAAGTGACACAAGTACAGTGATCAGTGAATAATCTGATCACTGCAATAAGTGACACAGTGACAGGAGTGAAGGGGTTAACTGGGGGTGATCAAGGGGTTAATTGTGTGCCTAACATGTACTGGTGTTGGTGTCGTGTTGTGCAACTCACAGTTAGATGCTCTCTTCACGAGGGGAGATTGCATCACTTCCTCATTTGCCAGAACCGATCAGCAGGTCCAGACCAAAAATCATTCATCTGGGCCTGTAGATTGATTGGTTATGTAGCGAATCCGGCAGGAGCATGCGAGCACGCTCCCTACCCGCGAGCAATTTATGGCTACCAAGATTCGGCAGCAGTGTCAACCTGCCGCTGTATTATGACGGCGGCCAGTCGGCAACCGGTTACAGTAACACAGTGCCGTTTCGGAAAAAAATGGCCTGGTCATGGGGGTAAATCTTCCGGATGTCAATTGGTTAAAGCGGAACTACACTCCTTTAATCAACACTGACGTTTTTTAATTCTTATGCTGCTAACAGCATAGATAGGGAGTTATATCAGGTTTACATGTTTTCCCTTTTTTTTTTTTTTACATTACTCCAGTTACTTAATGATTTCCAGGCCTAGGCAAATGATGTCATGCATCTCGGGATTCTTCAGTGAGGGAGGAGGCGCTTTCTCAGCTAAGCAGTCCCTCCTGCCTGCATGTCTGAGGTAAGGGCAAATGGATTGCAGGAAGTAAATGCTACATGAATCATCTGCCCTTGCTCAAGATGGCCACGGCCAGAAATGCTATGGGGGTGTTATTCAAAGTGATTTCTCAGCAAAATAAAGCATGGGAACATGGATGGATGGCTGGGTTTGCTTTGAGTATTAAAAATGAATTAAATAGTGTTTTTGGTTTGTTGTGCTCAGATACAGAATAGTTACGCTTTAAGGTATTTGGCAGCTTTTTCAACTCCATGAATTGAATGTTTAAATAATGTGAACATATTTTAATGTCTGTAGGTAGTTTAAAGTGTATCAAAAGACCCACATTTTTTAACTGTTTATTGGTGTCCAGGACTACCTACTTGGGGTCACTGACACATGGGTCCTGGCTACTTTGGCAAAATGTGGGGGTTTTCCCTGACAAACATATGTGTTATATTTAGGTCTAATGTGATTGTTTGAAAGGAGGCCTTCCCGTCTTTGTTTATGTTTTGTGTAGGAATCTATGTGATGTCCCAGACCTCCAGAGGCCTAGCGGTAACCTCCAGAGTCAGGGACAGCTGACATTCCTCCTCAGGGCGCAGGTTACCAAGCATGGTGGGTATAGTGCAAGATGGAATGATTGGGCGCCAATCACTTTTAAAATGAACAAAGAGCATTGTATTGTCTCTTAATAAGAACTGTGGGCGAAAGGGTTAGGGTCAGGACACCCTTAGGCAAATGCAATAGCAAAATTGGCAGACTCTGAGACAAAAATAGAAGTAGGCAGACAGCAATACAGAAGAAGGACATTTAAGCTGAATGCAGAAATCTGTATTTATTTAGCAACTGCTGTTTTCTATAGCAACACTTCACTCTCAATTCTTCACTGTAGATCTGCACACATAACTCACAGTATCCCGCTGTAGATCTTCACTCACATCTCACAGTATCCACTATAGATCCCTCAAGCTTCACCCATGCTACCTGCTGGGTCCTGGCTTGACTCACAGCTACCCGCTGTACTCATCTTCAAGGTGCACCCACGCCACCTGCTGGGTTCCTGGATGAGACTTCTGAAGCTTTCCATCTTCTTCACCATCTCTGGCTAGTGAAAAAGGCTGCTCTGGTACTTCTTCAGACCTCCATCTGTTCTACTCCTGCCTCTGGTAACAGGAGTGGTCGTCCCTTTGTGGCAACTGCTTCTCCTTTACCGCTGACACCAATCTGGTTCCCCCTCGGGCAGAACCTCCTCAACTTGATTAGGCCTCCGACTTGAAGCCTAACTCACTGCTGCTGCTTGGATTATCAGATAAGCCTAGCAACCAGGAGCTCCCAGGATAGGCCTCAGACTTCTGGCCTAGCAACCCTGAGCAATACGACACACGTCCACCCAGGCAGCCACCCGGGTGGCCAAGAACCTCGATCACCTGACTCTTCCCAAATAGATAGACAAACCCAGCATGCTCATCGGCCGAAAGAAACTCCTGCTGATTGGGTGAGACAACATATTTACTAATAACCTGTATTCATCGTGGTCCATCTTCCTAATGCCAGAGACCTAGTGACAGAAGAGAGGGACTACACACTAGACTCAGGCTTAGGACTGAAATCAGTGGATCCACTACCAATCAACCAGGCTAGTTACCACCTAGCGCAACTAAATTTGTTAGCAGCCCTGTTTAGGAGCAGGGTGCTATATATGTTCTTTATGTCGCCAGTCATAGCCCCTGCATGGGCGGACTAGGTGCTTTCTTTGTATTACTGCAAATGTGTTTTTCACATGTTTGCAATAAAAATGATTGAACCAGAAAATAAACAAATTTTAGTTTTTTAGGTTTAGGCAGAGTAAGGATGGGCTGGAACTCCTGCCAGGCTATTGTTATTGTCTGTGTCCCCTCTGGCAAGATTTATCCTTTGTTTTTGTCCTGGTGACCACTGTCGCCAAGACTGAAAATGAGGGAAAATCCACATTTTGAGGTTGTCATTGGAATAAGAATAGATGGAACATTTTCCAGTAAGGACACTTGTCCTGAGGACAGCTGTTTAGAAGTGGATTTCGCTCAGCTTGCAGAGATTTTCTCTCACTTACCCCCAAGTCTTATCGTGTTTAGTTGTGCAGTATAGTAATATTCTGTGGTAAACAAAGGCATAATGCTCTACCTGTTTTCTATCACAACACTATATGGAAAATACATTCCAGAAACAGAATTTTCTGCTGATATTGCACTCTGGACATGTTGCTGGTTGTCGGTAAATGTTTTAATTAGAAAACAAGTCAAGAGCTTTTATAAAACTCAATGGAATGCCAACTGTCAGTCTAATTGAGCAAGTATTTTCTGTAACTTGTCTGAAGAAATGTTTTTTTTTTTTTCTAATGGTCAGAAGTTTCCAGTAAAAAGCATTAATAGCAATGCAAGATTTGGGATTGTCTATTTGAAATTGTATTCTCTAGTTATATACAAGCAAGGCTGAGTGGAGTACTCTTGTCCGCAGCAAAAACGTTTTAAACTGGCTATAGGACAACCTTTAGCCCAGGTACCGTGGGGTGCTTTGAGCTTTCTTTCTTGCCAACAAATTGCCCAAAAATCTATACAAGCCAGCTGGTGGATGAAGCCTGCCTTTTAGTTACACAAAGCCACAGGTTTATACAGGGCTGGTGCAAGGATTTTTGACACCCTAGGCGAAACCTCATTTTGCCGCCCCTTGGCTCCACCCCTGACTCCTCCCCCTTTGCCCTGCCCAGCCTGATCAGCGCCAATCAAATGCAGCCTGATCAGCGCCAATGAAATGCAGCTTCACCAGCGCCAATCAAATGCAGCCTCACCAGCGCACATCAAATACAGTTTCACCAGCACCAACCAGTACAGCCTCACCCGTGCCCATCAAATACAGCTTCACCAGCGCCAATCAATACAGCCTCACCTGTGCCCATCAAATACAGCTTCACCAGCGCCAATCAATACAGCCTTACCTTTGCCCATCAAATACAGCTTCACCAGCACCAATCAATACAGCCTCACCTTTGCCCATCAGCCGCGGCTCTCCTCTCCACTTCTCCACTGCACTGATGACATGATTGAGGCAGTTGCCAGCCGCGGATCTCCTCTCTGATGGCATGAATCAATGCAGAGCAGCCAGTGAAGGATTAACAGTGGCCAGGAGTCCTAGGCGGCAGTGTGCCCTAGGTGGCCGCCTACTACCCCTAGTGGTAGAGCCGGCCCTGGGTTTATATTGTGCACCATTGCGACCTTCCAGCTACCGGCGTCCTAACAACCAGTGATGTCATCAGTGTTGATAGGAAGAGTGTTGATCACCTGCACAGCAACCTTGTTTGACCCTCCCCTTCCACTCTCCGTTAACACTGGGGTCACATTAGATGAGAGATAGAGAGAAACCGAGGGGAAAGAGAAGCAATGGAATACTAGTGGGTACTAGTGTGCAAAAGTCTTTTTGCTTTGAAAGAATAAATCATCTCTAATGTTGGGTGTCCTATGAGTGTTGATGCTGCCGCATTATGTAAAATGATTAGTATAGTTTTTTCCATAGCAGAATAGGATGCCTTGAGACTGTTCTTAATTTTAAAGGGGGTGCCTTTAGACTCTCCATACTTTTAAATGGTGCCTAGACCGAAAAAAGTTTGAGAAACACTGCTTTAGAACAACAAAGAAGGTACCCGGTGGCATTCGCACAAACCTGTTTTTCTGCGTGTCTTCTGAAGGGTCACATGATAAGCGAGGGTCCTCTTCTACATAGTGGTGACTGTTCCCAATGCTTCAGTATTGTACTGTAAGCCCAGGCTGATGTGATGATGCACCCTTAAGGGGTATGTCCATAACAGTCAAGGTGCACAGAAAGTACTGAATCACAGTAGACATTATTCAAGTGGACTGGTGGGAGCAAGCAGAGGAGGATGCAGAGGACAGCCCACTTCTCTTTACTGGTAGGGGGCTATCTAAAAATGTGTAACTGCATTTGGTTTTTAAACTTTGCCATTGCAGCCATAAATTCCAAGGTAATGTGGTAACACTTACCTGCACATTCTGTGTGAGGAAGGGATACGTTCCTCCACTATTCAACGAGATATGATGTATGGATCCCTTCCTATTTACCTTATGGGGTTATTAGGATATTGAGAACATTATTGGTTGAATGTTTGAGTTTGTTCTAGAAATGGTGTCCTATAAGGGTTTTGCCCATCCCTCCCCACTGCTGGATCGGGTCAGATCTGCGCACAAGAATATGGCACTGTGATTTTATATCGACAGGTCATTCTCTGAGATTCATACCCACTGTCAAATACTCTCCTGAAGAAATGAATGCTACCCATGAAATGCCAAGAGAGAAATTCTAGGCCTACAAATCATTCTGTTTACTACAAAAGAACCAGAATGTGAAATATAGAGTATAGGGTTAGGGTATGCTGAATAAGACCTGGGAAAATGAAAGGGGGTTAGGGAATTTGTCCATTATGAGCACTGTAAACAGCTGAGTATGTATGGATAGAGGTACCATCATCAATTGGTGATTCTAATTTTATACTGAATTTAAAGTGTCTCTTTCGGCTCTCTCTCCTCATTGGACAGATAGGCAGTAGTGGGAGCCTTTGGCTCCTGCTGCTATCAATCACAGCCAGTGAGGAGGGAGCGGCATTGACACAAAGAGTGCAGCTCAGAATTGAGCCCACACAAGTGCCCTCATAGCAAGCGGCTTGCTATGGGGGCACTCAGTGAGAGGAGGAGAAAGAGAACACTGATGGGGAACTCCAGAAGAGGAGGATCAGGTCTGCTCTGTGCAAAACCATTGCACAGAGCAGGTAAGTATAACATGTTTGTTATTTTAAAAAAATGTAAATGCAATTGTAACATTTTAGAAAAGATTGCTTTCATTTGTGCTAATTATTGAATGTACCTGAACGGTTCCACTTGTGTATATGTCATTAGGACCTTGATTCTATAGACTGTGTTTAAATAGTCCTAATGGCTCTGCCTACCATTTTGGTGTAGCCAATCCTAGAATTTATTAGTTTCCCTCATAAGATATAGATCCTTTACCCCAAAGACAGAGACTCTCATTTTCAGCAGTTATAGTTATTTCTCTGATATGTTGGACACTAGGGGGTAGATTTACTAAAACTGGTACACTGACAATCACCTGCAGCTGTACATGGTAGCCAATCAGCTTCTAACCTCAGCTTGTTCAATTAAGCTTTAGCAATAAAACCTGGAAGCTGATTGGTTTCTTTGCGGAAGTGAACCTGATTTTGCACTCTCCAGCTTTAGTAAATAAACCCCTACCTGACATATGAACACCTACCCCTCACAACACTTAAGCACATCATTTATCACCATACCATCAGGTGATAGGAGAAACTGCACATATGCTGTTTGCCAGTTAGCTCCACTTTGCCTTACCTTATTGTTTTAGCAATAAGCGTAGGACCTCCACCATGAAATCTGATTTTAAATGCCAGCTGCTGGTGGAAGGTAATTTTAAATTAAAGTGCAGCTAAAGGCAACATACATATTTTAGTAAATCCTCATATAAAGACCTGAAAGTTACACATGGTAATAAACATAATAACTGAAATGATTATTTTCCTACCATGTAGCTGAAATTGTGGTCTATAATCCCCCATTCTTTTCTTCTTTGCAATACACTGCTAGACATGGTAGGAGGAGTAGAGCAGAGGTCAGATGGCATTTCTTTTCAGTGAAGTGGTTTGCCTCTCCCCCCAGTCCTCCAGGTTTCTATGGTGCTAAGTATATTTTACATAACACACCCCCATCTGCCAATCAATAGCTGGGTGTGTGTTATGTAAGACAGTATAAGTCATTACAGGTTCATTTCCACACAGATCAGTCTATTAATCTGTGTGCTTCTCCCTGCCTGCTCACCTCAGGTAATTTGTAAACTGGCAGAACAAAATCAAACCTAGAAGCCGACTGTATAGACAGAACAGTGGGCGGGCAAAAGTGAGACATAGGTGGGAGGGGCGGGGCTTCACTGGCCAAATATGGGCGGAGCCTAATCAGGACTTGTATGTAGAATGAATGGCTGAGATTTCCATGGATATAGGAGCCCCTCCCCCAGTGATGTCAGGATGTTTCCGCAGAGAGAGATAGACGCAAATGGGGACAACATGTGTTCTGTTCAACACAGGCAATTCAAAAACCAGGAAATAAAGTTGTCACCTCATTAACCACTCCAGGTCCGCGCTATTGCCGAAATACGGCTCCAGCGCGGACCTGAAATGCCGGGAGGACGTCCATGGACGTCCTCCACTGTGCATGCTCCTGCGCGCGCGCCGCACGCTGCGCAAGCGTGCCCGCGGGTCGGGCGGACTCGATGTCCGCCCGAGACCCGTCGATTACTTTCAGGAGCCTCAGAATGGGGAACCGCCGTTGTAAACACGGCGGTTCCCCGTTCTGTGACAGGGGACATAACAGATCTACTGATCCCTGTCACTGGGATCAGTTAGATCTGTTATGTCCCGGCCAGCCCTGCCCCCCCCACAGTTAGAACACAGCCAGGGAACATATTTAACCCCTTCACTGCCCCCTGCTGGTTAACCCCTTCACTGCCAATGACATTTACACAGTAATCAGTGGACATTTAAATTTCTGATCGCTGTATAAATGTCAAAAAGGTCCCAAAAATGTGTAAAAAATGTCCGACATGTCCGCCCCAATATCGCAGTCCCGATAAAAATCGCAGATCGCCGCCATTACTAGTAAAAAAAAAAAAAATAATAAAAACGCCATAAATCAATTCCCAGTTTGTAGACGCGATAACGTTTGCGCAAACCAATCAATATACGCCGATTGCGATTTTTTTTTTTTTTACCAAAAATATGTAGAAGAATATATGTCGGCCAAAACTGATGAATAATTTTTTTAATGAATTTGTACTTTAGCAAAAAGTAAAAAATATTGTTCTTTTTTGCAAAATTGTTGCTCATTTTTTGTTTATAGCGGCGATCAGAAATGACGCAGAGGTGATCAAATACCACCAAAAGAAAGCTCTATTTGTGGGAAAAAAAGGACGCAAATTTTATTTGGGTACAACGTCGCACGACCGCGCAATTGTCATTCAAAATGCGACAGCGCTGAAAGCCAAAAATTGGTCTGGGCAGGAGGGGGGTTTAAGTGCCCGGTAAGGAAGGGGTTAAAGGAAGTGTACATGAGAGCTGGAGACCAGGTAGAGATCTCACCATCCTTACTGCTTTTTGCAAAACAATCATTGACATGTTTAACAGACTGTATAGGTGCATAACATATTGATTTCTTCATTTTGACCATAGTTCTACTTTAACATACAGAAGTATTTATTTATCTGCCTCTACTTTATGGCCAAATGTTGGTGAGTACCTGTCTCGCTTACCTTATGGCCAAAACTATTTGGATATTCCTCCTAATTATTGAGTGTTATCAGGGGTTTATGATGAAGGATGCTGTTAATGCTCCATAAGACATGGTTTGATAAGCCTTGGGTTGAATTGCAATGCCAATTGCAAGCCAAGTCTTCTTATCCAACATAAGTGACTGAATATACTAATGCTCTTTTGTATAAATGGGCACAAATTTGCCAAGAGGCATTTCAAAATCTTCTGGAAAGTCTTCACAGAAGAGGAGGGACTTTGTAAATGGGTATATTAATGCATGTGGTTTTGGAATGGGATGTCCAAGCTCATAGAAGTGTGATGATCAAGTGTTTATAAACTTTTAGCCCTATTATCTATCTATCTATCTATCTATCTATCTATCTATCTATCTATCTATCTATCTATCTATCTATCTATCTCCGGGTACTCCGGTTTCCTCCCACACTCCAAAGACATGCTGGTAGGTTAATTGGCTCCTGTCTAAATTGACCCTAGTATGTGTATGTATGTGAGTTAGGGTCCTTAGATTGTAAGCTCCTTGAGAGTAGGAACTGATGTGAATGTACAATGTATATGTAAAGCGCTGAGTAAATTGACAGCGTATAAGTACCTGAAATAAGTCTATCTATCTATCTATCTATCTATCTTTCTATCTATCTATTTACAGCATCTATCTATCATCTAAGCAAATGCACATACACACAAATATAATCATATATTTCTTTTAGTGATTTATTCTATGTTAGCTTTTAATGTATTCTTTCAAGTCCTTTGCACTTTCCTGTTGTATACATTTAGCATAAACCCTATTCCAAGTCCAAAAACATGTTATTATTTATATATTTGGCAAGCCATTGATGTATGCTTGAGACTTCAGAGATGAATGATTTTCTTCCTTACCATGCGTTTGGCTTCATTTTCTCACTAACTGGTGTAATGAAAAATAAAAGTCCCCTTTCCCAAGCATTCTCTTGCAGGCATGACCTTAGAGAGCGGCGCGTACAATTTCCCCTTCGTAAAAGGAAAAAAAAAAGAAGTCTGCATCTTGAGCGTTCCACTTTGCTTGTCTCGTAATCTTCAATAATGCATGGTAATTCCCAAGTGATATATGTCGATGCTGTATGACAAGGGATTTTATCTTTACACTGTGATTTCCCAACCTTCCTAGATCATTGTTTAGAGTGCATGATCAACATCTTAAGAGTAAATAAATACTGGGCCTTTCAGTCAACTGATTGATGGTCACGTATAAGCTCAATTATGTAATTGACTACTGCTTACAGCTACTGCAAACGGTCTGCGGAGCCGATCATGTTGAAGCCTTTGTAATGAATGGGTTTTCAAGCATTTACAAGAGACGAGTGCAATGCTGAGCTTGCTTGCAACTTTATGTACCATGAAAGAAGGAATCAGAATCCAATAGCTTCCATCTTTATAACAAATGGATTTTATATAGTATTTTAAATATTTAAATAATAGTAATAATTATATTTATTGCTAGAAAATACATACACTTTCATGAACAGCGAAAATTCAAATGTGGGCTATGTTTTATAGTATGTACTTTAAAAATTATTAAAGAAGACCTTGCACTTAAATGCAAGATCAGCTTATTAGATGCTGGTGCACCTTTCCACCTCGAGTTGCTACAACACACTTTAAATGACAAAAAAAGTAAAAAACAAAAGAAAAACCTAATTGTATCTGACTTCCTCAAAGTTGGGGGTTATGGTCTGATCCTTCAAGAGAAATTCCGAGAACTATGGATATTCCAAATCTTGGGAGAAAAAGCTTCTTCACCAGACAGGAGCATCTTCTCATGAGGCATGGGATCATCGGTGTTCTCAGAATCTTGCTGGTAGAACCAGAACGTCATTCTTATAAAACAAGAGGAAAAGGAAGGCGCACGCACCTGGTGCATTACCAAAAACAATTTTATTAAAATGATAGCAAGAGAAGGTACTCACAGCTCTGAGGAAGGGGGTGCGCCCCCGAAACGCGTCAACTTTTACTCTGTCAGTTCGCACAGGTTGTGCACCCACCAGTTTGTGAGTACCTTCTCTTGCTATCATTTTAATAAAATTGTTTTTGGTAATGCACCAGGTGCGTGCGCCTTCCTTTTCCTCTTGTTTTACAGTCGTTTTCGGATTTCCCCGTCCAAGGAGGGCTGCACACTCCGATGCATTTACCTCCGCCCAGTCAGTAGTCTGCCGGACCTATCAGCGCGGGATTTTTTCACTTTGTTTTTCCTTTTAGAATGTCATTCTTGCTTGGGCACCATGGGCAGAAACCAGGTATAAAGAAAGTATAATTTTTACTTTGCTCTGCGGGTAATTCTTACAGGTTAATGTGGTGTATCTAAAGTCAAAATCTTTGTTTCAGTTTTGGAAAGAGTGATGAAGTTTGTAAACCTGTCAGGCATTTATTACAAAAACAAAGTTGGCTAGCATATCTAGGGCAACAGATCTGACATTTTTACTGAGATCTAGAACGGACAGAACACAACATACAAGGATATGGGAAATAATCATAGACACTGATACACGCACACCAACACAGGTTGAACTGGGTGGACTATTGTCTTTTTTTCATCCTTACCTACTATGTAACTATGTAATATCTTAGTAGTAATACCAACATACCTTTTGCAGCAAAGGGTGTAAAACCATCAAAGTTTCGGAGACACTTGCAGATGTGTACCCTCCTTAAGGCATTGGAAGTTATTACTGTCTGTATCCCCACCTGGAAGATTCATTGTTATTATTTTCCTTAGCGACTGCTTTTAACAGGACTGGAAGGGAGGGAAAATCCAAAAATTTTAGTTATCAAAAGAAAGGGAATAGAAGGAAAATTTTCCAGCGTAGACCTTGCACAAAGCAAGGTCCATAAAGACATGGATGAGCAAGTTTGGGGTGGAGGAACTTGACTTACCTGCGCAGAGTCCTGACCTCAACCTGATAGAACACCTTTGGGATGAATTATAGTGGAGACTGCGAGCCAGGCCTTCTCGCCCAACATCAATACCTGACCTCACAAATGCTCTTCTGGAAGAATGGTCAAGGATACACTCCTAAACACTGTTATGTGCTTTCAATTCATTTTTTTTGTGGTAATGCACTAGGTGTTTGCAGCCCCCTTTTGTATATTTTTCCACTAGTAATTACTTGAGCCCCATCTTGATCCAGCATTGTGCACAATAGCAGCGGCTCTTCCGGGTCTCTCCCTTCTCATTGACTGAGACAAAGTAGCGGGAGCCATTGGTGGGAGCAGAGGGGCGGGGAGAAAGGCCAAACCGTACTCTGTGTGACTTATAGACACACAGAGGTGGTTCGGGAGCAAGAAAGCAGCTTGCTAGGGGGGCACTCGGCAAGTAAGAAGGGCCAGGAGTGCTTGTGGGGGAACCGAGCAGAGAAGGATTGGCGCTGCTCTGTGCAAAACCACTACACAGAGCAGGTTAGTATAACATGTTAAATATATTCACGTTGATGCCTCAATTAGTGTATGTATAAGTAGACTCAATAAAGGGTACCTCATCCAGAATTGGAAATATAGCATAGGATTATTATTATACAGGATTTATATAGCGCCAACAATTTACGCAGCGCTTTACAACTTGAGGGAAGACTCTACAAATACAATACACTTAAATACAGTAGGAATTAGAGGGCCCTGCTCGTTGGAGCTTACAATCTAAAAAAAAAAAAAGGCTAGGGAGGATCAGTCCCCAACCGGTCACCCTCAAGGGCAAAAGTTAGTTTGAACTATCTTGGCACCAGCTTACACAGTGTCCACACAAAAGTATATAAAAATAATTCAAATTTTTATTAATACACACATTTTTTTAAAAACAGAATATCCACATGAGGACATTTACTATCCATTGAAAAGACTGTAGTCACCAACATTCGTTGATCCCCATATGGGGGACGATATTATGGTGAAGTGCCACGGATATCAACAATTCAGCGTTTTACTTACCCAGAAACTGGGCCTAACCAGGGGCAAGGTACCACAGAATGTTCCCCGCAGGCGGAAGTGGGGGTGTGCGAGGAAAATATGGACAATAATCTAGGTTGAGTACTAAATATTTTTTAACCACTCCCCGACCATGTCGCGTACATTTACTGCTGTAAGTTGGCAGCATAGTGCGAATAGGGGGTGATCACGCGCCCAACTCTGTGAGGAGGGACATGACAGATCTACTGATCCCTGTACTCGGGATCAGTTAGATCTGTTATGCCCCTGGCAGCCCAGCCCCCATACAGTTAAAACACACCCAGGGAACACAGTAAGGGTCCTTTCACATATGCGGAGCCCGTTTTGACGGGCTCCGGTGCTCAGCGGGGATCCATCCATTTATCCCCGCTGAGCCGACGGATGACAGGACAGTCTCTGCACTCTGTGCAGAGACTGACCTGTCAGAGCTCCATTCTCCTCTATGGAGAATCGGATGAGCATGGACCGTCTGTCCGTGCTCATCCAATCCGCAAGGCGGATGGAAAATAGGGCTTCCATCCGTCTGTTTCTGGCGGATCGGATGTCAGCGGACCTGTCACCGCTGACATCCGTTGCTCCATAGAGCACAATGGAGTGTCTGTTTGGGTCCGCCTGAAAAACTGACAGGCGGACCCAAACGGACCGTATGTGTGGAAGAGCTCTTAACCCTTAGATTGCCCCCTGCAGGTTAACCCCTTCCCTGCCAGTGACATTTATACAGTAATCAGGGGCTATTTAAATTTCTGATCGCTGCAAAAATGTCAGTGGTCCCAAAAAAGTGTCAAACATGTCTGACATGTCAGCCGCAATATTGCAGTCCCGTTAAAAATCACAGATCGCTGCCATTACTAGTAAAAAAAAAAAGCCATAAATTAACTCTCATGGTTTGTATTGTAAAGGCAGCAACTTTTGCGCAAACCAATTAATAAATGCTGATTGCAATTGTTTTACCACAAATATGTAGAAGTATACATATTGGCCAAAACTGATGAATAAATTTGTTTTTTATATTTTTTTTGGACATTTATTATAGCAAAAAGTAAAAAATATTGTTTTTTTTTTAATTGTCACTTTTTTGTTTATAGCGGTGATCAGAAGTGACGCAGAAGTGATCAAATACCACCAAAAGAAAGCTCTATTTCTGGGGAAAAAATACGCAAATTTAGTTTGGGTACAACGTCGCGCGACCGCGCAATTGTCAGTTAAAGCGAAGCAGTGCCGAATCGCAAAAAGTGCTCTGGTCCTAATGTGAGAAAGCAATATGAATGGTGAAACAACATGTATTATATAGGCCCTGACATAAAAGAGAAAAAGTGGAGAGTAGGGGAAAAAGGGAAGAAAAGTAAAGAAAAGAGAAGAATTGTCTCTTCTTTCCGTTTTCCCCTATTCTCCACTTTTTCTCTTGTATGTCAGGGCCTATATAATACATGTTGTTTCATCATGTATATTGCTTAAAAAATATTTATTACTCAACCTAGATTACCATCTGTATCTTCCTAGCACACCCCCACTTCTGCCGGCGGGAAACATTTTGTGGCACCTTGCCCCTGGTTAGGGCCAGGTTCTGTGTAAGTGAAACGCTCTCTATGTCCCCATTACATTATGTTAATAATCTTGTTATGTGACTTATATTTCCCCTTTTTATCAACTAATAATCCACCACAGATATTCTCCTGATGAAGCGGCAATATCTCTACGAAACCTGTTGAGAATTGTTGATATCTATGGCACTGCACCATAATATTGTCCCCCATATGGGGATCAATAAATGTTGGTGACTACAGTATTTTTAATGGGTTGTAAATGTCCTCATGTGGATATTCTGTTATTTAAAAAAATGTGTGTATTAATAAAAATTTGAATTATTTGTATATAATTTTGTGTTGACACTGTGTAAGCTGGTACCATGATTCGATTTTAAACTAATCTTTGCCCTTGGGGTTGACCGGTTGGGGACCAATCCCCCCTATCCCATGCTGTCTTAATTATATTTAAAAAAAAGAGTCTTTAATATCACTTTAAAGTAAAAAATATTTTACAGCTTGCTGTGTGCCCCCCCGTATACTTACCTGAGTACTCCTGCTGCTGTCAATCAAATGCTGTGAGGAGGGAGCAGGGGCGAGTCACTCTGTGTGTGTCTATGGACGCATACAGCCCAGCTTGGGATCAAGTCAGCGAGTCTGCCCCCATAGCAAGTGGCCCAGAAGAGGAGGAGCCAAGATCACTGGTGGGAGATCCCAGAAGATGAGGTTCGGGCCGCTCTGTGCAATATCATTGCACAGAGCGGGTCACTATGACATGTTTATTATTTTAGTTTTTTTTAAAAATTGCCCTTAGAAATGCTTTAAGTTATTAGCTCCTCATTAAAGTGGTTGTCAACTTGTGACAACCGCTTTAACCCAGGGTGGATAAAAAGCGATGATTTTTTTTTAAAAATCAAAAAAATTTGATTTTTTTTGGTTTAAATCGATTTTTTGATTTTTACTGAATTTATTTTAATAAAATGCTTTTGAAGTAAAAATCTATCTAAATATAGTTTTCTATTTAACCACTTGATAACCGCCTTATAGCCAAAAAACGGCTGCAGGGCCGTTGCTTAACTCTGGGAGGACGTACATTGACATCCTCCCAGAATCGCGCTTCCCGCGCGCCCCCTGGGGCGCGCACAGGGGAAAATCCATGAGCGTCGGGTCCGCTCATGGATCGTGGTGAATGGCCGCTGTGAGCATCACATGTAAACAAGCCGGCGCTTCCGTCGGCTTTTCTCTCTCCTCTCTGCACCGATCGGTGCATTGCAAGAGGAGAGAGGGGGGAGAGAGAGAAGGTGCTGCAGCGTTGTGGGCGATGTGTAATGCCCACAGCACTGCTAAGTTACAGTCTGCACCCACCCCATCCATTTACCACCCACCCACCCATCCTCACCCCATCCATCCACCACCCACCCATCCTCACCTAATCCATGCTCACTCACCCATCCCCACCCAATCCATGCTCACCCACCCATCCCCACCCAATGCATGCTCACCCACCCATCCCCACCCAATCCATGCTCACCTACCCATCCTCACCCAATCTATGCTCACCCACCCATCCTCACCCATCCATCCATCCATGCTCACCCATCCTCACCCATCCATCCATGCTCACCCATCCTCACCCATCCATCCATGCTCACCCATCCAGCCATGCATGCTCATCCATGCTCACCCAGCCATCCATCCATGCTCACCCACCCAGCCGTGCTCACCCATCCATCCATCCCATCCATCCATGTTCACCCACCCAGCCGTGCTCACCCATCCATCCATCCATGCTCACCCACCCATCTGTGGCTCATCCATCCCCATCCATGGCTCATTTGTGCCTCATTCATGCTCATCCATACCACATCAGCTCTCATCTGTGACACATCCATGCCACTACAGTGCCCATCCGTGCCACTACAGTGCCCATCCGTGCCACTACACTGCCCATCCGTGCCATTACAGTGCCCATCCGTGCCACTCCACTGCTCATCCGTGCCACTACCCTGCCCATCTGTGTCACTACAGTGCCTATCCATGCCACCACAGTGCCTCACAATAGTGTAAAAGGTAGTCAAATTAGATTCTAAATGTATGCCCCTAGAACACCTGACGGTGCTCCCTGCATGTTGAGCCTCTGTATGTGGTCAGTCTGTGTAAAAGTGTCACACATATGGTATCGCCATACTCGGGAGGAGTAGCAGAATATATTTTGGGGTGTCATTTTTGCTATGTACATGCTGTGTGTTAGAAATGTTGTATAAATGGACAACTTTGTGTAAAAAAAAATGCGTTTTCATTTTCTTTCCACATTTTCCAAAAACTTGTGGAAAAAAATGACATGTTCAAAAGACTCATTATGCCTCCTAGAATATACGTTGGGGTGTTTACTTTCCAAAATGGGGTTATTTTTTGGGCGTTTCCATTGTCCTGGTGCTCCAGGACCTTCAAAAGTGCAAGGGGTAGTCAAGAAATTATGTGTGTAATTTATGCTCCTAGAACGCCTGATGGCGCTCCCTACATGTTGGGCCTCTGTATGTGGTCAGGCTGTGTAAAAGTGTCACACATGTGGTATCGCCATACTCGTGAGGATTAGCAGAATATATTTTGGGGTGTCATTTTTGCTATGTACATGCTGTGTGTTAGAAATGTTGTATAAATGGACAACTTTGTGTAAAAAAAAATGCGTTTTCATTTTCTTTCCACATTTTCCAAAAACTTGTGGAAAAAAATGACATGTTCAAAAGACTCATCATGCCTCCTAGAATATACGTTAGGGTGTTTGCTTTCCAAAATGGGGTTATTTTTTGGGCGTTTCCATTGTCCTGGTGCTCCAGGACCTTCAAAAGTGCAAGAGGTAGTCAAGAAATTATGTGTGTAATTTATGCTCCTAGAACGCCTGATGGCGCTCCCTACATGTTGGGCCTCTGCATGTGGCCAGGCTGTGTAAAAGACTCACACATGTGGTATCGCCATACTCAGGAGGAGTAGTAGAATGTGTTTTGGGGTGTAATTTGTGGTATGCATATGCTGGATGTGAGAAATAACCCGTTAACATATGACAATTTTGGGGGAAAAAAAATCTTCATTTTGCAAAGAATTGTGGGAAAAAATTACAACTTCAAAAAATTCACCATAACCCTTACTAAATGACTTGGGATGTCTACTTTCCAAGAAGGGGTCATTTGGGGGGTATTTGTACTTTCCTGGCTTGTTAGGATCTCAGGAAATGAGATAGGCCATCAGTACATCAGGTGTGATCAATATTCAGTGATTGGCACCATAGCTTGTAGACTCTATAACTTTCACAAAGACCAAATAATATACACTATTTTTTTTCTAAAGATAGGTAGCAGTATAAATTTTGGCCAAAATTTATGAAGAAAAATTACTAATTTGCAAAATTTTATAACAGAAACGAAGAAAAATTCATTTTTTTACAAAATTTTCAGTCTTTTTTTAATTGTAGCGCAAAAAATAAAAAACCCAGCGGCGATTAAACACCACCAAAAGAAAGCTCTATTTGTGTGAAAAAAAGGACGCAAATTTCATATGAGTATAGTGTTGCATGACTGAGTAATTGTCAAAATGTGAGAGCGCTGAAAGCTGAAAATTGGTCTGGTTGTTAAGGGGGTTTAAGTGCCCAGTGGTCAAGTGCTTAAGAGGATTCTAAAGTTAGGTTGTGATATGTGTAGTAAACTTTAGGCAGGGAAACTACAAGCATGATAATTCTATAATATGCACATTTATTGAAAATTTCCAGTAGAATTTGCGTTCTGCCTCAAATATAAAGAATAATCTCCATGGGTGGACTTTATAAACTTACAGCTTTCCTTTTCAGATCGACACATGCTATGACTTACGCTAAATTAGAAAATAATAAAGACAGGAGACTGAAATATAAAGACTTGAGATACTATAATTTTGTTCCTTGATATAGTTGGGGGCCCATTTGTGGACAGAGGAGCCCGCCTTGTTCAGTATGGAGCAGCCTAACACTGATTGTTTTGTAATTATAACTACTTACCTTCAATAGACACTGAACACTTTATGCTAAAAATACAGCACCGGACTCACCAAGACATTAATCTTAAAAGAGATTTTGTGGGCTGCATCCTTAAAAACCATTTATTAAGGTTGTTGTGCTTTACCATTGAAAAGGCTTAAAAATGTCAAATATTCTTGGCTTTCCTGACAAGATTATTCACTTGCACCACAATAATGGATAATTGCCACATTAAATGCATCTTATTATTACCTGCACACCAGCTTATACTGAAAGTTAGAAAAGAAAAGTAGAGGGAGTCAGAGGTTTTTTGTTAGACAACTAAATATTTCTTTATTTTGTATGAACTGCTGCACTGTTAACTTAAAATTACACATATAAAGAAAAAAAATTACATATAAACCTAAATTTCATTTTTTTTTTTGTGATTGTTTTTTATTTACATTTTTATGTTAATTTAATTGTATTTATGAGTTTATACCAGGTGTGGGAGATTAGCTTGTGGGGATCACTCTTTCCTGGGAAACAGGCAGCTCGAAGGCAAACTTTCTTAAAAGTCTGCTGGGTTGCCAGTTATATTGAAAAAGGTTGCAAGTCATAAGACAAACAACATAGCAAAACAACTCCTTGCCGTCCAGCACTAAACTTATAGGATAACTTAATAGTGCAGTAATCTTCCACTATATATATGCAATTAAAATAAAAATAAATATAAACTTGCAATAGTGATAAATATAGTGTATAAGAATAAACCATAAAGTTGGACAAATGAATAGTAATAATAAATAAACGTGAATATTGCAACAGTCTTTGGGCCAGTGTCCTCTTTTAACCGCTTGCCGACCGCCGATCGGCAATTGAAGGCGACAAGTTGGCTCCCCTGCGCAATTCAACGTCATATGACGGCGGCTGCGGGATCGAGCCCAGTGAGCGCGCGCGCGCCGCCGGAGGCGCGCGCGCACGCTCACTGTGTTCGGGGAGGGCCAGGGAGCGGGTGCAGCGGAGTCGATCTCCACCGGCCACCCGCGATGCCCCCCCCGGAGCGAAAGAACGGAGGTCCGTGTAAGTAAACACAGACCTCTGTTCTGTGTGAGGGGGAAGGGCTATGATCACAGCCTTCCTGTACGTGGAGGCTGTGACCACTTCCCTTCCCCAGCTAGGGCAGTCCCCATACAGTGAGAACACGCCCAGGGAACATAGTTAACCCTTAGAGCGCCCCCTGCAGGTTAACCCCTTCACTGCCAATGACATTTACACAGTAATCAGTGCATTTTTATAGCACTGATCGCTGTATAAATGCCAATGGTCCCAAAAAATTGTCAAAATGGTCCGACATGGCCGCTGAAATATCGCAGTACCGCTAAAAATCGCAGATCGCCACCATTACTAGTAAAAAAAAAAATAAATAAAAACCCCAAAAATGAATTCTCATCATCCGTAAACGCGACCACTTTTGCGCAAACCAATCAATAAACGCCGATTGCGATTTTTTTTATCACAAATATGAGGAAGAATATAAATCGGCCAAAAACGGTGAAAAAAAATGTTTTTTTATATTTTTTTTTGGATTTGTATTTTATCAAAAAGTAAGAAATTTGGGGTTTTTTTGCAAAATTGTCGCTCTTCTTTTGTTTATAGCGGCGATCAAAAATGACGCAGTGGTGATCAAATACCACCAAAAGAAAGCTCTATTTGTGGGAAAAAAAGGACGCAAATTTCGTTTGGGTACAACGTCGCACAACCGCGCAATTGTCAGTTAAAGCGACGCAGTGCCGAATCGCAAAAAGGGCTCCGGTCCTAAAGCTGGAAATCCTTCCGGGGCTGAAGTGGTTAATTAAAGTGCTAAAGTGATAATGTGACTTGTGCTTCAAATAGATGATAAAACACTCCGTGCTCCACTCGTGCAGAGAAAGCCTCTTTGGAGGGGGGCCAATGCTTCACCCCAAAAGGGCTACTCAATAGGTGCCACAATCCCGTATCGTGCTCACAGAACTCTCACCTCTACATTTAAGGAAATACGCCTATGTATATATATAGTAGTCTCCTGGGACACCACTCTCCTACTCCAAATATCTCCCTCGCGATTCATTTTGCCACTTCCGATCGTCACAATCAGTCACCAATTTCCTCCTTAACTCTATAACTCCATACAGCTCAAGGGTGAGGGACAAAACAAAAGGGCTCCATAGTGTAGTAAGTTAAAACATCTAGTACTTTATTTAACCCAATATAATCTGCTTACATCAATGCGAATATAAAAACATCTGTAAAGGATAAACAACGGCGTCAGAGCGCCTCTCACTGTGCCTCCAGTATCGTTGTCAATCCAGCCACTTCCTCCTACGCGTTACGTCACGTCACGTGACTTCATCAGGGCAGCTGGATTGGTTGTGAAGCCTGTCATTTATTTGTAAAAACCGGACATTGTCTGTTGGCCATTTTGTTGAAGGCCGTGGACCGCGCATAAGAATAACAATCAATAAAAATCTTATTAAAAACGTATAAAATTCAATTGAAATTTTAACACTTACAAGAATAAAATAATAAGAATACTTAATTACTTAAAAAGCAGTTTAAATTGAATTTTAAAAGTTTTTAATAAGATTTTTATAAGATTTTTATTGATTGTTATTACGGATTGATCCCTATATAGAGATAATTGTCTCCTCCACGTCAACTGATCTGATATTTATATCTTTTGACATATTCCCAGTTTTTATATACATACATACATAGTACTACATATTTTTACCACATATTTTATATGTGGTGCAATATACAGCAGTAAAACCCATTTTTAATTTATTTATATATTTTGGCTTTATTTTTTGGCATAATTTTTTCGGTACATGTCCATGTTTACAGTGAGCTCTGTATAGGCGCTTTGTTACAAAAAGATATCAAAGTGTCCACCATTAGCAAGATTTAGCACGCATCAGTTCCCCGTTTTTTATCCTGGTTTTCACCAGTTAATATCTACGGGGGAGACTGCATTCCACATAGTACTATATAGGCGCTTTAAGGCTCATATGATCACCCTCATGTAGAAATAACATACGAGTAGTAGGACCCTCTCATTACAGTTCCGTCTATTCTTTGGCTTTCAAGGGATAGCTAGAAGGTCCCCACTATAGTTTATTTTAGCCATTTAACGTTTTTAGTACAGAACAATAACGATTGTAATGTGGGAGATATCTCTAATATACAACGCCCATGTGCGGCCACGATTGGTCACAACGATCTTTGTCCGGCCTCCTTGCAATAGCAGGTGTAAGCAGAGTATGTCCGTTCGAAACTCCAGCAAAATGGCCGCGGCGCATGCGCGGTCCACGGCCTTCAACAAAATGGTCGATGGACAATGTCTGGTTTTTACAAATAAATGACAGGCTTCACAACCAATCCAGCTGCCCTGATGAAGTCACGTGACGTGACGTAACGCGTAGGAGGAAGTGGCTGGATTGACAACGATACTGGAGGCACAGTGAGAGGCGCTCTGACGCCGTTGTTTATCCTTTACAGACGTTTTTATATTCGCATTGATGTAAGCAGATTATATTGGGTTAAATAAAGTACTAGATGTTTTAACTTACTACACTATGGAGCCCTTTTGTTTTGTCCCTCACCCTTGAGCTGTATGGAGTTATAGAGTTAAGGAGGAAATTGGTGATCGATTGTGACGATCGGAAGTGGCAAAAGGAATCGCGAGGGAGATAATTGGAGTAGGAGAGTGGTGTCCCAGGAGACTACTATATATATACAGAGGCGTATTTCCTTAGATGTAGAGGTGAGAGTTCTGTGAGCACGATACGGGATTGTGGCACCTATTGAGTAGCCCTTTTGTGTTGAAGCATTGGCCCCCCTCCAAAGAGGCTTTCTCTGCACGAGTGGAGCACAGAGTGTTTTTTCATCTATTTGGAGCACAAGTCACATTATCACTTTAGCACTTTAATTAAAAGAGGACACTGGCCCAAAGACTGTTGCAATATTCACGTTTATTTATTATTACTATTCATTTGTCCAACTTTATGGTTTATTCTTATACACTATATTTATCACTATTGCAAGTTTATATTTATTTTTATTTTAATTGCATATATATAGTGGAAGATTACTGCACTATTGACTTATATAAGAGTCCACAGAACACAGTATATAAGACAGATGTGTAATATTCATATCCATTTGTGTTTCACCACCAGAGGGAGCATTTAAATTGGTTTTATAGATAGGCTGCGCAGTACCATTTGCTTCATTTTGTTAATTCTATATATTGTCATATATTAGGTACAGCAGCAACCTAGAGACATACTTTAAACACAGCAAGTTATAGTAGCGCGAGGGCACATTCACATAAACTTATAGGATACCTCTCTATATGGTGTCGGGCTTGTCCCAGACACCTCCATGCAAAACATACGCAAAACTTTTCTTTTTAAGTCCTTAGAGCAACCATTTCCCAAGGCGTAGCTCTCTCAGTGTAGTGATACTGAGTCCCAGGCCAGACAAACACTGTGGTCTCCTCCAGGACATTTAACCACACCTGAGACTGGACTCCAGTGGACCTGCAAAACCCGGCCCGGAACCAGCCCTGCCAGGCTCCGCTTCAGTCCAATCCAAGTGAACGTATGCGAGGCAACAGGTAACGACCATCTATTACTTCACCTTGCATATTGTCGTACCGGTTATAATACTGATAAAAATCATATATAATGTGTCACCTGATCTGATGAAGGGGGATCGCTGATGCCGCCAAAATGCGTTATATACTAGCTGATTCTATTATAATAAATAAAAGTTAAAGCGGAGTTCCACTGTTTTCTAAGTTTATTAAAAGTCAGTAGCTACAATAAGTGTAGCTGTTGACTTTTAATAAACAGACACTTACCAGCTTCGGATCTCTTCCCTCCCCTCCGCGACGCCGGCATTGCTACTGTGGGCACCCAGCCGTGACAGCTAGCAGCATCACAGCCGGACGCACAATGCACATGTGCGAGCGGCTCTGCGCTCCATGTTCGGTCCTGAAGTCTTCTAGGACCTGTCCTGTGTCCCAGAAGACTTCGGGAGGGAGGGGGAAGGCGACATTCCACTTCCAATTGCCTAAGGCAACTGGAACGGAAGTGCCCATCAAAATTGGGTACCCACCTCCCCCTCCTCCCGAAAAGCTCTGTTTCACCATCAGGAGCTGGGGAGGAGGTCTTAAAGCGGAAGTTCAATTTTTTAGTGATCTCTTCTCTACACTCTACTTATTGCTGATGTCCTGAGGACCTATTCGGACCCATCAGTCATTAGAGAGCTGCTTCTGTCCCAAATCCCAAACACCTATTTACACTAAAAAAAAAGTTGATGCTCCACCAACATTTTTTCCTCTCTCTGCTAGGGAAAATCTTCTTTTCTTTTTTTTTTTTTAAAGTTTGATTAATTTTTTTAGGAAATTACATCTCACTGACTTCTGTTTGTGATATTCAATGCAAGGTCGATCCCAGCTTTCAAAATGAGAATAAGTTTTAAACTTGGAAGTCAGCTTC
Source organism: Glandirana rugosa (assembly GCA_018402905.1). Classification (NCBI taxonomy): domain Eukaryota; kingdom Metazoa; phylum Chordata; class Amphibia; order Anura; family Ranidae; genus Glandirana; species Glandirana rugosa. The sequence continues at coordinate 435,777 of BLSH010039941.1, forward strand.
TTCTAAGTGAGTCTGATGAATTATAGACACGTTAGCTCTCAAATGGAAAACACATTACTAAGTTAAAGGACGAGCAAATTTAACGGAGTTAGCCAAAGAGCCTGGCAAAGAAGCCTGCATTTATTTATTTATTTTCTTGTTTTTTATTCTGCACCTACATAAAAATTGGTTTTGAACCTTTTCTACAGTAACATAACAAAAGAGAGAACACAGAGTACTAAATACAATATTTCATAAATATATATTTAATGTGTGAATATACAGAAAATGTTCTTGCAATAAAGAATGTTTTGTTCATTTTGCATCCATTGGAATTAAAAACTATACTCAAACGAAAAGGGAATCATAATGTTAAAGAGTATCTGACTCCAAGAACCAGTTACTGAATTAGATCCAAATTGTGTCAAGAAGAAAGAACCTTTAAAAAAATAGATATATTACATTTATGATTCTATCTGTTTAAAGGGACTGCTTGTCTTTCTGATGCCTTTTTGTGTCTAGATGTGTCTGGCTACACATTTAAACTTCCAATGTTGGAATAAATCCTTAATACTCATACTCTCTCCTGAATCAAAATAGGAGTTCTCGGATCACTAGGTTACCGAAAAAAAAAGAAAGGGATGGGCTGGACTGGAGAATTACAGTCTGAACTCCCACCATGCATAGTTATTCCAGGTGGGGGTCAAGAAGAGAGGTTGAGAATGACGACCCCGGGGCATGTACCTTTAAAATAAAGTCAGCAGTATCAGCTCTTATATTCCTGTGCGTATAGGCTTCCATTGAGTTCCCTTTAAATTCACATTAGCTTATTACCAGCTTGAAGCAGGGAAATGACAGTTATAGTAGGGTATGACAATGCTTATGTAATATATAAAATTAGCTAAATATAATTAAAACTATCTGTTAGGTTAAAAAGTATTGTCAAATTAAAAGTACTTTTTTTTAGCAATCCCTGCTAAACAATAATTTTACTTTAAATTAATTGATTGAAAGTGCAATGCTATAAGTGCTTCAAATATGGAGCTTACTGTTAATTTAGGCACATGGTAGTACAGTGTCAGCCAAACAAATTATAAAGGGATTATTCCAAAAATGCTTCCTGTCATATCACCAGCTGCAATACCATCATACACATAATAATATCCTGTCGAACAATGTGACACTGGCATGTCTGGCTGTATTATTTTCATGATATATATATATATATACACACACACACACTATATTGTCAAAAGTATTGGGACACCTGCCTTTACACGCACATGAACTTTAATGGCATCCCAGTCTTAGTCCATGGGGCTCAATATTGAGTTGGCCCACCCTTTGCAGCTATAACAGCTTCAACACTTCTGGGAAGGCTGTCCACAAGCTTTAGGAGTGTGTCCACCGGCCATGAATGCAGGCCAAGATGGCACCGGATTCTCCTGCCCCTCCAAGAAGCTGTACAAGGAGGCAGCTGAGAAGTTATTCTCCCAGGCCCTGCACAAAGAACACCCTACCCTGACTCCAAACCAGGACAGATCATCTGGGGGTCAGTCAGATGCGGACGATACTCTCCCACTGGAGGAGGCGCCTGGGCAGTCCATGTGCTGGAATGCAGTGAGTACCCCTGTGGATCCCTTCCCTAGGCCCCACTCCCCAACCGTGGACATGGAGGGCCCTGATCCCACCTTACGGGATATACTGTCAGCAGTGACGTCCTGTAACACTTCCATAACTGTCCTTGTGGATGAGGTTAAAGGGGTCAAAGCAGAACTCTCTTATATGCGCCAGGACATGCAAAAATTGAGAGAACGCAACTCTGCCTTAGAGGGCAGGGTGAGTTCAATGGAGGACGATATTGTGCCATTGCAAAGAGATGTACAGCAGCAGGGGCAGCTCACGGCGCAACATGCTGCGCGTCTAGATGATTTAGAGAACAGAATGCGTCGCAACAATGTTTTGCGCTATAGGCTTTTCCAGAAAGGGTGGAAGGCAAAAATCCGGTGCACTTCATAGAGCAATGGCTGATCTCTGTCTTTGGCAAGGAATCCTTCTCCCCTATGTTCGCAGTGGAGAGGGTACATAGGGTGCCTGCTCGCCCCCCGCTTCCAGGAAATCCGCCCCGACCATTCCTATTTAAACTGTTGAATTACAAGGACAGGGACGCAATTCTCTCTAAGGCTAGAACCAGGCGTAGTAATCTCACCATCGATAATTCGAAGATCTCATTATTCCCAGATTTTTTGGCAGAACTACAAAAACATTGTGCGCAATTTACAGAGGTCAAGAAGAGGCTCAGAGCTATAAACCTACAATATGCCATGTTATACCCAGCACACTTGCGAGTTGTGACGAGAGGGGAGGTTCATTTTTTCGACCGCCCCTCTCTTGCGACTCAATGGCTAGATCGAGAGGAGAGATCACTTAGAGCGGAGGCCTCCCGTCACCTGGAAGGCACATGAATATAGTTACTAAACCTGTCAGATGCGCAATGGTCCCATTTTATGTAAAGCTGAGGCGGATTATGGAATGCTCTTTATCCACAATACTTGACGTATTGAACTACTATTTCTGCTACGATGAAACCATTTGTCGCCATTTGGGTTTCCACTGTTCCCCCCCGAATGGAGGTTCCATTTGCATCGCATGTACAGTTTCAACAATATGGAGGCCCGGTTGGCCCACTTGTCCTGTTATTCTACTTGTTGTTTTTTTTTTACCTTTGTTGCTCCTCTATAATGATGACTCAGTGGTCTTGTCCCATGCTAAAGAGACCCCCTTTGTGCTGCCACATGCTACAGAGAACGTTCTTTACTGGAAACTGAACTTTTCAAGACCCCCGACCCAACTATAGTGTCGCACATTCATAACTATGCACAAGATGCTCCCTTTTATTTTGGTTAGGCCCACACATACGTTTGCTTACCACTATCATGGCTAAAGCGGCTCGCATATTGTCATGGAATGTTAGGGGTGTAAATGATCCTGTGAAAAGGACAGCGGTACTTAGAACGGTAAATCAACTGCATGCCTCTGTAACTCTCTGGTTGGAGGCACAGGCTATGTCCCAACAGTTGGCGTTGCAGCTGACGGAGAACAAGCGCTTCTTCCTCCAACAAAAGCACTTTGAAGAGGGCAAATCCACCGGGCACATGTTAGCACTATTAGCGAAATCCCAGCAGGCAACATCTCTCATTACTAGCTTGAAGGACCAGGAAGGAACATTACATAGTCACACTCTGGAAATAGTGGGCATTTTCCGCTCTTTCTATGAAAATCTATACCCCTCTAAGGTACAGCCCTCGGAGTCTGATATTGATACCTTTTTGGGAAGTTGCACATTACCATGCTTATCGGAATTGGAGGCCACGGTGCTAAATGCTCCCCTGAGTGAGGAGGAATTATCCCTGGCACTCAAGCAGTCCCATAACGGGAGGGCCCCATGGGCGGACGGTTTACCGTCGGAGGTATATAAGAAATATTCGGACAAACTGTTACCCATTTTGTTAAAAGTTTATAATGAGGCCTTTCAGTCTGGAACCTTGCCAGCATCTATGAATGAGGCGGTCATTGTCGTACTACCAAAGCCCGGTGAGGATACACAACTACCCAACTCTTACAGACCTATCTCCCTGTTGACAGCAGACGTCAAACTGCTGGCGAGGGTGCTGGCAACTAGATTGGCTAAAGTGGTGAGCAAATTGGTTCACAGGGACCAGTCGGGGTTTATTCCCACTAGGTCCACGGCCCATAACCTACGGAGACTCTTCCTGAATCTACAGGTCCCAATAGACAACCCCGGGAATCGTGCCATCTTCTCATTAGATGCAGCTAAGGCCTTCGACAGTGTCGAGTGGCCTTACCTGTGGAAGGTGCTTGAACGCATGGGCCTGGGGAATAACTTTATAAAATGGGTACAGCTACTATATGCCAACCCCATGGCACAGATACGGGTGAATGGAGAACTGTCTGCCTCCTTCCAACTGCACAGGGGCACCAGGCAAGGGTGGCAGGGGTGTCCTCTCTCACCCTTCCTGTTTGCCCTGGCATTGGAACCTCTGGCGGAGAGGATGCGCACGGATATTGGCATTGTGGGATTTCAGCGTAGTACGGGTACAGATGTGGTGTCGTTGTATGCAGACAATGTCCTTCTGTACCTGGGGGATACTCAGGGTACTTTACAGGCGGTGATGTCCCTCATTGATGCTTTTGGTGCCCTGTCTGGCTTCTCCATAAACTGGGACAAGTCGGTTTTAATGCCACTGGACAATCTGCCCTCACCTTTACCAGCGTGTGCCCACTCAATACAGATTGTAACTCAATTTAGGTACCTGGGTGTTCAGGTTTCCCCCAACCCCAACGATTACATTGCCTTGAATCTGGTTCCCCTACTTAAAAAGTTTAGGGACAAATGTACCTCCTGGTGTAAATTACCACTTTCAGTGGTGGGAAGAATAAACTTAATAAAAATGGTATGGACCCCCCAATTACTATACGTATTTCACAACGCTCCCATGTGGATACCAAACAAGTTTACGTATAGATTCACAATTTCGAGAATTAATTTGGCGCAAAAAAATGCACATATTAGATTAGATACATTACTACTGGACAAGGACCAAGGCAGACTGGCAGTCTCGCACGCCAGAACATACTATATCGCTGCACAACTGCAGCAATTAGGTGGTTGGGGAACGATCTCTTCTGATGATCCTGTCCGAAGGATTGTTTCCCTCACTGGGGACAACTCTACTGCCCTTACTCTCCTGGAGGCGGGATTTTGGCACTTGCCGAAAAAAGCATCAACGATACATATGCTACGCACATTGTGGTCGCACATTAAAAAGAGATTGCATATTCAGGACTTTTTGTTCCAGACTCCACTATGGCGTACTACTAACTATACTGAGGTTCAAAAACTAAAAGGATTTCAGGAGTGGGAACGGGCAAGCTTACAGTATATGTATCAGGTATATAATGATTCGACTCTCAAGTCCTTCTCTGAGCTACAACTAGAATTTGCTCTCCCCAATCACCACTTCTATAAATATTTACAATTGAGGCACGCCTTGCAAACACAATCTAGATTTATCAAACTTCACCTGAGCGACCACCCTATAATTTGAGAGGTATTGATGGAGGAAGATAGAAAGGGCATGATATCGAGAGGTTGTTGTACCCTCATTCATACTATTCAGAATCCAGCCACACTCCCATGTAGGAGGGGCAGGGAAAGAGATGTGGGCACCATAGACGGTGACACCAGGGAGCTCTGCTTGTCATCGGCTCCCGTGGTATCGGTATCAGTGTCCCAAAAACTTTCACATCTGTTTCTACTTCATAGGGCTTACAGGACTCCAGTTCAACTACACAAATGGGGAAGCCGTAGTACCCCATTGTGCCTGAAATGTGAGCGAGATCATGGTGATCTCATTCACATGCTTTGGAGATGTCCCAAATTGACCCGTTACTGGAGTTCTAGATACCATCTCACAGGTTTACATGTTTAAGATACCGAGAGACCCCGTGGTGTGCCAGTTGGGGGCCCTGGAGGAAGAATCCTTAACCCCTAAATCTCACATCGCTATACTTCGGTTACTGTTTATAGCGCGCAAATTAATTGCTCAGTGTTGGATCTCCTCTCGGGTACCCACCAGGCGTCAATGTGTGGAAAGGGTCAATGATATGCTCATCCGTGAAAAAATCACTTACCAACATAGGAATGTCCCTCGCAAATTTCATTCTCTGTGGCAGCAGTGGCTATATGTTCCAGGCCTTGCACCTGCAAACCTGGTTAGGGAAAGACTACTTCAAGGATAGTTTTATGCATTAAAAGGGGGCTCAAATGAGCCAGTATACTGAGTCATATTTCCCCTCTGTTTTATGGGTTGTTTTATTTCAATAAGGTACAATCTATTGTTTCTTCCTTATACTGCTTTAAATGATTGTGACGTTTAATTCCTACAACATACGGGGCTTTGTGTGAATATGGTCATGCTAGCCATGGCCTTAGTTACTTTACTTATTTTCATGCCCATATGGGATACACTCCTGATAGTAAGTCTGTATATTATATTATGTTATGGAAATCTATTCAGTGAATAATCGAAGTGCTCTTCAATTCCCATTATGTATATGTGGAATAGTCAATTGTATACATGGTTTGTTTTTTAAAAAATTGGTATGTGGTCCTGTTTGTACTATATATGTCTCAATAAATTTGTTATAATTTTTAAAAAAAATGGAGTATGTAAGTCTATTGTGGTACCATTAAAATCCCACAGCCCCATCCCTCTGTAGTCCTAATTGTATTGATATAGGGATGTAGGTACCTTTAGTGATTAGTTTATTTGAACATTCACCTGAGCCCTGACTTATATGTTATGGAAATCGGTAAACACTGATATGATGCTGACATATTTGATCTCCTGTATGTTATAATGACAGACTCTTGCTATGTTCTGTTTGTATTTGATATTGGAAAAACAATAAAAAAAAATTCTGATTTAAAAAAAAATGAAAATATACAGGATTTATATATCAAGTTTTTTGACAGTTGATGTGCATATTTTTCTTAATTTGACATTATACTGACAAGTGTCAGAATAATAAGAATTAAAGCTGAACTCCAGGCAAACAAATACATACTGAAATACATATAGGGAGCTCTTTTATCTGCCTTTGTATTTCTGTCCATTGAGTTCTAAGATTTACACAGCTCAGCCACACAGCAAAGCCCTGTCTGGTGGGGTAAAGACCTGATTTTTATCTCCTGCAGTTTCACCTTCACTTTCACTTATAGATCTTCTACCTACCCCCTTCATGTGACTGGACAGTTAAAGGGGAAGCAGCAGACTGTTGTGCAGGGCCATTTTAATGAATGGGCACCCCTGGGCACAGCCCAGGGACCCCAGGTGCATGCGGGGGGGGCCCATGATAATCTTGCATGACATCATACTTGCCAACTGTCCCAGATTTTCCGGTACAGTCACTCTTTTTACTAAGTTGTCCAAGGATGGCTGTGTCCAGGACAGCATCCTGGAACCTGTACTGTGGCCTCCTATACCCAGTATTGTGCTGTCCTGGGGGGGGGGGGGGGGGGGGGGGGGGGGGGGGGGGGGGGGGGGGGGGGGGGGGGGGGGGGGGGGGGGGGGGGGGGGGGGGGGGGGGGGGGGGGGGGGGGGGG
>BLSH010039942.1:6581-25146 GCA_018402905.1 Glandirana rugosa
CTCGTCTCTTCCAAGACCTCTAACCCTACCTACTCCTCCACACTGTGTTCTAACTGTGGGGGGGATGGGCTGGTCGGGACATAACAGATCTAACTGATCCCAGTGACAGGGATCAGTAGATCTGTCATGCCCCCTGTCACAGAACGGGGAACCGCCGTGTTTACATCGGCGGTTCCCCGTTCTACTGCTCTGTAAGGCGATCGCGGGTCAGGAGCGGACATCGAGTCCGCCCGACCCGCGGGCACGCCCACGCAGTGTGCGGCGGCGGCGCGCGCGCGCCGCCGCCCAGTGCGCGCAGTGGGCGTGTGAAGGGGCGGACGTCCATGGACGTCCCCCCGGATTTTCAGGTCCGCGCTGTTGACGTCTTTTGTCAATAGCGCGGTCCTGTACTGGTTAAGGAGGCCTGCCCCCTGCCAATCCAGACTGTAGATTGGTCAGGGCTCCTTGTCATACATCAGGAAGTGACACCTCCTCATCCATCCCAATCTCCAGAACCTTCTCTGCTCAAGGGGTAGGAAACTTCCAAGGGGTGTTCCTTCCTTCTGTCTCCAGCCACTCCCTGAGCCACTCCCCTGCTCAGATTAAAACATTCAGGCCTGCACCTACAGCCAGGTCTGACCAAATTGTGCCTTTCCTAGCAAAAACTCACTACAAAACAAACCTATCACTATGGGGGTGCTACACTTACCTAGATCCTGTATCCTGTGAGTTTTTCTTCATACTTACCTATTTTGTCCTGGTTCTATGCTACCTGGGTCCCAGTTCCCACACTGCCATTTTAAAGATGTCAGTAACGCTGCACATTTGCGAGATGAAGTGCATGGCATCACAGCCGCTGATAGGGGGAGGACCACCAGTCCTTTTGTAGATTGCCCAAGCACACAGGGGCCCATACAGGGAGAGGGATTAGTGATGGACGTCAATTGCAGAATTCTTCCTCGAGCAGCTGAAAGCTGGTCTCTCCCCCTCTCCCTGCTTCCAGCTTTTATCTGCTTGAAAAGAGACAGTCGTCCCTCACTAATCCCCCTCCCTGCGCAGACCCACTTCCCAGCACTGGCTCTAATGCTACCTGTGCTCCTGAGTTTGTTATCTCTGTGACTTTGTTTCTCTCCCTCTGTCTCTCTGATCCCAATGCTCCTATTGCCCAGCCTGTATATTTTTTTCATCTTATCTTCATTTTTATTTATTAACTCAGTTTTGTCTTTTAGAGTTAGCAGAAATGCTAAATGCACTGAACATAAACTGGAGCACGGAATGACATCCAGGTCTTCTCTTTCAACATCAATACCTGGAAAGGTGAGTGGAAAGGAGCACTTGGTGTCCAATTAAAAGCAAGTTGGAAAGTGAGTTAGCACGCGTTTATTGGAAATTGCAATAAGTACATCAAACCAACACGTTTCAGGGGAACAGAGAGAGAGAGCCCCCTTCTTCAGTGCTGCTGCTGCATTGTAATAGATGGGAAAGGATCCCAGACAGGTGTATCAATAGCAAAAAATCTGTAGCATAACTGTCAGAGTGCTGGCTGTGCTTTACATGCGGAAACACCCCTAAAGCCTACTACACATGGGCCGAATGTAGGGCGACATCTTCCGGTTCAATAAAAAATGTCCGACATTTGGCCTGTGTGTATGGCAGCTGGTCTGGCAGAAGCTGGACGTTTGGCTGGCTTCTGTTGGACGAGTTAATGGCTGGCTGTACTAACATTGGATTATTAGTACAGCAGTCAGTTTTTTTAAGTTCAGCCTGCTGGGTTAAATGAGAAAAAACTAGTGGTGTGTAACCAGGCTTAAGACCATACCCAAAGGAAGCAGCACAAGCCCCAAGAGGGCTCACTGCCACAATTCTTCAACTGGACACAAACCACTGGAAGGGATTTCACCTGCCCGCCAACTTTATAACCCACCCACGACCAGTGACAGATCACGTCAACCCAATGTAGTCCTCAGCCCTAATAAGAAACATCACTACCTGACATCACAAATGCTTTTTTGGTTGAATGGGCATAAATTCCCCACTGGAAAACCTTCCCAGAAGAATGGAGGATGTTATATCTGCAAATTATGCACCAACTCCATGGTTTTGCAATCAAATGTCCGACAAGCTTATATAGGTGTGGTGATTAGGGTTCCAATAGGAAGGTCCAAGCACTATACAAATACTACATTTCAGAAACTTTTGGGGTTTGTAGTGGCCTATATAACGTCTGTGGCAGAAGGAAAGTGGCAAAGATTGGAGCATGCAATGGTGCCCGATGTACAGCATATGTCTTAATTTAAATGTCAAGCACAGGCTACAAAGGAATGAGATGTGAATTAAATTCAGTAAAAAAAATAAAAAAATTAAAAAAAAATGTCAAGGGACAAAAAAAAAGGCTGGGTCCTTTTTCTGCATTGCTTTCACACTTCCTGATAATGATCAGCTTGTGCAAAATTCTACAATGAAATGTTTTGGGAACAAAAATAGCAAACAAAAGCCTTTTATGTAAGCGTGTGATTTTCAGCACGCTCTAGGCCACGCTTGGTAAGCAAAATTAAGAGTCACTAAAAAAGAAATAATTCATTTTTTTAGGCAACGAGTAATTATTGCAAAGGCAGTTTAGCAAACAGCCACACTCTCATGAGAAAAAAATGGTAATCCAGAGTGAATATTTTATTTAGCTCCGTTTCCAAGATGAAAATATGCCAGCCTTTTAATAAACCAAACTTGCAATTACTACAAATCTAATTATTAGGCTATCTCTGTAGCTGTTTTCCCATTAATAGTTGACAATTTACCTATTTAATTGGTAAGCACTCTGCAGCAGCAATAAGATTTCTCTTAGGTAAAGCCTCGTACACGCGGTTCGACGGTCGTACAATTGAACAGACCAAATCGTATGTTGGATCATGTAACTTGCGTACTGACATGCACTACACGATCGTATGGCAAAGCCGAACATAGTGACGCGTTATGAACGTATAAATAGAAAGTTCAGGAGAATGTGATTAGCGTCCGGCCGTTCCTGATTTCTGAGCATGCGTGTTTTGCACAGTACAACTTGTTGGACCAACTTCTCTGTACACACGATGCAACGGTCGTAAGACTGCTTGTTGGTACGACCAAAGTTTTCTACTTTGCTCATACAACTCCTGTTGTACGACTGTCATACGTAGGCTGTTCTAATCACGCGTACTAACGGTCGGATGATCATACAACGAGCGGTCGTATGACCCTTTTGCATACGACCATCAAACTGTGTGTATGAGGCTTAAGTCTTAAAGTGTATGTACACCCAATTTTTTTTTTTTTTGGACAGAGTGGTTAAGAGTTACAACCCTCGGTTTTTTTTTTAATTTCGCTTTTTTGCTGCCTATGTCCCCTTGGGGCAAATCCTTATCCTTCCTGTCCCAGAGGCGTAACAGGAAATGAAAGGAAATCTCTACAAAACAAGAGGCATTCTCCTCTTACACAATTGATCCCAGAACAGCTCTCCTCATTGGAAGTTTTACCCTCACCTCCTGCTTTAGTAAAACTGTAAAATTCTGTATTTCTCTGGATTTACTAATATTTTGAAATTGTGTCCCACTATCAGCTGTTAGAGGATTACAGCAGTAAATAAATTATATTTTACATTACTGTATTAAAATGTTATACATTACATATATCATATTTGTTTTATATATTTATATCAGGGAAATAATCGATTTTTGATTTTCTGCAAGAAATAATTAACCGCAAAGCTTGATTGCAATGACGTGTTCTGTTGACTAAGGAAAAGAGTCCCCTATATGTTAATCAAATCAAAAGTCAATGAGATTATTATTAATAGATGTCTTATGTTAAAATAGTTGTATAAGTGGTATGAATATTGGGGTTGATTTACTAAACACAAATAGAGTGTGCACTTTGCAAGAGCAGTTGCTCCAGAGCTTAGTAAATAAGGTAAACTTTCACTTTGCAAAGAATACCCAATCACGTGCAAGGAAAAAAAAAAAAACAGCATTATTGCTTGCACTTGATTGGATGATAGAGGCCAGCAGAGCTTCTGCTCATTTACTAAGCTCTGGAGCAACTGCTCTTTGTAAAGTGCACAATCTATTTGCCTTTAGTAAATCAACCCCACCGCATCAAGTTGACAATGTAATGAGCTTCATTGACTGACCATTTGTGCGCAATGGATACACAATGCTTTATTTCTCAGGTTGCATTCACACAGGGGCGACTTGCGATCCGACTTGAGTTGTCTCAAGTCACCCCAAGTGGTTTGACATCTGAAATCCCATTGAAATGAATGGGAGCCGTCTTTATGTACACTACTGAAGTCGCTCCGACTTCAAGGCGACTTCAGAAGAGATTCCTGTACTACTTCTAGGCGACTTCTATCCGACTTGTGCCCATAGAATTCAATGGAAGTCGCCTCCAAGTTGGATCCCCCAGCCAAATACAAGCGACTTTGTAGTGTAAAAGAATAGAATTTATTTGGGACAGCCTCCTCCCTCCCTTCTCTGGTTGGCCACAGGCAAAGTTGCCTGGCATAAGTTGTGTTGTAAGTCGCCTGAAGTTGCCTGAAGTCGCGCTGAATTTGCGCTGAAATCGCCAAGCAAAGTCGCGCTGAAGTCGGGTTGCCCCTGTGTGAATGCAGCCTCAGAGAATAGGTGCAGGTACTCCCCCTTCCAAGTCATCCCATGTCTCTGCCCCCTACCCACCTCAGTTTCACCAACTATTCATCTCCCAATACCACCCCTTTTTGGAGAATATAGAACCAAGTATCATTTTGAGTGCTAAGTAATTTGTATGGAATTTGTTATGGAATAAAAGTCAATAAAATAGATACCCTGCAGCCAGGAAAAATGGAAAGCAACAATAGATCCTGCCCAGCAAAAGCAGAACCCCCCAGCAATAATAGACCTTCCCAGCAACTATACACCCCCCAACAACCATAGATCTATCCCAGCAACAATAGGTCCCCCCAGTAACCAAAGATTCCTCCCATCAACTAAATACCCCCTAGCAGCAATAGATCTCACCCAGCAACATCAAAATCCTGTCAGCAATAATAGATTATCCCAGCAACTATGCACCCCAGAAACCATAGATCCCTCAGAGCAACAATAGGTCCCCCAAGAACAATAGATCCTTCCCAGCAAGTAAAGACCCCCCATCAACAATAGATCCCCAAATAACAATAGAGCCCATGACAAAATACCCCCACAGCAACAGTAGACCCCCACCAATAACAATAGATCTCCCAGCAGCCAGCAACAATAGGTCTCCCTGCAGCCAGCTATAATAGACCCCTCCCTCAACAGTTGACCTTTCCCGTGAACAATTGACCCCTCCAGCAACACAAAGTCCCCTACGTGCAGCAACAGACCTCTCCAGCAAAAATAGATCCCCCAGCAGCCAGCATCAATAAACCCTCCAGCACACCCCAGCAACCCTATGCATTGCATACTTTCAGTGTTAGAGGTGCAGGAAATGTGTTCCAGTGGATAAGAATATATTTAAGTCTGAGCAAGAACTTAGGCCTTGCCTATTACATTATTGGGATATGAGAATGATTTTCTTTACTTTAGTAAAGTATACATTTCAAACGTAGGCTGCTGTGCCTTCTATGTGAGGGATGCTTTCCCTCTTGGTTAATCACAGCTTACAGACCTTACTCATTAAGTTTACTGAGCTTATTATGCATCCAGTCTTACTGAAGGTGGCATTTTAAAAACCTTAGGTTGAATAGTCTGATGGGTAAAGCTGGGTAAACAGCTGATCAAGCACAAGTTCGTACATGATTGGGGAAAGTGGAGGGCAGGTGAGACATTAAGGGTCTAATAGACCCCTGATATTTCCATAAAGGGAACTTTTCATCTACCAATGCTCAGAGTCACATAGTATGCTTGTTAGCTATAATATTGAATGGAAAAGAGTTAAAAATGTAAATTATATTAACATTAAAAAAGTAAAAACAACCCCATCACCCTGCACACACATGTGAATGTAAGCCCCCATACAGGAAACCTATGTAAACAATTAACAAATTGCTTCAGAAGTGAAGTGGTTATGTTACGTGCCTTGTGGCAGAGCCTGACGTGTAATGAGAGGTCTCAATTACAGCCCTGGCTTAAGGAATACCAAAGTTGCAACAGTGGCACGGCGAGGTATGAGTGCTTGCAAGATGTAAATGGCAGGTGTGTCACCAAAGACAGGCCAGGTAGCTGGAACAGCAGATGGCAGCAGAAGCAGCAGGCACCAGACTGGGCAGACAGCGGGTGGCAGGTTCCAGGTGCCGAAGAATTGTACCTGCTTCAGCAGGTGTAGGACCAGCAGGAACCAGGTAGCAATCAGGGCTGGTAAGGTGGATAACTGGATGCGTGGTCAGACAAGCCAGGTCAGCAGCAGATGGTCAGATATAGGCATGGACGGCAGGCAAAGAATAGTCAGGATACAAGCAGATGCCATCAAGGTAGAATCAGGTAGAGGAACAGGAGGCAGGGCAGAGTCAAGGAGCAAGCCAAGGTGAGGGCAGGTAGGGCTCAAGTGGGGTTAGGTCAAGCTGGGTCAATGTAACCTCAGGAACAGATACAGAAAACAGGGAACAGCTGTAGATCAGGCAAAACTGGCTAAAAGAACTGTTGCAGTTTAAATAGTCCCATTTGTGCCAACATTAGTGGGGGGTACGCATGTGTGTGCACAGTAAAATGAGCATCCTGCGCACCTGTGTACATCTTGAGGCTTCATTCGTACTATGGCTAGTGCCTTCCTGACAGTTAAATTTGTGTGTTAACATCTGGTTGGTAAAAGAGCAAGTAAAAATGTTAGTGTCCCTAACCTTAAACTACAACTGCAAAGCACACCCTAACCTTTAAATACATCAAAGGGGTGAATAAGGTTCAGGAGGGCAGTCTTTTCAATATGAAACCAAAATCGAGAACACGGGGACCTCAAACTAACTGGGGGGAAGTTCAAAACTAATCTTAGAAAGTATTATTTTACTGAAAGGGTGGTTGATGATTGGAATAAACTACCAACAGAGGTTGTGAGACAGTCAACAGTAAATGGCTTTAAACATGCTTGGGATAAACATAAATCCATAGTCAGACAACAAGGTTAATGTAAAAAAATAAAAAAATAAAAAATAAAAATAAAAAGGGGCAGACTCGATGGACTACTCAGTCTTTTTCTGCCGTCACTTTTCTATGTTTCTATGTTTCTATCTTAAACCTTTCCCCTAACCCAGCGGTTCTCAACTCCGGTCCTCAGGCCCCCCCAACAGGCCAGGTTTTCAGGATTACCTTGGGGAGATGCAGACTAGAATACTGCAATCACTGAGCAGCAAATGAGATCACCTGGGATGGATTTCAGTTATCCTGCAAACCTGGCCTGTTGGGGGGTCCCGAGGACCGGAATTGAGAACCACCGCCCTAACCAAACCCTTAAAATTGAACCCAACCCCTAAAACAAGCGGCTAATTCTTAACCTCTCCCATAACAATGAACCTCTGAACATAACACCTACAGAGAATGCTGTGTATGTAAGCCCTTATACCCCTCTAGGCATATAGGTTGAATGGCAATCCATCTTTAGATGTCAATCACCTAGACAGATCAGCCCCAGTGTGCAGTTGGAATGTATAGAGCACAGCATGCCACACAAAGGCATGGGGGAGAGAACTGGAACATGTGCACATTGGTGGCAACGATACAGAGGCTGGGTCAACTGGCAGTGCATTGACACTAGGAGCAAGAATGTGAAACTAACTGGCAAGATCATCCAGTATTTTCTCTTTACTGGAACAATTTTAGATAAAACAAACATCACACCTAATTAATCAATTTTCATCGAGAGCCTTTAATGCAAAAAATATTTTAGGGTTTCCTCACACTTTAATTCTTCACCCTAACACTCAGTGAACCCCTATGGTCAACCCTTACCACCTAAAGCCCAACTGAAGCCTTATATCATTTTTTCTCTTTATATTATTACAATTATGCTTCCTGGCTACTTCAGTGCTCTATGCTGACATAGATGAGTAAAGGCCAACCCCACTCAGTGCAAGTCTCCCAATGGAGAATTTGAGTGCTGGGGGTCAGGGGGAGAGGGATCGTGTCTGACCAGTGCACTAGGCTGCATGGCCAAATGTTTGACCCTATCTGTTTGACTGGAAAGTCTAATAGACACTCTGCACAATTGCTATAACAGGAAGGCAGAAGTAAAATTATGAATATAGAGGTGGCTAGCACAATGTCTATCAGCCTAAATATCTATCCTTATAACTTTAGTTTGGTTTGAACCCTGTCCCCAACATTGGAACCCTAAGCCCTAACACTAATGGCCCGTACACACGGTGCAACTGTTGTACAACAACGGTCGTACACCAGCTTGTTATACGATAATCTGACCGTTAGTATGCGCAATTACAACTGCCGACGTTCAACAGTGGCAGAAGTTGGCTGAGCAAACTAGAAAACTTGTGTTGGCCAACAAGCTGTTGAAGTTGGACAACAAAAAGTTGAAAGAGCAAACATACATGCTCTGAATCCAGGAGGTGTTCTGTCATGTAACCTGTGTTCCTAATTCACAAATCACATTCACCTGAACTTCCTTGTTATACGCTCGTAACGCATTACTAAATTCGGAATTGTTGTACAATTACTTGACTCATGTCAGTACGTTAGACACAACCGCCAACAGACAATTTTGGACAAGCGTTGAACATGCGGTTGTACGACCGTTGGACCGCGTGTACGAGGCATAACCCTCACCCTTGTTTTTTGCATCAAATGGGTCTAATAAAAACTCATAGAAATTTAAATAATCGCTTCCATTTTCATAGAATCATGCTGTTTTTTAGCCAGGCTAGCAAATTGTAATTATATTCTCTTCTTTGGCTAAAACATTTTTATAACAGCTGCTAGGTTTCCAGAAATAAATAGAGATTCATTAATAATAGTTTCTTTAAATAATGATATCATATCATTCTCAATAGGAATTTAAACACTTAACAACTACAATAGAAAATGTAGTGTGCTGGGCTCTACACAGATTTCTTTCAGGTAACAAATGCCTAGGGGGGAAGCGGAAAATCAAAATGAATTATTTAGAACATATTTTTGTTAAGGCTTCGACAATTATGCAGTGGCATACTGCTAAAAAGCACCTCAAGGAATGAATACATTTAATTGAATACATACTGCAGGATACATAGTTGCTTACTAGAGGAACAAGGGAGGAAATTAGATGAGTGGATGAGAAACTTTAAAATTCGCCAGTTGACTTGTCTCTATAGATTTCAGTTCTTGTAGGCCCTGGGCAACATTCCTCTTTACATGCAAATTCACAAGATGTGGGAACCAGGCATGAAGGGATGGGGCAACGGTCAAGGTGGTCATGACCATGTCATCCCTGTAAATGTCAGTGTTAGTTTAGTCAAAGAAATAATAATCATCAGCGGCATATTTTCAGTGACGAAAACTAAACGAAAAGTACACCACGTTTTCATCAATTGACAAAAACTATGACGAAAATCAATTACATTTTCATCAACTAAGGAAACTAAGCAGAAATGTGAAGGAGGAAGGTTTACCCATATGGACTTACAGTTTCCTTGGATCTCCGCCTGTAGAGCCCATGAGTGCTTTTGCTCCCAGCAAACAAGGTAGTGAGCAGCGACCATAGCTTGCTTAGCACTGTGCAGCATTGTGTATTACAGGCCTCCCAAGAGTCCTGACTCACAACCGTCTAGAGCATTGTGCATCACAGGCCTCCTCAGACTGCCCAAAGCACTATGAGTGTGTACATTACAGGCCTCCCCTCAGACCACCGACCAGAGCACTGTGCATTATAGGCCTCCTCTGACCACCGGCATCCAGAGCACTGTGCATTACAGGCCTCCCCTCAGACCACCATCTGGAGCACTGTGCATCATTACAGGCCTCTCAGACCACCATCCCAGAGCACTGTGCATTGCAGTCCTCCTCAGACTACCTTCCAGAGCACTGTGCAGCATTACAGGCCTCCTCAGACCACCGTCTAGAGTACTGTGTGTATTACAAACCTCCTTTTACCACCGGCATATAGAGCGCTGTACATAACAGGTCTCCTCTCAGACCACTATCCCAGAGCACTGTGCATTATAGTCCTCCTCAGACCACCATCCAGAGCACTGTGCAGCATTACAGACCTTCTCAGACCACCGTCCAGAGTGCCTGTGTAGTTTGTTCAAACCTTAATACCATAAATAATTTTAATTTAATTTAAATGTATTTATTTTTTTACTCCAGGAGTATATAATGAGTTTGGAAATTCTAGAGAAATGCTTAAATAATGCATTGAAATTTTACTAAACTCATCAGATTTTAGTTGACTAAAATTATTTTAGTCGACTATAATGTACTGGAGATTTTTGTCAACTAAAATGTACTGCAGATTTTAGTAGTCTAAATACGAATAAAACGAAAACAATTGCAGATGACTAAAATGCGACTTAAACAGCATTTTAGTCAAAAGACTATGACTAAAATAAATCAAAAATTGACACCAAAATTGACACTGATGTCCTTGAGTGATGCTCTTGTGAAATGTGGCTAGATAGTAATTTGAAGGGCTAACGGTTCATGATTATGGAAAAACTAACATCCCTTGTAAAAGGAAACCTGAGTTTTGTCAGTGATGTTCCCCACTCGAAAATAAACTATAACAGCCACATAAAGGCTTTATGGGGAAAGTCTCTTGGTGAGAAGCCATACCTTCCAACCTTCCAAGACAGGAAAAAGGGGCATCTTTAATCATAGAATGCACACTTCTTTAAGCACAAAAATGATCACTTAAACCCCCTGGAATTTTTTTTTTATTGCTGCTGCTTCTTTATATTAAAGTTTACAAATAACTAATGCAATATTCTGAAAGATGGATAAAATGTTTTGTGCAATATTAACAACTTTGGAATTTAAATAGTAGATTTATTTATACAGATTTGAGCATGGGAGCAAAAAGAGGGCCATTTGATCAAGAATGGGATTTGATTTCAAAACAGCCCCTCCAATTGAGAGACATTTGAGAGCTAGGAGATAGTTCTCAAGAAAGAAGGGTCCCACATGTTGTTAGTATGGAATGCCACTAGAAATGTTGACAGCCACATAGCACTCTTCAACTGCTATGTTTGGAAAACCTGTGTCTAAGGGGGGCAGACTTCTTTTGTGAGAAGAGCCCCTGGAGTTGTCTTTATGAATACTGTTGGAATGAACCAGTGACAACCTCAGCATCTTCTCCTACTTCGATACTGGGAAATTATGTCCTAACAGGATATGGTTCTCTTGTGAGAGGAGCCCCGGTGTTGTCAGTATGAAACACTATTAGAAGCAGTGGCACTGGTTAAATTTTAGGATGGGGGGGCGCCAGACCCCGCTCTTCCTGGTTGACCCCTCCCACTTCTCATAAGCCCCACCCCTTATAGATTCCACCCATTGTGTCAGGAGTATACAGCCCAGCATCACTAGATTGGGTATACAGCATAGCCAGATAAGGGTATATACATCATCACAGATAGGGGTATATACAGCATCACAGATAGGGGTATATACAGCATCACAAATAGGGGTATATACAGCACCACAGATAGGGGTATATACAGCATCACAGATAGGGGTATATACAGCATCACAAATAGGGGTATATACAGCACCACAGATATGGGTATATACAACATCACAGATAGGGGTATATACAGCATTACAGATAGGGGTATATAAAGCTCCACAGATAGGGATATACAGCACCACAGATAGGTACTGTATATACAGTGCCACAGATAGGTATATACAGCACCACAGATAAGGATATACATCACCACAGATAGGGGTATATACAGCACCACAGATAGGGATATACAGCACCACAGATTGGGGAATATGCAGCAACACAGATAGGGATATACAGCACCACAGATAAGGATATACAGCACCACAGATAGGGATATACAGCACCACAGAAAGGTATATACAGCACCACAGATAAGGATATACAGCACCACATATAAGGATATACAGCACCATAGATAGGGATATACAGCAGCATCACAGATAGGGTTATACAGCACCATAGATAGGGGTATACAGCACCACAGATAGGGATATACAGCACCATAGATAGGTATATACAGCACCATAGATAGAGGTATACTGCACCATACATAGGGGTATACAGCACCACAGATAGGGATATACAGCACCATAGATAGGTATATACAGCACCATAGATAGAGGTATACAGCACCATAGATAGGGGTATAAAGCACCACAGATAGGGATATACAGCACCATAGATAGGTATATATACAGCACCATAGATAGGGGTATACACAGCACAATAGATAGGGGTATACAGCACCACAGATAGGGATATACAGTACCACACATAGGTATATACAGCAACGTAGATAGGGGTATACAGCACCATAGATAGGGGTATACAGCACCACAGATAAGGATATACAGCACCATAGATAGTGATATCCAGCACCATAGATAGGGGTATACAGCACCATAGATTGGAGTATACAGCACCAGTGACAGTCACAGGTGTGGGGCTCTGTCTGGAGCTGGGGGGATCTCCCATCTAAGAACTCCAAGTCTGCTGGTCTCTTGGCTTGCTACTTGTTGCCTTGTTGTGTTTGTTCCACTCTGCTCCGTCTGCTCGGCTCCTGGATTATATCAGCTGGCGGTGTGGTGGGAAATGCCCATGATGTCATCATGCTCGTCTAGTGACTTGTGCACAGCCTCAGGCAGACCCGCCCCCCGGTGCCGGCCACACATACACTCGCATGGCCTCAGGACTTGCCGGGTAACTCCGTATTCCAGAACTGCGCATGCACATTTCCAAGCTAAGCCCTCATAGTAATTTTTCACTGGCACTTTTCTCCTGTTACGGGCATTTACAGGCAGACAGAGAAAAGTGCCATGTTTTTATAGGCTGCCCATAAAAATAAAGGTGATTGGCAACACTGTTCCCACTTCTAAAGGAAATTGGTTTCTGACTGGTGGTTATAGGATATGCAAAGAGGGACTTACCCATGAAACCCATTCTATCATACAAGTAGTTCTACTTTTAAATTTTTATGCTTATGTATGCCTTTTTCTTTCCATTCTTTTGTTAGAATATGCCAGACAAATAAATCAGATCACAGTGTCAAAGGAAACTTAACAAAGCAGCTTGTGAAGGAAATGCCTTCATGCAATGATATAATTATTTATTACAGACAATAGAACATTCTGAAGAAAATCTGCTTTACCCATATGAATTTACTATATCATAAAAAAGGATATTGTGCATCCACATCAAAATTACCTCATAAAGAGCTTAATTTGTATCACTGTGATCTTCAGTTCTCTCTGAAGTAAATTATTCATGGTAGCCATTTTTGTTGCTAAATTGAGACTTCATGTTGAGCTACATGGAGAAGGGAGTAAGATAAAAAGCAACATTCCATTTTCACCGACATGGTAAAGCCAGCAAAATTTGGTTGCATATCTTGACCTGAAATGGACTTCATGCTTTTTCTGTCACATTGCTTACTTTTGTAATGAAGATTTTTCACATACAAAATCCTCCATTGAAAATGCAATTGTGAGCAATGAGAAAGTGAAAAACAAGTGTCTTTGTTGTCAGTAGTAACTATTTCATTTCGCAATTGCCTTTTTATACAGGTACTATAAAATGACAGCTGAATTCTGTTTGGCTGGTTTGGGTAGCACGAAGGGATGCACTGATACCACTTTTTACCACCGAGTACGAGTACCGATACTTTACCTCAGGTAGTCGCCGATACCAATTACCGATACCTATTGCCTAGGAAAAGGGGTGGTTTGGGAGGTGGGGGAAGGTGGTAGTTAGGGAGATGGGTGAGGGCAGGGTGGGAGTAGAGGGTAAGTGAGGGCAGGGTAGTTGAGGGTGGGGTGAAATAGGGATTGTGGGGTGGAAGAGTTGGGATGGAAAAGGCTGTGATTGCTGCAGGGGAAGAGGATATGGATGGGAGGGTTATTGGGAGACATGGGGACAGAGGTGACAGCTGGTGGAGGGAAGGAGGAGGCAACAGGCAAAAGTGACAGCAGCGACTGCAGGCATTGTACAGGAGAACTTCAGAGACTACAGGCATGGTACAGGAGACCATCAGAGACTGCAGGCCTGGTACAGGAGACAGCCAGAGACTGCAGGCCTTTTACAGGAGACAGCCAGAGACTGCAGGCCTGGTTCAGGAGACAACCAGAGACTGCAGGCCTGGTACAAGAGGCAGCCAAAGACTGCAGACATGGTACAGGAGACAGTCAGAGACTGCAGGCATGGTACAGGAGACCATCACAGACTGCAGGCTTGGTACAGGAGACAGCCAGTGACTGCAGACATGGTACAGGAGACAGCCAGAGACTGCAGGCCTGGTACAAGAGACAGAGACTGCAGGCTTGGTACAGGAGACAGCCAGAGACTGCATGGTACAGGAGACAGACAGAGACTGCATGGTACAGGAGACAGCCAGGGACTGCATGGTACAGGAGGCAGACAGGGACTGCATGGTACAGGAAGCAGCCAAAGACTGCATGGTATAGGAGACAGCCAGGGACTGCATTGCACAGGAAAAAGCCAGGAATTGCATGGTACAGGAGACAGCTAGGGACTGCATGGTACAGGAGACAGCCAGGGACTTCATGGTACAGGAGACATCCAGGGACTGCATGGTACAGGAGACAGCCAGAGACTGCATGGTACAGGAGACAGCCAGAGACTGCATGGTACAGGAGACAACTATAAAGCAGCACTCAATGGGTTAATCAAAAGTCACTGAAAAGATTGTTCATAAGATGAAATCCATATTTACTAAAATTAATAAAATTAAAAAACTGTGTTAAAATTCAAAGTGCATGGTGATGAAGAAAATAATACACCTGTGGACATCAATCAGAAAAAGGGCTAACACCATACCAAAGGCTCGTGGGGCTGTCAGAATGGAAAACACCAGTATCCATGTCAGATGATGTAATGGGATGGATGGATGGATCCCGCTGTCCGCAGCCTGCTAAGCAGGTGCTGCTGGGGGCTAATGGGTGAGGAGACAACAAGAGCACTCTGCTGGCTGGACCTGCTTATGCTGGAATGCAGGGAATCAGACCGCTCCACCAAAGGTGAACTGTGGTGGCTGCTGTGACTCCTATGGAGCTATGAAAGCAGAGTGGGAGATGGCACAGGAGACAGCCTGGGTGAAGGAGGCGGGGATGGCACTGGCTGGAATGGAGGAAGAGGCGGTCCGCTCCCAAACAACGTCAACTCCTGTATCGGTTTCCAGGATTGGAAGCATTTTCGCGAATACTTATACTCCTGAAAATGCTAGTATCGGCATATCAATATCGGTATGGGTATCGGTGAATCCCTAGTAGCACGGATGGGTTATACCTAAGGGGAGCTAATATGTGGTGGAAACCGAAATTTGCCCTAAAGGGTAAATTCGCAGAGCCTCTTTAAAGCCCACCTCCAAACCCACTTATACTCATCTTCAAAGCACTCCCTGCCCTACCACTCCTTCCTTGTCGCAGCCACTGCAAAACTGCTCCATGCCGGATGGTACTTGTGCTGACATGGGTGCAATGATATCACCTTCACCATTGTGTAAGAAGCACAGCAAAGAGAGCACCAAATGAGTGGTGAATAGACTTGAGCAAACCCGGACTTTAGGGTATCCGGACTTTAGGGTATCCCTGTCCTGAACCCGGACATTTGAGAAAAAGTCCGGGTTCGGTGTTCGGGTATTTTTTTTTCCGCCTTTTGAATAGCTGCAGGGCTGCCAATCAACAAGCCTTTCACTCGTTTGCCCTTAGAAGCCATCACAGTGATGCCTACTAATGGCATGTCAGTGATTGGCCAGTGCATCATGTAACCCAGCCTCGATATGAGCTGGAGTCACGTAGCGCTGCATGTCACATGCTCTAAGACTGGTGTAGGGAGAAGATGCTGCCGCCGTTGTGAGGGACAGATTAGCATTATAAAATCATCTCATACTGGTGGAGGGAGAGGATGCTGCCGCTGCTGTGAGGGACAGATTAGCGTTATAAAATCATCTCATACTAGTATAGGGAGAGGTTCCTGCCGCTGGTGTGAGGGATAGATTAGCGTTATAAAATCATCTCATACTGGTGTAGGGAGAGGTTCCTGCTGCTGCTGTGAGAGACAGATTAGCGTTAGAAAATCATCTCATATTGGTGTAGGGAGAGGTTCCTGCTGCTGGTGTGAGGGATAGATTAACGTTATAAAATCATCTCATACTAGTATAGGGAGAGGTTCCTGCCACTGGTGTGAGGAATAGATTAGCATTATAAAATCATCTCATACTGGTATAGGGAGAGGTTCCTGCTGCTGGTGTGAGGGACAGATTACCGTTATAAAATCATCTCATACTGGTATAGGGAGAGGTTTCTGCTGCTGGTGTGAGGGATAGATTTCCGTTATAAAATCATCTCATACTAGTATAGGGAGAGGTTCCTGCTGCTGGTGCGATGTACAGATTGCCGTTATAAAATCATCTCATACTAGTATAGGGAGAGGTTCCTGCTGCTGCTGTGAGGGACAGATTAGTGTTATAAAATCATCTCATACTGCTATAGGGAGAGGTTCCTGCTGCTGGTGTGAGGGACAGATTACCATTAAAAAATCATCTCATATTGGTGTAGGGAGAGGTTCCTGCTGCTGCTGTGAGGGACAGATTGCCGTTATAAAATAATCTCATACTGGTGTAGGGAGAGGTTCCTGCTGCTGGTGTTAAGGACAGATTACCGTTATAAAATCATCTCATACTGGTGTAGGGAGAGGTTCCTACTGCTGCTGTGAGGGACAGATTACCGTTTGTAAAATCATTTTATACTGGTATAAGGAGAGGTTCCTGCTGCTGGTGTGAGGGACAGATTACTGTTATAAAATCATCTCATACTGGTATAGGGAGAGGTTCCTGCTTTTGCTGTGAGGGACAGATTAGCGTTATAAAATCATCTCATACTGGTGTAGGGAGAGGTTGCTGCTGCTGGTGTGAGGGACAGATTACTGTTATAAAATCATCTCATACTGGTATAGGGAAAGGTTCCTGCTGCTGGTGTGAGGGACAGATTACCGTTATAAAATAATCTCATACTGGTGTAGGGAGAGGTTTCTGCTGCTGGTGTGAGGGATAGATTTCCGTTATAAAATCATCTCATACTAGTATAGGGAGGGGTTCCTGCTGCTGGTGTGAGGGAAAGATTACCATTATAAAATCATCTCATACTAGTATAGGGACAGGTTCCTGCTGCTGGTGCGATGTACAGATTGCCGTTATAAAATCATCTCATACTAGTATAGGGAGAGGTTCCTGCTGCTGGTGTGAAGGACAGATTACTGTTATAAAATCATCTCATACTGGTATAGGGAGAGGTGCCTGCTGTTGGTGTGAGGGACAGATTAGCATTATAAAATCATCTCATACTGGTATAGGGAGAGGTGCCTGCTGTTGGTGTGAGGGACAGATTAGCGTTATAAAATCATCTCATACTAGTATAGGGAGAGGTTCCTGCTTCTGCTGTGAGGGACAGATTAGTGTTATAAAATCATCTCATACTGCTATAGGGAGAGGTTCCTGCTGCTGGTGTGAGGGACAGATTACCATTAAAAAATCGTCTCATATTGGTGTAGGGAGAGGTTCCTGCTGCTGCTGTGAGGGACAGAGTTGCGTTATAAAATCATCTCATACTGGTATAGGGAGAGGTTCCTGCTGCTGGTGTGAGGGACAGATTGCCGTTATAAAATAATCTCATACTGGTGTAGGGAGAGGTTCCTGCTGCTGGTGTTAAGGACAGATTACCGTTATAAAATCATCTCATACTGGTGTAGGGAGAGGTTCCTACTGCTGCTGTGAGGGACAGATTACCGTTTGTAAAATCATTTTATACTGGTATAAGGAGAGGTTCCTGCTGCTGGTGTGAGGGACAGATTACTGTTAAAAAATCATCTCATACTGGTGTAGGGAGAGGTTCCTGCTTCTGCTGTGAGAGACAGATTAGCGTTATAAAATCATCTCATACTGGTGTAGGGAGAGGTTCCTGCTGCTGCTGTGAGAGACAGATTAGCGTTAGAAAATCATCTCATATTGGTGTAGGGAGAGGTTCCTGCTGCTGGTGTGAGGGATAGATTAGCGTTATAAAATCATCTCATACTAGTATAGGGAGAGGTTCCTGCCACTGGTGTGAGGGATAGATTAGCGTTATAAAATCATCTCATACTAGTATAGGGAGAGGTTCCTGCCACTGGTGTGAGGAATAGATTAGCATTATAAAATCATCTCATACTAGTATAGGGAGAGGTTCCTGCTGCTGGTGTGAGGGACAGATTACCGTTATAAAATCATCTCATACTGGTATAGGGAGAGGTTTCTGCTGCTGGTGTGAGGGAAAGATTACCATTATAAAATCATCTCATACTAGTATAGGGACAGGTTCCTGCTGCTGGTGCGATGTACAGATTGCCGTTATAAAATCATCTCATCCTTGGACAGGGATATGATCATACTCTACTAAAATATTAC
>BLSH010039942.1:39955-62340 GCA_018402905.1 Glandirana rugosa
GGTGGGAGAATAGCAGATTAAGGTATTGTCTGTGTGTGGAGGAGGGGCTGTGATCTCTGTGATTGGCTATAAATACCTGGAAGTGTTGCACTGACTTCTGCACTTAACATGGAACCCCATAATAGATCCGATGACTTCTTCGCTTTAAGTTACCAGCCTGCAGGCCATATTTTTATCCTAATTTTGGTGAGTGCGCCATATGTTGTTGATGACAAAACCTTCAATAATACTCAAATAAAACAAAGCAGAGTCCTCTATCTGGAAGAGGCTGAATTCTCGTTGCGGAAATGCTTTGATCCTACGAAAGTTCTGAGCAATGTCTTCGCTCCTGAGAAACACAGCTGTGGAAAAAGTCTTAGACGAGAGAGATAAGCATGCTAATGATCCCAATCTCACTGGCTGCATTGTAAACAGTAAGCTTATAATAGGATTATTGTTTGGAAAATGAAAAAAAAAACAAACACCGAGCTCGCCGCGCACGCAGAGAAATTAACACGTTCACAGATGTTCGCATTCGCCGACAACAGGAGGGGAATATATTATTCAATTCCGAAAGAAAAAAAAAAAAAAACTTTGCATATGGTGTCAGAAATTGGGTTTTGATCTTTACAAATGTTGTGATGATGTGAATAATCAATTAATAATTGATTAAAAGAGTTTCCGAATTTATCGTGTCAGTATAATTTTTTTTTTTTACTTATTTATTTATTTTTTTAATTCATTACGCTCATTCCTTTCCGAGTTCTGAAAGCTCGAGCGATTGGAGGAGCCCAACTGGGAGATAATTAATCAGTGTTTGGTCATTTCATATTAATGAGTTTCGAAGATGCAGTAATGGAGTCTGATAGGTGATGACTAAACTTAGACGTAGTTACATAGTTAGTCAGGTTGAAAAAAGACAAAAGTCCATTCAGTTCAACCAAAAAAACAAAAAAAACAAAAAACATTTATATATATATATACACACACATACACAACCAAATAGTCCCATATACAATCCTTCACCCACAGTTGATCCAGAGGAAGGCAAAAAACCCCAGCAAAGCCAATGATCCAATTTGCTATAACGGGGGAAAAAATTCCTTCCTGATCCCCCAAGAGGCAATCGGATTCCCCCTGGATCAACTTTACCTAAAAATGTTAGCACCCAGTTATATTATTTTATTAAGGAAAGAATCCAGGCCTTTTTTAAAGCAATCTACCGTGTTGGCCAAAATCACCTCTGAAGGGAGTCTATTTCCCTATTTGGAGATGAAATCTTTTTTTCCTCTAGAGGTAAAGAGTGCTCCCTTGTCCTCTGTGATGACCTTAACATAAATAACTCAACACCAAGTTCACTATATGGACCACTTATGTATTTGTACATGTTGATCATATCCTCCCTTAATCTCCTCTTCTCAAGAGAGAATAAATTCAGTTCCTCTAATCTTTCCTCATAGCTGAGCTCCTCCATGCCTCTTATTAGTTTGGTTGCCCTTCTCTGCTCTTTCTCCAGTTCCCCGATATCCTTTTTGAGGACTGTTGCCCAAAACTGAACTGCATATCCCAGATGAGGTCTTACTAATGATTTGTACAGGGGGGCAAAATGATGTCTCTATCTCTGAAGTCCGTACCTCTCTTAATACAAGAAAGGATTTTGCTTGCTTTGGAAACTGCAGCTTGGCATTGCATGCCATTATTAAGCTTATGATCTACCAGAACCCCCAAATCCTTCTCCACTATGGATACACCCAGTTTTGCCCCCCCCTAGTATGTATGATGCATGCATATTCTTAGCCCCCAAGTGCATAACTTTACATTTATCAATATTAAACCTCATTTGCCACATAGTCGTCCAATTAGACATGCAATGAGGTCAGCTTGTAAGTTGGAGACATCCTGTAAGGACCGTTATTCCACTGCATAGCTTGGTGTCATCTGCAAACACTGAAATGGTACTTTTAATCCCAGACCCAATAACATTTAAAAATATATTGAAAAGTAAGGGCCCCAACACTGAACCTTGGGGTACACCGCTGATAACCTTAGACCATTCAGAATAAGAATCATTAACCGCTCTCTGAATTTGGTCTTTTAGCCAGTTTTCTATCCATTTACAAATGGATCTTTCCAAGCCTGTAGACTTTACCTTACACATTAGCTGTGTGTGGGGAACGGTGTCAAACGCTTTTGCAAAATTCAAGTGGATTTGTACCCAAGGGGGTACATTTTCAACTTTGGACAGGAAGCAAGTTATTGGTATGATTACCAGGTGAAAATAAAAGTAAAAAAATGCCCAAAATCAGGAAATTAATGGAGCCACCATATCTAGGACTGGTAAGGTGCAATATATTACTTTCTTGTTCTTGGGCTTGGATCCGCTATACGTAAATCTATGCTTGAATATTTCTGCCTAGCGCTAAACATTTGAACCAAGTTAGGTGTCTAATAGCATTATAATTAATTGCAGTCATATTCTTTAGAAAAAAAAAAAAAACACGTAGGAAAATTACATCTTCTTCGATTAACATGAAATATAAGTGTCATCACAGTGATAAAATCCTAATCAATAAGAAAGAAATAACAATGCTGCTAAAAGGGGACACGGGAAGGTGTTGGCGGTAAGTTATTCCCAAGGTTAGAACCCCTTTTAAAATAAACGGATTTCATCTTTACTCTATGTCATCTAAATCACCACAATGTTTGTGTATACAATTATAATCAGACAATAAATTGAGGCGATTGAACGGATTATGTCTGCGCCGGCCGACCTTATAAATCTCGCTTTGTCGCACCTTGGGAAAATGCTTGTGTAACAATCAGTTGATTACATGTCATGCATGTTAGCTGGAATATATGAAAGGCCGAGGGTAATTCAGAGTTCACTTGTATGGGCTGAGAATATATACTGCTTTGCCTTGTATTGTCATCCTCCCTCACTGGTCGCTTTTGTTAGAGACACAATTCACTTTATTATAATTTTACATGTACTCTCCCTCTGTTAGGCTTTGCTACATTTGGGGTAGAGACCTTCTTTAATGTGATCCAGTAAGGATAAAAATGGGAGCTACTACTGAACTAGAGCTGAACTCAAGGCAGATAAAAAACGGCATGAATTGATGCAGATCTGTAATAATTAATACATCCTTACATACATTTTTCAAATGCAAGCATTGCCTGAATTTGACTTAGTATCAGCCTCTTGCTACAGAGCTCAAAGTGGGAAAGGGAGAAGCAGCACAAGGAGCCAATTAGATGTGCTGCTGTACAAAAAGCATGATGTGAAGAGGAGAGAGCAGAGTGACAAAGAGATAAAATCGTCTGTGTACTGATCCTCGTTTCACTGTCCAGTCACTGGGTGGGGAACAGACCTGTAAGTGAAAGTGAACCTGATGCAAAGATCAGGTCCCCAGGCATGCTAGGCAGGAGTGTGTTGTGTGGCAGAGCTTTTTTAATCTCAGGATTGGATGGATAGACATAAAAATCCTTTGACAATTCAGACTGTTCCCATATATGTATGTCATCTGTATTAGCGGTTTGCCTGCAGTTCAGGTGTAAAGATGTAGGCTCTGGGGCTGCTACCCCATTGAATCACTGATCAGGAAAAAGTGTGCAGCCAGCGTTCACATAGTATGAACACCTGTTATGCATGATAATTTGTGGTCATTGACTCAGTATGTAAGAAAAACAAGTTCAGTCCCAGGACAAAAAATCAGCAATGACAGCTTTAGCACTGCATATTCACCAATGCCTTTTAAAACCCAACTTTGGGTTTGGCCCTCTGCATCCCATGTACCCCTTCTCCCACCAATACATTCTAGACTTACCTTTTTGATACCTTTAGGTTGGTCAAGTGATGCATTCATCTCTTTACGTCCACTACCCTTCTCTGCCAATTCCTTCACTGGCTTTCACTCACCCAATGAATACAATTCAAAATGCTACCAACACCCTACAAGGCCATCCACAATTCTGTCCCAAGCTACATCGCCAACCTTGTCTCAAAATGCCAACCAAACTATCCTTTTTGCTCCTTCCAAGACCTCCTGCCCTCTACCTTCCTTGATGCTTCTTCCCATGCTCACCTCCATGACTTCTCCAGAGCTTCTCCCATCCTCTGGAACCCCTTACCCAAATCTGCCTTGCTATCTCCTACTCTGGCTGCCTTTAGGCGATCCCTGAAAACCCATCTCTTCAGAGAGGCCTATCCCGCTTCTATCTAATAAACCAGACTTTTCCTTTCTCCATCAGCCCATCCCTAAAAGTTATTACCTTTGGTATCACTTGACCTTTTCAATAAGGTTGTAAGTTCTCACAAGCAGGGCCCCCTGATTCCTCTTGTATTGAATTGTATTGTAACTGTACTGTCTCCCTCCATTTTGTACAGCACTGCATAAACTGCTGGCACTATATACATACTGTATAAAAAAATAATTCAGAGAGCTGCTGTGACATGTTCATTGAATTTTTACACTGTAAGTAAAAGGTTCCATGGTAATGCCCTCACAGGAGGCAAGTCCATCATGTCCTGCACTCTCAATCCTCTGAGTTGAATGACACTGGGCATTATTTAACCTGGAAGACTGCTGACATCTTGCGATGAAAAGGTATTTATTATCTATGAAAGCCACTTCCTAGGTCATGCTGAGGAAACCAGAGGGTCCAATAAATATGCACTCAAGGATAGGCAGAGTGTGCCATGAGGACAATCAAACTGAGAATGTTAGATCATGAAGCCATGCTCATAACACAAAGTTAAAATATCTGCCAAAAGCTTCATATGAAGGAAACATACAATTCCCACCTCCTGTGTTTCCCAACTACTAGCTGTTTATATGTGTAGCACAGCCCCTGGGCTGGCTGATATATCCAAGGTTCCATTACCTATGAGGTACATGGAAGCCAGGTATACAGAAGTTTACAGTCTCTCAACTCAGAAACCAGGCAGTGCATGTATTTTTGTAGTTTATTTGCCAAGTTAACTTGGGCAGGGCATGGCTGAACCTTGGCATGCTCCAAACTAGAAGAAAAAATAATGGACAACACCTAAAGCTATACTGTCCCTTCAGGGTGCAACCACCCTCTTGTATTCAGTGTTTAGTGAACTACAACTCAGGGGAGCCCATTGCGAAGGTAAAGCCTGAGTCAGCAAACTGGGGTGAGCTCTCCCACAAAGTGGCAAGAACATTTTTTTGAATCTTGTAGGCTTATACTTACTGTGCCCTGTGTACGCCAATGCTTTCTTACCATAACAGCCAGCCTTTGTACTGCATGTCTCCAAGTCAGATCCTCTGTGGACTTCCTTACACTGCTTTTCAGACTTCTTTTAAGCTGCTGCTATCAGCCCAGAGGACCTCAGTCTTGGGAGTCTTCTCCCATAGGAACAAGGACCCTGTCGCTCCAGGCCCCAGTCTATTTATACACACCTCAGCCCCCTACTAGTCATTATTCCTGCCAGGGATCGGCTGAGGCTGTAAGAATTTGCATGAGGGTCTGCTTCTTCCACCCACTAAATTTTGTTATCTTCAAGAAATTAGGGTAAATCAGTCAAGCCTGCAACTAGCAAAGCCCAGAACAGCCAAAAGCAATCAAACCTTGCTCCACTGGCTACAGAGGAGGTAACTATTAGCAGCCTAGCTAGGAAGGTGCTACAAATACATATATATGTATATACACTGTATATACAATATAATTGTCTTTGTAGAATAGATACCATTTCCCTATAGAATGCACACCCGATATGAAATTTATCAGGAAAAGTTATGTTTTAAGTTGAAAAAAGCCTTGTCACCTTTGCTAGAGAAGTTCTAAAAAGAATAACTTTATTGCTTGTGATAAACTTTCTTCAGTAGAACAATTTTTCTTTGCTAAGTAATAGATCAGGCCACTGTTTCCTGAACAAGTTTCCTCAGCGTCTTCTCATTAGTCTTGACAAACAAGGTCAAGGATAGGAACAGAAAGAAATGAGATATACATCTCAGCCCGTGGCACAGTGCCCCCTCAACTCGTAGCTAGACCTTGGTCTCTGCTCTTCATGCACAATGGCTCATTTGCCATAGGTCTGTAATTAATTTGCCAGGGCAATTTCAACTTTATTTAGTTAATGCAGGTAAACAAATTGCTGCTTTTACTCTAATTGATCACATCATGAGAAAATGATGAAGTCTTTGCTGTAATTTCTCAAGTGTTTAATGAGTGTCTTCTTTAAGTTAATGCTTCCTAGTAACATGATTAATTTAGTAAAGAAGTCTCTTTATTCTTTTCCTAACTGTATGCAGTAAAAACAACACAATGGACTGTAAGCCTGGGCAACATAGCAGGCCCTGTAAATATGGAGCTTCTTCTGTAGCATTTCTCCCCCCCAACCCCAAAATATTCTGATAGTTTAACCACATGCCGACCTCCCATAGTCAAAAAACGGCTGCAGGGCAGTCGCATTATTCTGGTAGGGCGTACTATAACGTCCTGCCAGAATCGCGATCCCATGCACCCCCTGTTGTGCACCCAGGAATATCAGGATCTCTCTGTCAAATGACGTAGCGATCAGATGTAAACAAATCGGTGCATGCCCAGCTTATCTCTCCCCTCTCCGTACCAATCGATACAGTGTGAGAGGAGAGGGAAGAGATTGGGTGCATCAGCACTGTGGCCTTGATCTTCAGTGCCCACAGCGCTGCTCTGTGCCCTTTCCTGCACTCACCCCATCCATGCTCAGCTATCCATACCCAGCCATCCATGCTCAGCCATCCATGCCACCCATGTTCAGCCATCCATGCTCAGCCATCCCATCCATACTCAGCCACCCCCATCCATGCTCAGCCATCCCCATCCACGGCTCATCCATCCCCATTCATGGCTCATTTATGTCTCATCCATGCCACATCAGTTCTCATTCATGCCACATCCATGCCACTACAGTGCCCATCAGTACCACTACAGCGCCCACCAGTGCCAATACAGTGCCTCACAAAAGTGTAATAGGTAGTCAAATTAGATTTGAAATGAATGCCCCTAGAACACCTGATGGTGCTCCCTGTATGTTGGGCCTCAGTATGTGGCCAGGCTGTGTAAAAGTCTCACACATGTGCTATCGCCACACTCAGGAGGGGTAGCAGAATATATTTTGGGGTGTCATTTTTACTATGTACATGCTGTGTGTGTACACTTTGTGTAAAAAATGGGATTTCATTTTCTTTCCACATTTTCCAAAAACTTGTGGAAAAAATGACACGTTCAAAAGACTCATTATGCCTCCTAGAATATACTTTGGGGTGTTTTCTTTCCAAAATTGGGTGATTTTTTGAGCATTTCCATTGTCCTGGTACTCCAGGGCCTTCAAAATTGCAAGAGGTAGTCAAGGAATGATATGTATAATTTATGTCACTAGAATGCCTGATGGTGCTCCCTATATGTTGGGCCTCTGTATGCGGCCACACTGTGTAAAAGTCTCACACATGTGGTATTGCCATACACAGAAGAAGTAGCAGAATGTGTTTTGGGGTGTAATTTGTGGTATGCATATGCTGTGTGTGAATGCTGTGTTTGTAAAAAAGAAAATCTTCATTTTGCAAAGAATTGTGGGAAAAAATCATAGCTTCAAAAAACTCACCATGCCTCTTATTAAATACTTTGGGATGTCTATTTTCCAAAAAGGGATCATTTGGGGGGTATTTATACTTTCCTGGCTTGTTAGGCCCCATGTACACTGCTGCTGCTAAATGGATGTTTAGGGGAAGTTGGCCGTTTTTTTCAGCTGCCCTTGAACTCTCCTCTATGTTATCTTATCAGTACATGTACACAGGGTCGTTTACAGTCATTTCTAGGCAGTTGAGTTTAGAAGTATTTTTTGGAAAGCAAATAAAAATGCATTCAGAACAGATGTTCACAGGCATTTGAAACGCCAAATGCCTGTAACAGCTTGTAAACGCACCTAAACGCGGTAACTTGCATCTAGAAGCGTTTTGTTTAAAGACATTTTTCATTTAAAAAAAAAAAGCTTCTAGATGCAAACCCAGGTAAATGTGGCATGCAAACACGGCTAAATGGATGTTTTTTAAGGGTTGATTTCTAGCTGTCAAGTTCAATCGCTCAGGCTGAAAAGGGTCTCCTGTACATGTAGCTGGAGCCTGCATTCACACAGCAGTGATCCGACTACGGAGGACTTTGATAGGGGACTTTCAGCGCAACTTCAGGTGACTTACAACACGACTTCATGCCAAGCAACTTTGCCTGTGGCAAATCAGAGAAGGGAAGGAGGGGGTTGCCCTGGATAAATTATTTTCTTTTCACTGTAAAGTAGCTTCCATATAGATGGGGTATCTGACTTGGAGGTGACTTCTATTGAATTCTTCGGGCACAAGTCAGATAGAAATCACCTTGAAGTCGTGGAGGAACCTTTTCTGAAGTCGGAGCGACTCTGTTTCTGTGTAGTAGAAACAAAACTTGATATTCCCCACGCACACGTTCAAGAAAATGGCTGTTCAGTAATGCTGGGTGCTGTAATGACCATACGCTGGAAACTGTGGGCGATCAAAGTGAAAAATGTCATCAGCACACCAAGAATTTCTCAAAAGGGTCCAAAGCTTTATCTTGATGGTTATATGGTAAACATACAGCAACGTTTTGGAGCCATGCAGGGCCCCTTCATCAGGCAAGTGTTTACTATGTGACGTTGAAAATAAAACTGTAAAATATTGCAATACAAGTCAATGGAGGCTAATAGAGCTGCAAAGTTTAATACCCAGGATTCCCACAAGCTGAAAAAAGGACAGAGTTTTCCTAGGCAGTTTAGTGGAGATCTGGGCATTCCAGTGCCGGGAGCAGGGGAGGATGGATCTACTACAGAGTTTGCCAGAGCTGGGGAGAGACTGAGATAGAGTCACTGCATTCTGAGGACAAGGGCTGAGAGACTGCAACTTATGAGAACCAAAACTGTGGACTGAGTCACAGGGCACCTGAGGACAGCAGACTGCCAAGTGATCTGGACCTGCTCATTGTGTAGCAGCCCACTATCCATTGCACACTCATAAAGGGACAGCTACACATGCACCACCTTATAGAGGGGCCCCATCGAAAGCTGGCCAATACTGACAATTAGGCACCAGCTCCTTTGCAGCCACCTCATGGATACCCCTTTGTCTGGAATGCATACACACACCCACTATTAGGGATGTATGTATAGTATGCACTCGACTGCCTTTATCATTTTTTGGTTAGCATCACATCATATCAGTTGATTGCCATCTTATGGGTCAATGTTCACATTAGCTAGTACAGTATCTTTAAACATGATATAATTGCCTGTTTATAGATTCATGCATTGTTTAACTGCATTGCCATAAAGCATCCTTTCAGTCTACCATTATGTTGCTTGTGGCCTATTTTCTTTGCATTATTAGGGAGTGGTAGCATGCTAACTTTTAAGTTACACAGGTGTGTCAGTGGGATCCGAGCAGCTTAAAAAGTTGTGGCAGAACAGAGAACCCTTCATAACCAGAGGCTCCTGCGGGGGTAAGCACTACATCTATAACTTGCCAACAGGTTCACTAGGTAGTCCAGGCAGCATTCAGGCAGAGTTACAATACAGGACTTTAGTCTGGGCAGGCAGTAGACAAATATAAGAATCTAAGAGATAAGCTGGAGTTATAAACAGAATGGCTACAAAAAGCAATAGTAAGAATTTTATTTTACCAATTAATTTATTTAAAGAATTATCGTATTTACTGAATTATTTTAGGAGCTCATGTACAAAATTGCAAAGTTCTTTGATGCCCCACAAAAATCCTTTAAAAAAAATTTTTACTTAAAAATATGAATAAGATAAATAAGCAATCAGGAAATATCTATAATGATACTATTACCCTTTAATGTTTTAAAATCGTGCACATTGTACATTTTAAATTTTATTTTAGATCTCTAAAATATGCACACAAGTCATCTTCCATCTGTGCCCTTTTCTGCAAATATATTTCGTTTTGTACAAAAAAAATCTGTATATATTTAAACTATTTATTTTAGTTCTAAAAACGCCTATGGTTTCACATGCATGCAATTCATCTGGTCGGCAGCATCAAGAATTAGCTTAGAAATTAACTGAAATGACCTTCAAAAACGTTCACTTTCTAACTTAGAAACATATTTTGAACTGATGTGAACCCGCTGAATCAGTGTTTAGGTTTGTATTGGTATCATATTAAAATAATTAGGACATCCTGTGGTCTATGAAATGTCATTCTATCTTCAGAATACTCAGTGCCAGGCAGGTAATAAAATTTAACAAGATGCTCAAACGAATGGTACACACTTTAGTATTGTGAATATGCACCTGATTTAATTTATTGAAACTAGATATAAGGGAAATAAATATGTGTTGTTCCTATCACCAGTCAGATGGCTTTTTAACCACTTCAATACAGGGCACTTATACTCCCTTCCTTCCCAGACCAATTTACAGCTTTCAGCGCTCTCACATTTTGAATGACAATTACTCAGTCATGCTACACTATACCTAAACACAGTTTTTATATATTTTTTTCTCACAAATACAGCTTTCTTTTGGTAGTATTTCATTACCGCTGGGTTTTTAATTGTTTGCAATATAAGCAAAAAAAGAGCGAACATTTTGAAAAAAAACACTTTTGGCTTGTGAAAAAGTAATTTTTCTTCATAAGTTTGGGCCAAAATTTATACTGCTATATATCTTTGGTAATAATAACCCAAATTAGTGTATATTATTTAGTCTCTGTGAAAGTTATAGAGTCTACAAGCTATGGTGCAAATAATTGAAAATTGATCACACCTGATGTACTGATCATCTATCTCATTTCTTGAGACCCTAACAAGCCAGGAAATTACAAATACCCCCCAAATGACCCCTTTTTGGAAAGTAGACACTCCAAGGTATTTAGTAAGAGACATAATGAGTCTTCTGAAGTTGTAATTTATTCACACAGTTCTTCTTGATTTTTTTTTTTTTTTTTACACAAAATTGTCATAATAACAAGTTATTTCTCACACACAGCATATGCATAATTGCAATGACACCCCAAAATACATTCTGCTGCTCCTGATGAGTATGGCAATGTGTGAGACATTTACACAGCCTGGCCACATACAGAGGCCCAAAATCCAAGTAGCACCTCCAGGCGTTCTACGAGCATAAATTACACATCTAATTTGATGACGACCTATCACCCTTTTGAAAGCTCTGGAGCACCAGGACAATGGAAGTGCCCACAAATGACCCTATTTTGGAAAGCAAACACCCCAACGTATAATCTATGAGGCATAATGAGTCTTTTGAACGGTTCATTTTTTTCCAGAAGTTTTTGGAAAATGTGGAAAAAAATTAAAACACATTTTTTTTTTTACACAAAGTAGTCCATTTTGTTTCAATAGTTTTTATTAGAAGGTTTGTCAATATACAAGGAATCATCATTTTCAATTGCAAAAGCATAGACTTCTTACATAACAACAGCATCCTAATTGCCACCTAACCCATAGTCTATTTCTATTTCCGTCTGAAAAAGTTGTCCATAAATAAGATATTTCCAACACATAGCATGTACATAGCAAAATGACACACCAAAATATATTCTGATACTCCTCCTGAGTATGGTGATACCACATGTGTGAGACTTTACACAGCCTGGCCACATGAGCATAAATGACACATCTCATTTCTCAACCACCTATTACACTTTTGAAGGCCCTGGAGCACCAGGACAATAGAATTTCCCACAAAATGACCCCATTTTGGAAAGCAAACACCCCGATGTATAAGCTATGAGGCATAATGAGTCTTTTGAATGGTTCATTTTTTTCCAGAAGCTTTTGGAAAATGTGGAAAAAAAATGAAAACACATTTCTTTTACACTAAGTTGTCCATTTCTAAGATATTTTCAACACATAGCATGTGCATAGCAAAAATGACACCACAAAATACATTCTGCTACTCCTCCTGAGTATGGTGATACCACATGTGTGAGACTTTTACACAGTCTGGCCACATACAGAGGCCCAGCATCCAAGTAGCACCGTCAGGCGTTCTAGGGACATTATTACACACACAAATTCCTGTCAACCTATCACATTGTTGAAGGCCTTTCATATTTCTAACACATTGCATGCACTGTACATACCAATTACAAACCAAAATAGATTCTGCTGAGCAAAGGTTAAACAAAAGATTACCTGCAGTTTTAGTAGTGCAGTGGTCCACAGAGGAAAGCATCGGTCCAGGCAGCAGGCAGGTACATGGACAGCAACAGCAAAACGGGCATCAGACAAGAATACTGTCCATAGTCAGTACAGGTAGAGATATTGGCAGCACAGACAAAGCATTGGTCCAGGTAGCAGGCAAGGATGTGGTCAGCAGCAGCGAAAGGATCTCCCATGCAGCAGGCAAGAATAATGCCCATAGTACAGGCAGCAGGCAGAGATATGGTCAGTACAGCCAAAGTATTGGTCCAGGCAGCAGGCACATGGTCCATAAAAAGTCCTGGGTCAGTGCAGGCAGAGATACTGTCAGTACAGCCAAAGTATTTGTCCAGTCAGCAGGCAGGACCATGAAGCTTAGGGCCTCAGTCAGGAAAGAATGGGGACAGGGGTAGAGGCGTCTCCCACCCAAATCACTTTGAGGCTTCCGGACACCAGACCCTGTTCTGGGAATTAGAAGACAAAGAGAAAACCAATAACTGTTTTTCTCAAATCAGAACACTATTCTGGAGCCCATCACATATGTGAGACTATGAAGGGAATATTTACCAACCACTTCCCCTGCTCTCCATCCTGATACATCGCCGCAGCAGCTGGTGGGAAAGAAGGGAAGCTGGCAGCACTGCAGAGGGAGACAGGGAGCACCAAAAGCAGGCCTATGATAGACAGTAAAGCTGGACAAGGAGACATCTGCTTATTATATTATACAGAACTTGCAGCCAGCTCTTGACTCATGCAATGGACAGAGAAGTGGTTAGCATCTCTCTTTCACATTATGAAGGGAAAGGAATATTCAGGCGATAAAATGACTTTCCAACCAGTGGCGGCCCGTCCATTAGGGGCGCCCGGACACCGCCCCATCTAACCATGCCACCCCCTATATGTATAATAGATAGATTCATACATAGCATGAATCTATCCACGGCCGCTGCGGCCACCCCTATTCATGCGCCCGGCCACTTTCAGGATACCAGGCGCCTGAATTACAGCATCAGGGGTGTTTTTTTTGAAGCACCTGATTAGAGCCATAGGCCCTAATAGGCTTCAAAATAGGGTGGACTTGTGGCGCAGAGTACAGCGACATGAGCCAGTGAATATTCAATGTTGAAACACTGATCCTCAATCAGAAGCAGATGTGAAACCCATTTTCTGATTGGCCGAAAAGAGAAGACTCCCGATTGGCCACCGAGGAGAAGGGAGTAAACAGAAGCTGCCACCGCCGTCGTGATGACCATGGATAACAGGGAATGGGAGGCCGCCGCCAAGCAGGGGAAGCCACCGGTGAAGCGATGGGGTAAGTGCTGCCGACTGACCAGGGGGGTTGTTTGTCAGTGGCATAATACTGTTTGCCGCCCCCCAAAAAAAATACTTGCTATTGCTTTTTTGGGGCACCCTAAATAGCCAGATCCTCACCCAAGCATCACATCAGACAGATTGGGCTAGCTGTAGTATTTGTTCTTTCTTCTTTATTTTATGCATGTGTGGTTCTTATTTTTTTCTTCAAATTAATATTCAGACAAATTTTTTCGTTATTCCCGAATACCCAAATTACAGTATAAATGAAGTTCACCGAATGCTCTAAATAACTAAACGAAATTCATTTGAATTTCCAAAATTCAAATTGAAATTCGAATTGAATTTTACATCGAATTCCGTTTGAATTTGAACTGTAAACATATTTCTGAAATCAAAGACTGTGGGGTTGATTTACTAAAACTGGAGAGTGCAAAATCTGATGCAGCTGAGCATGGTAGCCATCAGCTTCGAAAAAAAATATAAAATTTTTGGTTCGATCGCTTCGAAATTTATCGATTGGAGCGTTTTGAATCTAAAAAAAATGGCAGATTCAGAGAAAACTCGAAAAAAGACAAAACAAATTCTGAATACAAATTTCAAATACGAATCCTGAATATGAAATGAACGAATCAACCGCATTTAACTAAACTAAATAACTACATTAAGGTATCTAAAAGAAACGATACTCATTTTTTTGTACATGTCTATTTTCTGATGACATGATGATGAAAATATCAAATGAATATTAAAAATATGTATTAAACAGACCATACAGCCACCAAACAAATACAATGATATGGAGGTAAGTTACCTTTGCTGTCTTTCTCTGCTATGTAAACATAGTGCAGAGTCCATCCTGCCCCGCCATGGGTTTTTTCATGTTATTGGGAAACGTACTTTCTTGCAACCAGCCCACTGATGTCGAGCTGAAGCATCTTGCAAGGAGTGGAGATTATTGTCTCCTGGGAAATATGACTTCAGGATCCCAGGAGGTAGCAGCATGACCTGCTACCAGCATGATTTATAGTAACAATAGTAAGCAAAGAAACAATTGCACAAAGAAAAATTAAGCTGCTAACACTTCACTAGACCTATAGTGTATAAACAATAATACAAAACAAGTGTAGCGCTAAAAACCTGAACATGGTGACAATAAATGTAACATAAATGAGTGACATTCAGAAAAAGTCCATAAATGGATTATGATATGGAATAATAAAATTCCATAAAAGTGCACGAAAATTAAATAAAAAAGCAGAGTATAGTGCAATAAATGTCCTTCAAAGGGTACAGTGCAAATGGTGCAAGAAGGCAAAAAACAAAAGTCATTAGAGTAGATCAAAGACCCTTAATCTGTACGGAGATCCAGCAATTAACTTTAAAGGGTGGCACAGTGAACATAGTGACTCTCCAAATGGTGGATGTATAATGTAGGTGCGCTCAAAGGTAGTAAGATTGTGCGCTTACCAAATTCGTTGGACTAACGTACCATACGGTACCATGGGTCAATAGGGCTTATTGGGATGGTATCCCGAATGGAATGCTCCTACTGCAGGAAATGGATCCAAGTGGTGTTCAATCCTAGAGGCCAATCCACGTTGGGGTGTAGGCTCCAATCAATATCCCAAGGAGTGGAGACATAGTCAGAGTGTGACTCCGATTAAAAATTTAATTCAATAAAAAGATATGCACTTACAAGAAAGTAGTACACAGCCGCCATAAATCACTTAAAAATGACAACTGGCGATGCTCACGCGATCACCCAACATGTTTCATCCTAGGGGACATCATCTGGGGCATGGGGACCGTGCGTGGTCATCGCTATATATATAAACATATTAATTAATCACAAGCTAATCCACCTGAATGACAAGACGGGGACATCCGGTTGAGTCCCAAGATGGCATCGGCGTGCGTTCTACGCCTCTCTATAGCATTCAGTGTAGGTATATTTAAAACTAAACATGGCGCCGGTTTGCGTTCCAAGCCTCGCTTTGAATTGTGGCTAAGAACGAAACCGGAAGTGACATCAGCACATATATCGAGATGTGTGGCATCTCGGGGAACGCCCCTGGTCTACCGCATGCCCATTGGATATTCTCTCCTGTCGTCTGTGACGTCAAAACCGGAAACCAGGTCCCAATATAGAGACTGGAAGAAACAAAAACAGATGACTGTGGGTTAAAACATTAGGTATCCAATAGACTTTTACACGGCATAGCCAGATAGACACACAGGGCTGGGAATGTCCAAACGTTGAGAGGGCATAATGAATAACAGGGTACAGTTTTCATTCCTTCTTTGTATTTGCATTGTATTTGCATTGCATTGCGTCTTTGTATTGCAACATGGTTTCTGGTTTTGATGTCAGAGTCACACTATGTGGAGTCTTTTTCCTTATATGTATCTATGATTATGTGACCACTCCATGGGATATCGATTGGAGCCTACACCCCAACATAGAGTGGCCTCTAGGATTGAACAACACCACTTGGATCCATTTCCTGCAGTAGGAGGATTTCATTCAGGATAAGCCCTATTGACCCACAGTACCGTATGGTACGTGAGTCAGACAAATTTGGTAAGCGCATAATCTTACTACCTTTAAGCGCACATACGTTATACATCCACCATTTGGAGTGTCACTATCTTCACTGTGCCACCCTTTTGCTTTTTATTTAATTTTCATGCACTTTTATGGAATTTTAATTCTTCATATCATAATCCATTTATGGACTTATTATTTTTCTGAACGTCACTCATT
This sequence comes from Glandirana rugosa, assembly GCA_018402905.1. Lineage (NCBI taxonomy): Eukaryota > Metazoa > Chordata > Amphibia > Anura > Ranidae > Glandirana > Glandirana rugosa. The sequence continues at coordinate 56,211 of BLSH010039942.1, forward strand.
TACGTTACATTTATTGTCACCCTGTTCAGGTTTTTAGCGCTACACTTGTTTTGTATTACCTTTTATAGTAATGGCACCTCACCTATGCAAGGAATGAGGACGTCGAAGAGAGCAATGGTAGAAAGTAAAAGAAAAAGAAAATAAAGATATTTCTGCATAATCATTTATAAAACATGCTGGTGTTTGTGTAAGGTGTTAGGGCGAGGAAGGGCACGACTCAAACTTATTTTTTTACTGGAATGTCTACTTTAAGAAATAGACCTTATAAAGGAATGAAATCTTCTGCAGATTTTGATTCTCAATTTGGGAAATCAAAGTGAATTTCTGTGCAAACATTTTTCTTTTCTGGTTTAGGATTGAAAAAAAAAGTCCAAATTCTTAAATTCTCGTAAGGTTTTTATTGCTGTCTTTGTCTCAACTGAGAACATTCATCCTCTTTATTTTCTCTGGTGGCCATTTTAACCAGAGCAAAAAAGCATTGGGAGACATCAAATTATAAAGAAACAAATGACAGTGATCAGTGAGATATGACTTTATCCATTTCAGAGCCATGCAGTTCTGAGACTCCAAATATGATTTCAAGGTGAGAGAGTAATAGATTGTGGTCTACAGTATCAAAGGCAGAACTAAGATCTAGTAGAATAAGAATAGTTAGTGACCCGGAATCAGAGGCTAACAGAAGGTTGTTACTGACTTTGACCAAGGCTGTTTCTGTGCTGTGCAGCTGTCGAAAACCAGATTGGAGGGGTTCAAATAGATTATTTAAAGTCAGGTGATTATGTAACTGTGATGTCACAGCCCGCTCGGGGATCTTGGCAAGGAAGTGTAAGTTAGATATTGGCCAAAAATTGTTTAAATTGTCCAGGGCCATGTTGGGTTTTTTTGGTACGGGGGGAGTCATTTAAGATATTGAGGATAATGGGGTATAGAGAACTAAAACAAGATTTAAATAAGTGGGTGGGAATAGGGTCAAGTATGTAGTTGGAAGATTTCATGTTTGAGACCAATTTAGTTAGAGATAAAGAGTTAAGTACAGAGAAGTGGGAGAGAGAGGAGCCAGTGAAGCTAGGTGGGTCAGGAAGTGATGTGTATAAAACATGTGGTGTGGTAAGAATTTGGTGTCTTATTTTGTCAATTTTTGAGGAGAAATAATCTAGGAATATGTTACAGAGCTGAGTTGAAGCAAGTAGTGTAGAGGGACTGTGGTGTTTTAATAATCTGTCGATGGTGCAGAAAAGTTGTCTAGGGTTGCTAAGATTTTTTTCTATAGCATGGGAGAAAAAGTCTGATCTAGCAGTCTCAAGTTTACCCTTATACACACACAAATAATCTTTTCATGCATGATAATGGACAGTCAAGCCGGATCTGCGCCGATTTCTCCCCAGTCTCCATGAGACTGCTTTCATACAGCGAAGGTGAGAATTATACCATGGAGCCAGACAGGAGAATGAGACGGTTTGAGTTTTTAATGGGGCATAATTATAAAGGGAAGATGAAAGAGCAAGATTAAGGGCATTTATTTTGTCAACAAGGGTGTCAAAAGGGGAGATGCAGGATAGGGAGGAAATAACAGAATTAGCAAATTTGGGCTGGTTAATAGAGGTCCAGTTGTGATCATTTACAGATCGAGACATGGAGGTGTTAGAAATTGCTAATTTCAGATTGAAAAGCATAGCTAGATGGTCAGACAAACCTGGGTCATGGGGAGAGCAGTCAGAGACAATAGGGCCATTTCCAATTATAAGGACTAGGGTGTTTCCTTTGATATGCGTGGGGTTGCAGACAAATTGAGTTAGGTCAAAGCATTCAAGAAGAGACAGGAAATATTTAACTAAACTTGAAGACTCTGAGTCAATGTGCATATTAAATGCCCCAAGTATAACAATATTTTTAAAACGGAGGCATAAACATGACAGCAGATCCGCAAAGATACCTAAAAAATCTCTACAAGGCTTTGGTGGACGATAAACTGTAGCAATAACAGATGAGTGGGGAACACAGACTTTGAGAGCAAGACATTCAAATGAGGAGAAAGAGGGTACATTTACAGGGGATAAAGTGTACTGCAGGCTGTAAATAACAATTATACCTCCACCTTTACCCGAGAGACATGGGAGGTCAAACAAACCATATCCCGATGGGGTGAGTTGGTTGAAAAGGATGCCATCATTTTATTTGTGCCAGGTTTCAGTTAAGCACAGAAAGTCTAACTTAGTCTTACCAATAAAGTCCAAAATAAGTAGTGCCTTGTTGTTAGCAGAACGTGTGCTGAGGAGCGCCGATCTGACCTTCCTTGCAGGGTCAAAGGGACTCAAAGTGGGGTCAGGGCATGATAGTGAAAGTAGGCTTTGGAGGTCTGCACCAGTGCAGGGTGGTCTTGCAGCCTTACGCTGATAAGCAGGGATTGAGACAGCACTGGTACTTGAAGGAAGGCCAGTGCCATAATGCATATATCTCTTTGGTCATAAAATCCCAATATTCTGACAGAGATCATGTGCGCCTTTGGACAAGAAATAATTGTATTTTAGTTGCTGGAGTTGCAGTGCTGTGTACCTGGGCAGCATGACCTAGAGATCTGGGTAAAGTGGTGGAGAAAATGTCCAGTTGTTTACAGTGCAGCACAAGGAAATAGGTCCAGTAATCCAAGGAAGGTTTGGAGGTGGGTCAGTAGCAAGAGGTCCAGTGCAGGGCAGTGAAAGAGGTCCAGTGATCCAGGAAGATTTGGAGGTGAGTCAGCAGCAAGAGGCAGGTTTTTCAGCAGTGGTCCAGTGAAGGTCAATCAAAGAGATCAAGCTGGGGCAGGTTGTGAAGCAGTGGTCCAGTGCAAGGTGATGAAAAAGATCTGGGAAAATTCGGAGGTCCGTCAGCAGCAAGCTGGGGCGGCAATGTGAGACTGGAGGCAGAACCGAGAGATCAGAGAAATTAATTCAGGGAATCGAAAAACATGATAAATCACTCCTATAGTCATAAAAAGGAGTAAGTTGAGAAAAAGAAAAAAAATATATAAAATTAAAAAATAGAAAAAAAATAGTAAATGGTGGTGTGAGAAGCGGCAGCCAAAATGTGCCAGTGTTCCCTCTACAGGAGAAGCTAGAGCTAAATGAGTCATACACCCCAAGATAAGTGATGAGTTCCCTCACCTCAAATTTCCTTTTGCATCTCCTAGACCACAAGTGAAGGAAATTCCCCTTAGCAGGAGACAGACAGCAAAAAGTAACCTGATAGGTAATTTAACCTGATAGAGGATTTTTTCTCCACTTTTTTTTATCTTATTAAGACCACAATGCTGTCCCCAAAAAATGAAACACCTTAAGAGAACAAAAAAATGTATGTGAACACACACACAAAAAGTGCAATTAGGGAGAGTCAAAGGGTCCCCTCCTGAAGAGGAAGAATTCTTCCCTGCTTCCCTGGGGTGCAAGACTCCTGATGGAGGTAAGGCATACTCAGGTCTACCTAGTCAAAAGGCCCTGCGGAACCCTCTTCTCATAAGCAGCCAACCAATTTGTATTAGGTAAAGGGCTCTCCAGAAGAGTGACCCCCAAGGTAGGGGAGGAAGGAACCTAAGGCCAACACATCCTCCCCCTAGACTTCAGGGTAGTCTCAAAGACCCACGTCCTATAAATGTCCCGGTGATGATGGTCTAAGTCCAAGTCATCAGAATTCCTCTTACTTCCTGTTGCGTCTCCCAGACCAGAAGTGAAGGGAAATCCCCTCAACAAAATACAGACAGCAAAAAATAACCCAATATACAGTATAATATTCCTCCATAAACCAACCCACATATCTTCTTACTGTTGCTGACTGGCAGTCGATAGTGTTATGGGCATCACATAAATAGGATAGCAGATAAACATATTTACAGAATTCTTTGAAACATGACACTTGACGATGATGAAACAAACTTAAAATCAATTATGCAGATAGGTATCTATAGCAAATTTATAGTAGACAATGTTGGAAATTTTACAAAGAATTTTATGAAAATCCCATAATAATGTTTAATAAAAATGAAAATATTCATTTAGAATTAATATATTTTGTTAAAAACATGTATTTTGCAATTCAAGCCAAGCAATAAAAAAACTATAATTTTATGGAAAGCAACCATTCTCTAAAATTGCTTAGCTTTCTCATGTACTGAAATCACCTATTGATGTGTATATAATATACTCATATTATGTTTCTATATTAATGCCCAGAGATATTTGTATAAATCAGATAATGTTACATATTTTAAAAAACACCATTGAAACAATGTCTATTGTACCACAAGCTCTTTGTTGAATATCTATAGATATCACGCATTGAGAAGATAAAAAAAAATTATATATAGCCACAAACTATTCTTTTGAAATCATCTATCTCTCAGGTGGGAGGCTTCACTTACATTTCAGGAGAAAAATAATATAATGATGCTATTAAAGCTAAATATTTGATGACTATATTTACCTTTAAAAGAGTGTTATCATACAATGAAAGATAAATTATTTTGAATATTTTTTTTCCTTCTCTTTTCTGTTATTTAGAGCTGGAAAATTAACCTCACGGGGTGTCCGGATGACGCGACTCAAGTTTTAATAAACAATGTATGTTGCGCCACAAAGCACTTTCGAAAAATTATATCAAGCTCTAGCTTAGTAATTTAATTCCAATTTCAATACGAACCTTCAAAAAAAAAGATCTTACCTAAAAAAAGAAACTTTAAATTGCAACAAAAATAAAAAAAAAATAGAGAGGAAACTCAACCAGCAGATAGCTTTCCAACAGTGAAAATATGCTTTAAAGAGGTTTCTTTTTCATTATAATGGGCCTAATTTAGGGGACATTTGCTGTGAAATAATCACAGGCTTCCTGGTAATTGTACATTATTATATGATGTTTTCACCGCTTGATATAAATTCCAAGCATACTATGGACTGTTCTGTAGGCAAGTTTTTAGTATCCGCACACTGCTACCTTGTTTGGTGAAGATCTGGGTTATCAAAAGAATGTTAACCCCCTACCTGGTTTAATACTCCATTTCAATTAACACTTTGGATAAATAATTTGGATTTACCTGGAAAACAGAGGACCGTAATTGCACTGTTAATAATTGTTTCATGACTCAAATTAGTGCCATCTTATTTTCATTTAGATTAGACAAGGAGCTTTTAAAAATCATTTCATTTGCTCTGTGGTTAGCCTTTTTTTATTATGCTAATCCTATCATTAACAAACACACAAAATGGTCGCCTATTTAAAGTGCACCCGTCATTATGTCTAAACATAATAAGTGGAGCCTAAGGAAGGCAATTGTGGTCCTTATAGTGAGGTCTTTTGGTCTTTTTTTTTGTGATGAGGGCTTTTTTTGGTTTCAAGGTGTGATGTTCAAAGATTTTTCCCTATATTTCTTGTTTGTTATCATTGTAGTTCTAGGAGGTTAAAGACAATGGCAATATTTTGGGGGGAGGGCGGCAAACAAACCTGCCCTCCTGCAGAAGATGGACAGCGGCCATCAGTGCCCCCCCCCCCCCCCCCACAGTAGACAGCCGACGGCGATCAGTGGCCTTACCTTAGAAGGCTGATTCTGCTGCTCATTTCAGCTTGACGAGGGACGTTGCTTCCCCTCCCGAACAAACAAGCGTTGCTTCTCCTACCGGCCGAACAGGAAATGGGTCCTGAGACCCGATTGGCCAGGGAGCCCTAAGACTCCCTGGCCAATCGGGTCTTAGGATCCGCTTCCTGATTGGCTGGGAGGAGAAGCAGGAAGACATTAGTGAATATTAAGTGTGCAGTGGCCAGGAGTATGTAAAGAACAGCCCAGACTAAAGAGTACAGAGGACAGGAATACAGACACTTACAGTCTCAATATGTTACTCTTCGTCTTTAACAAGTAGCGAGTTCCTTGGGGATCGTTGGAGAACCAACTCTTTGGTATTAGATTATCTAGACCTTTTGGTTTAACAGTTTTAAATAGATTTTCTGTCAGAAGGTGACTGTGGTTTCATATCCCTTCAGTAATGGGGTGACTGTGGTCTAAACCTAAGTCATACAATGTGTAAGGACAGGAGACATGAGAAATCAGACCCGACAAGAAATGTATGAGGACCGGTGACGTGTGAATTATAAGTGATTACAGAAGGACGAC
>BLSH010039942.1:72022-83621 GCA_018402905.1 Glandirana rugosa
GTCGAGTGAGCATCGTAGACCTTCAGGAAGAATAGGTCCTTTGTGTAAAAGGGAGGGTCAAAAATGGATCAAAGTAAGTGTTTTTGATGGGTGTTAAAAAGGATCGATTACGAGTCCTGTTCTGATCTCCCCACCCCCAGAAAAAACCCTTATTCTGCGCAAAATGGGACGCATTCTAGTAATCTCTGGGCCTCCCGTCTATGTAGGACCATGATCCCCTGGAACCCCCAAGGGGAATAAGAAAGCACAGGATGATACGGGGATTGTGTCCAGTTTATTTTAAGAAAGTATTGTACAACTTTAGGGAGAGGGGAGTAAAGCTCCCCTGAAACTAGGACCCCCCCTAAGGTTGTGACGAGAACTGGTGTACTACCTATTCAGTTCCGGCCGGGTGTGAGCGGAGGAACATCCACCAAGCCTAGTGAGTTAAGGAGTTTGGCTAATTTAAGGCTTCTTTTTGGGGGTTGCAGGAGGCGAGTGTGGGCCGGCCTTGACTTATCCATCATGTGGTCAAGAGCAGTGTTGGAATCCCCCCCAGGATCAAAGTCCCCTCGAAATGAGGGGAGAGGGATTTCAACATGTTATGAAAGAATTTTATTTGACCTGTGTTAGGGGCATAGTAGGACACGAAAGAATAAGGGGAACCCCCAAGGTCCCCTAGTACCAGGATGTATCTGCCCTCCGGGTCTCTAATGATCTTACGCAGGGTAAAACGCGTCTTATTCCCAAAAAAGACCCCCACCCCTCTAGTCTTGTCCTGAGCATTAGCTAGGAAAAATTGTGGGTAGTTTTTGTGAATGAAACTAGGTAAAAACTGGGAGGGAAAATGTGTTTCCTGGATAAGAAGGACTTCCAGATGCTACGAGTGAGCTGTCTGGAAGTATTTCCTACGCTTTGCAGGTGAGTTGAGGCCTTGCGCATTGTGGGAGGCAATTTTGAAACCCCTGGGTAAATTATCTGGGGAAACCATTGTAAAGAGGAAAAAAGACACTTACGTTATCGAAGGACCTCACACCCAGTTCCCACCTCCTTGGGCAGATGGGTATACCTTCATTGTGAATGCTGAACTCGTACCCTTCGCCGCCCCCGGTGGAGGACCACCCCGGCACCTGGAGAGAAGAGATACAAGAAAAGGACAAGAAAGGCAGGGGGGAAAGAGAACAGATAAAGGAGAGGAGAGAGGGAGGGAGAGCGGCCAAAAACCGCCCGCTCCCTCCACCTTCGGGGGATGAGAGCCAGCAAACCGACTCCCATGTCCCGAGGGCAACTTATAAACGACTGCCTATACCGGCAGCCGAACATCTGCTCCCGCGCTACACCAGAAAGTGGAGCCCGTAAGCAGAGGGAGGAGCATGTCGACTTCCCCGCCTCCAAAACAGCCCCACATCAAAAGAACAATCGGGTGGAACCTCAGAAGCTGAGCATAATCAAAGGTAATTGTAACATAACCCTGTGAGAGGGAAGAATTATTAATAGAGAAACAAAAACAAAATACAACAACAGCAAAAAAAAAGGGGGAAAAGGAGAAGAAAAGAAAAAGGGGGGGAATACTCCCCCTCTCCCTCTCATCCCCCCCCCCACTAATCGGTGGCAGAGGAAGGCCTATAGCAATAATGCTATCCCCCGTTGGGTCATAGTACTGTTAGGAAGCCAAACCCTCCCAGCCCCTGCTTCCGTCCCCACCCCGGAACCCCCACAGTGGGGGGGTCAGGAGGGAGGGGGGGAGCAGAGTTAAGCGTGTCACAACCCACCCAATCCACGAACACTCGCCCATACCTCAATCAGCCGAGGAGAGCTGTACCCTAATGGAAAATAACAAAACATTAAACCAAGAGAACTTTAAACTGGGGCCTAAGGGAGTCTCCCGTAAGAGACCATTCCCCTGGGTGTGGACAGATGTTCATATTCAGAGGGAACAATAAAGTCTCATCGTGTCAGAGCAAAACCCTTAAACTGTTAGAGGCACGGTCAAGGAGGGTGAGAGTCCTTAGACTTCTTAGAGTGATTTGGTCGCCAAACAGGGGGAATCGGACTGTGGGGGGATGGGCGTTTGGAGGAACCCCCTGCTCTGGATTGGAGTGAGGAGCCCGGATCCAAAGAAATGAGGTTTAGTTTAACCAGGAGATGTTCCCCTTCATTAAAAGAAGAGAAACCATAAATCTTTTCCTTGTATGAAAAAGTAAGGCGAAACGGAAAGGACCACCAGTACTTGATTGCCTTGTTTGATAGGACCTCGAGTAGGGGTTTCAGAGCCCTCCTCCTTTGTATGGTAGCTGGGGATATGTCCGCAAACACCTGTACCGGGTGACCTCGGAAGGATAACTGGGGTAGCTTCCTGGTGGCCCTCATAATCTCCTCTTTAACCGCAAAGAAATGGGGTTTGACGATAATGTCCCTTGGAAGGCCATCTGTGCGAGGGGCTTGAAGGGCTCTATGAGCTCTGTCCAGTTCCAGTCTGTGGTCTGGGATATTTGGGATGATTTCCTTAATGAAGGAACGAACTGTCTCCTGAACATCTTTAATGTTTTCCGGGACCCCCCGTAGGCGAAAGTTGTATCGACGGGACCGGTTCTCTAGGTCGTCGATTTTGGAATGGGCTGCTTCCAGCTGCTCCTGAAGATCCTGGATTCTTGCCGTATTCTGGTTCGCTCTGGCGATGGTTTGGTCCGTTTTTTGTTCCACCACTTCAATCCTGGCGCCCAGGTTCTGCAAGTCAGCTTGGATAGTTGAAGTGATCTGGGACGCTGTTTGGGCCAGGCCCTTCACCAGCATTTTGGAGAAGGTTTCCATCATGAATCTCAGGTCAGGTGGCGGGGATGGGGTGGGAGGCCCCAATAAAGCTGGGGTGTCAGGGTCAGTGATCCCCACTCCCCCCCGGGGAAGCAAACATCTCTTCCAAAGTCCGTTCCAAGAGGGACACTGTAGATGCCGGGGACGTGTTTTGGGGGGGCAGAAAATTAGAGGATGGCGGATCTTGATCGGGAAGGACTCGGGAGCCTCCCTCAGCCCCTGCCTCCATATCCTCAGGAAAGTCTCTGGCCTTGGGGTCCTGCTGGTTTGGAGGGGGCAAAGGTCTGAGGAATGTTTAGTAAACCCCGGATGCTTGGATATGTCCCTTCTTACTGCAGCTGCATACATGGGTGATAAGATAATAAAGTGAGGCCCAATATGAAGAAGGGGTGATGGTGATGGAAGTATGCGGGAGAGCTGGATGGAGATCCAAGACAGTCTCTACGGGTTTTTCGGGAGTAGTGCTGGGTTAAGACTGCCTCTGACCCCTTGTAACTGAGAGGTCCCAACAAAAGAGATAGGGGGGGCGAGGTGACCGTGGGATAGGGTGGCCTAGGAGCCCTCGTTGCGGCGCGGGGTTTGCCTGAGCGGGCCTAGTCTATTCTGGGCCAGTTTCCACTTAAGAGCCACTACAAAGAGCCCACTGTTACAGGCCTTGAAAAGCAGCTTCAGTTGCCAGGGGGACTTCCTCACCTTAAGGTCGTGAGGCCTTGGGTGCCTGGTGCTGGTCTGTGTTCCGCCCGCTCAAGTCCCGTCCGTGACTAGGCCGCAGCCGCGGCCTCGATTTTGGGCCGGTCCCGGCGTCCGTCTCCTATCGACCGGGGGGGGGGGGCTCCCGTTGTTCCTCTGCCACCTCCGCTGCATCCAGGGGCGCTTGGTCTGGGGTGGATGGACCCGGATGGCTGCTGTTTAGGGCATTTAGTGGCAGGGAAGCCTGGAGCTCCGTGATCAAGCAGCCATCACGGAGACCGGCGCATGCGCACTTTGGCCTACGCAATTTTAAGGCTTGACATGTTTGGTATCTATTTACTTAGTACAACCCATTTCTATGTTACTAAAAGAAATGTGTTTGTGCATACCAAAATTTACTTTAGTGTATATCTCCCTAAAAATATGTGTTTTTCTTACGATACAAATTTTTTCACAGGCCTCTGCTTTCAGTAATAATATAATGGGGTTGATTTACTAAAGGCAAAAAGACTGTGCACTTTGCAAAGTGCAGTTGCTCCAGAGCTTAGTAAATAAGGTAAAGCTTCACGTTGCAAAGAATACCCAATCACGTGCAAGGAAAATAAAATAAACTGCATTTTGGCTTGCACGTGATTGGATGATGCAAGTTAGTAGAGCTTCTGCTCGTTTACTAAGCTCTGGAGCAACTGCACTTGCAGAGTGCAAATGCACTTTTCAAATTGCACAGTCTGTTTGCCTTTAGTAAATCAACCCCTTAGTGTCAACATGCCTGAGACTGTAGAGGACTGAATCCTGAAGTAAGTGGAACTGTAGCTTTCATCATCAACTGCAGCTTTGAGCATCAATGAATGACATCAGTAGAAGTGAATTTAAGGGTCGGACAAATGTCCAAACATTTACCTGTTTGGTAGGAGGACGTCATGTATAATAGTGGTATTACATACGACCGCTTCCTGCTATCAATGGTTGCTTAGGACCCCAAGTTGTGTAGGCAGCTCTGAGTTCTTAACAACCAATGATGACGTAGCCCCATCTATTGAACCATACCAGGCCACATGCCATCAATATGGAGGGACCCCCTCCTGGAAAAGCACCTTGTCCCCATGTTAATAAGGACAAGAACCTCTTCCCACAACCCTGGTGGGTGGTTGGGGGATGGGAGGCTTATCAAAATCTGGAAGCTCCCTTTGTTAATAAGTGGAAGCCCCTTTTTAGGAAAGTTGTCACCAGAAAAGGAGTCTCTTTGGAAGATTCCCCTCTATTCTTCTTCTATGGCAGTTGTAAAATGGTGGATTTCCCATCACTTTAGAAAGGATGAATCTCTCCAGCAGGGGCACAGACAGATATTACCACTCATAGACAGGACAGTATCCCCCATCAATGCATTTATATGCTTTCTTCTCAGCAGGAAGGCACCATGTTTGTGCAGGCATCATCCAAGCATCTCCCATCTTTCCTGGGCTCAGAGATGACACAATCATATAAATCCTGGTGTATGTGGAGTTCTTGGCTGTTTCACAAATACCTGACACAGATCAGCCCATGCTGCAACATCTCACCTTTGTGACTTCAAATTGCAATGTCGCAGTTAACCTCCCTGGCGGGATGATTATTTCAGATTTTTGGTGCTGAAAGCGGTACAATTATTTTGAATGGAAATTTGGCGTTTTATATTGTAGGCCTGTAATTCTTAGGAATAACTCACATAAATCTGCCCAAACAAGAGTCTAGTAGACATCCCGGGTATGATAAAGTTTGAAACACAAAATCATAAATTATAATATATATGAAAAAAAAATTATAATATAATAAATAACTATAAATAATTATCAAAGATGATAATATAATAATAAAATGTATTCAATAATGTAATCTAGTCAAAAACACAGAAATTTGCTCATTTGCAGAATTGTCGCTGTCGTCACTTTCAGTGTCTGATGATAAATTTCCCCACAAATCAGTATCACTCAATTCTGCAAATGAATCTTATTTACTATTGCTGTTTTCTAGCTGATCAAAAACCGCGTTTGATGCAAAGGGACACTTTTTTATGCCATGGACGTTCTCAATATCCCAGGCAGAAAGAATGACATATACAATATTAAAGTGCATGCAAGGCACTGCGCAAAGCACTAGGGACAAAGGGGATGTGAAATGATTTCATACAGTAATGTAATCTTACAGATTACAATGTACTGTATGCATACTGTGTGTTTCACTTTTTGAATTTCCCGCCAGGCTCCGCCCCCGTGCGACGCGACGCTCGCAGGGAACGGAGCCCGGTACACAGAGGGAATCGGCCGGAGGACACAGCCCGCAGACACGGCGGGGGACATCGCTGGATCCAGGGGACAAGGTGAGTAACCCAGCCTGGATCCAGCGATGCGATCCCGAGTGTGGCTCGGGGTTACCATTCTTGGTACAGAAAATTCACCCCGAGCCACACTCGGGAACACCGCCAAGGAGGCTACAGTACAACTAAAGGAAAAACTTTTTTTTTTAGTTTTGGATAGAGTGGAAAGGGATTAGAATGCTTGTCAGTTTTTATTGCTGTCTGTGCCCCCGGTAAGGAGATTTATCCTCTCTATTTGTCCTGTTTACCATTATCATTGAAGGTAAAAGTAAAAGAAAATCCCAGAAAAGAAATAGAGGGGAAATCTTCCAATGGGGACACTAATTCTGGGGATCTGGGTGTCCCCTAAATTTGCAGGGATTTCCTCTCACTTCCTGTTTGGCTATCGGACAGGAAGTGAAAGGAAATCTCTGCAATGGGACACAGATGGCAAGAAATAAATCTGACAGGGGTTATAACTCTCACTTACTGTGTGCAAAATAAAAGAAAAGGTTTTGCCTTTAGTTCTACTTCAAGCAAGGGTGTGGGTGCTTATAGATGCTGTTCCTGAATGCAGACATGACTGTCAAATTGGGAGCAGCGACTGTGTCCATGCGACCACTGCATGCCAACTGACATGAATAGGACGGCCTGCATGGGGATCCATGGAACTCTCTGTGCATCTCTGTGCAGGCAAACATGGCCATCATGTGGGCATACGCTTAAAGCAACATTACACCCAAAGCCACAAATGTAATGCAGGTGCATCTCAAAAAATTTGAATATAATTAAAACGTTAATTTATTTCAGTAATTCAATTCAAAAAGTGAGAGTCATATTTTATATAGATTCATTACACACAGAGTGATATATGTCAAGCATTTCTCTCTTTTAATGTTGATGATTATGGCTTACAGCTGGTGAAAACCCAAAATTCAGTATCTCAGAAAATTAGAATATTACATAAAACCAACAAAAAGGATTTTTAATACAGAAATGTTGGCTTAGTGAAAAGTATGCCCATGTACAGTATAGTATGCACTCAGTACTTGGTCGGGGCTCATTTTGCATGAATTACTGCATCAATGCAGTGTGGCATGGCGGCGATCAGCCTGTGGCACTGCTGAGGAGTTATGGAAGCCCAGGTTGCTTTGATATCGGCCTTCAGCTCATTTGCATTGTTGGGTCTGGTGCCTCTCATCTTCCTCTTGACAATACCCCACAGATTTTCTATGGGGTTTAGGTCAGGCGAGTTTGCTGGCCAATCAAGCACAGTGATACCATGACCATTGAACCAGGTATTGGTAATTTTGGCAGTGTGGGCATTGCCAAGTTCTGCTGGAAAATGGAATCAGCATCTCCATAAAGCTGGTCAGCAGAGGGAAGCATGAAGTGCTCTAGAAGTTCCTGGTAGAGGGCTGCGCTGACTTTGGACTTGATAAAACCCAGTGGACCAACACCAGCAGATGGCATGGCTCCCCAAATCATCACTGACTGGAAACTTCACACTGGGCCTCATGCAGCTTGGATTCTGTGCCTCTCCACTCCTCCTCCAGACTCTGGGACCTTAGTTTCCAAATGAAATGCAAAATTTACTTTCATCCAAAAAGAGGACTTTGGACCACTGAGCAACAGTCCAGCCCTTTTACTCCTTAGTCCAGGTAAGACGCTTCTGACATTGTCTCTGGTTCAGGAGTGACTTGGCACAAGGAATGAGACAGTTGTGGTCCATGCCCTGGACACGTCTGCGTGTGGTGGATTTTGAAGCACTGACACCAGCTGTAGTCCAATCCTTGTGAATCTCCTCATAATTCTTAAATGTCCTTTGCTTCACAATCCTCTCAAGGCTGCAGCTATCCCTGTTGCTTGTGCACCTTTTTCTACCACACTTTTTCCTTCCACTCAACTTTCCATACATTTGCTTGGATAAAGCACTCTGTGAACTGCCAGCTTCTTTAGCAATGACCTTTTGTGACTTACCCTCCTTGTGGAGGGTGTCAATGACTGTCTTCTGGAAAATGGTCAAGTCAGCAGTCTTCCCCATGATTGTGTAACCCAGTGTTTCTCAACCTTATATGGTGAAGTACCCCTCCAGGTCTAAAAAAATTGCCAAGTACCCCATCTCACTGATGAGGCTGTACTGATGAGGCTGCACTGATAGGAGACACTGATGAGGCTGCACTGACTGTGGAGTTGAGATCAGGGGGCCGCAGCAGATTTCTTCTTCACACATGGCTGGCAGGATATTCTAGGCATGCTGGAGAGGGGGAGGAGCTGGGAGAGGAGAGAACATGGAGCCGCCTACTGACTGGTCAGTCACCCCTGGCCCGGGTAACATCTTCTGGCCTGCGTGCTGCGATTATAGGCTCCAGTGCATTGCGGGGTGAACAGCTTCCCCATTGTTAGACGTGCAACACGGCTGCAGCGAGCCGCCAGGGACTGCTATGTGTGCGGGAGGTGGGGCAGAGCAGTGAGAGCACTGGGAGTACCCCCTGCCCATGGTGCACGTACACCCAGGGGTACCACGGGTTGAGAAACCCTGGTGTAACCTACTGAACCAGACTGAGAGACCATTCAATGGCTCAGGAAACCTTTACAGGTGTTTTGAATGAATTCGCTGATTAGAGTGTGAGCCCATGGGGCTGATTTACTAAAGCTGGAGAGTGCAAACATTGGTGCAGCTGTGCATGGTAGCCAATCAGCTTCTGACCTCAGCTTGTCCAATCCAAGCTTTGATAATAAAACCTTGAAGCTGATTGGTTTCTGTGTGGAACTGCAGCAAATTTTGCACTTTCAAGCTTTAGTAAATCAACCCCCATGAGTCTTCAATATTCAACTTTTACAATATTCTAATTTTCTGAGATACTGAGTTTTGGTTTTCACTCTCTGTGAGCCATAATCCTCACAATGAAAAGAAAGAAATGCTTGAAATATATCACTCTGTGTAATGAATCCATATAATATAGGAGTCTCATTTGTTGAAATGAATTACTGAAATAAATGAACTTTTTGATGATATTCTGATTTTTTGAGATGCTCCTGTATATTGCAGCTTATCAACCATTAAATGTGGTGGCTGCTTTTGTTTTCTTTTTTAAGCTTCTCCCCCTCTGTTTTCACCCAGTGATCTGGCCAATAGAACACCTCCTGTATTATAATGACTCCACTCTGGAGCACATTTGGACAGCAGCATTGTCAGTCTGGGTGGAGGGGAGTCTTAAATGTACTAGCAGATTTAGATACACTAACAAACTGAAGCCAAACTCCAGCTAATACTGTATAAGCCGTTACAGCAAACAGTTTTTTTTTTAACTTTAGGATGAAGGTTTTACTTGAATAAACAAAAGCTAATTATTGTAAGCACTCCTGTCAGTGTTAAATGGTTTGTCTCATCCCTCTAACTGCTACATCTGCAAGAGAGCTTGCTTGTTTGAAAAAAACAACAGCCTTACTGGCCGGATCACCAGGTAAAAATAGAAGAAAGAAAGTCCAAAAAAGAAAACAAATGCAGCCATCATATCACCTAAGAATTGGTAAGCTGTCATATACTGTAATGAAGGTTTGCTTTTGGGTTTATTACTGCTCTAAAGTCATATAAAAGGCTTGTATTTTTTTGTAAAGAAAAATAAAATGAAAATAACAAACGTGTCATACTTGGTGGTTTTGCACAGAGCAGCCAAGATCCTCCTCTTCTCAGGTCCTCCACTGGCTCCTCCCTCCTGCTGAGTGCCCCTAAAGTAAGCAGCTTGCTCTGGGGGCACCCAATCAGGCTCGCTCAACATCCTCTGCTCTGTGTATCCATTCACACACAGAGCTGCGGCTCAGCCCTTCCCCCTCTCTCTCCACATTGGCTCACTGGCTGTAATTGACAGCAGCGGGAGCCAATGAGAAGGGAGAATTCCTGGAGGGCTGAGGCTCTTGCCCACATTGCTGGATCAAGATGGGGCTCAGGTAAGTATTAGAGGTGCTGCTGCACACAGAAGGTTTTTTTTTATCTTATTGCACAAATTGTATCAAGGTAAAAAACCTTCTGCCTTTAGAACTATAATAAGGCCCGATAGATAAAGCTTTATTTTTCAAAATGCTATATTGTTGCCTTTTATTGTGACATGCCAGCAATGTATTCATGCATGCTTGTAAAGTTACTGAAAGGTTCACTTTAAGGGAAAGTCAGGTGAGATTGGCACAGCAGATACACTATATTACCAAAAGTATTGGGACACCTTCCTTTACACACACATGAACTTTAATGGCATCCAAGTCTTAGTCCGTAAGGTTCAATATTGAGTTGGCCCACCTTTTGCAGCTATAACAGCTTCAACTCTTCTGGGAAGGCTGTCCACAAGGTTTTTGAGCTGTAGATGGCGTCGGCGTTAGTGAGCTGAAAGTAGAACCCACGGCCATCGCGTTCTGAGACTGTAACGTTTTGGCGTTTTCTTGACGCTGCAAAACGCCAACTAACGCCAACTAATATTGTACCGGTGTTTTCCGGGGTTTTTTGACGCCAACGTTTTTAGGTTGAAAAATAGCAGAGGAATGATTTTTTTTTAAAAACACCTATTGGCGCCGACGCTCACTAACGCCGATGCATAACGCCGAAAAACGGCAATTTTTTTTTTCCTTGACGTCGGGCCCGACGGTTTGTTTATTTTTAGGCCTCATACACACGGATGTTTCTTAAAAAATAAACAAAACGTCGGGCCCGACGTCAAGAAAAAAAAAAATCGGCGTTTTTCGGGGTTATGCATCGGCGTTAGTGAGCGTCGGCGTCAATAGGCGTTTTTAAAAAAAAATCATCCCTCTGCTATTTTTCAACCTAAAAACGTCGGCGGCACAAAACGCTGGAAAACGCCGGTACAATATTAGTTGGCATTTGTTGGCGTTAGTTGGTGTTTTGTGGCGTCGGCGTCAAAAAATGCCAAAGCGTTACAGCCTCAGAACGCCATGGCCGTGGGTTCTACTTTCAGCTCACTAACGCCGACGCCATCTACAGCTCAAAAACGCCAACGTTTTTATGGGGCCATTGACTAACATGGAGAGCTGCAAAAGATGCCAGAGAATGCCGGCGTCAAAAAACATCCGTGTGTATGAGGCCTCAATGTTATCCCCTTCCCAGCCAGTGTCATTAGTACAGTGACAGTGCATATTTTTGGCACCGATCACTGTATTAGTGTCACTGGTCCCCAAAAAGTGTCAAAAGTGTCAGTTATTGTCCGATTGGCCGCTGCAATATTGGAGTCCTGTTATAAGTCGCTGATCACCGCCATTACTAGTAAAAATAAATAGAAATATCCCATAATTTGTGGATGCTATAAGTTTTGCGCACACCAATCAATATTTGCTTATTGACATTTTTGTGTTACCAAAAATATGTAGCAGAATACATATTGGCCTAAACTGATGAGGAAATTTGATTTTTCACTTTTTTTATTGGATATGTTTTATAGCAGAAAGTAAAATATATTGTTTTTTTTTTCAAAAAATGTTGGTCTTTTTTTGTTTATTAATGCAAAAAAAAATTAAATCGGAGTAATCCAGGCCTTCTAAATGGGGGAAGGACTGGTCCGTTACGCCGTGACGTAATAAAATTGACTGTTAACGCACCAGTACGCTGTGACATGTATTTAATTTACCTACAGGAAAAAAGGGTGTTCATCTCGTGGAGACGTAAAAAACAAAAAACGTAATTATTTGTTTTTTTCTGGTTGTAAAAAACTTTTTTTTTTGTTATATAAAATGAAAGACGATATTTTGTATAGGTTATTTTTTTCACTTTTTAGTTTAAAG
>BLSH010039966.1:12027-25168 GCA_018402905.1 Glandirana rugosa
ATGATAGGGATAGAGATAGGGATAGAGATAGGGATAGAGATAGGGATAGAGATAGGGATAGAGATAGGGATAGGGATAGGGATAGGGATAGAGATAGAGATAGGGGGGGGGTCCAGCAGGAGGAAGGAGGTCCTGATTCCATATGGATCTTTATATCACTAGAGGGGTCACCAGCAGGATTAAGGAAGTCAGATTTTTGTACTATGACTGTAAAACTTCAATAAACAGTATTAAATAAAAATTATAAAAGGAAAGCCCCTAGGTTGAGACTTTTTCGTTTTCAGGTTTTATAGTTAAAGCTTAAAGCGGTTGGTTTAAAAAGAAGAAAAAGAAACAAACTGTAAGACAATGGCATAATGTGCTAGTATGAATCGCATAGTAGCATATTATGAAATACTTACCTTGGAATGAAGCCCTCAAGCGCTGCACTGTCACTGCTGAGAGGGAGGATATCTTTCCCTGGCCTTTCTTCCGGGTTCGCATGCTCCGGCTGTATGATTGGCCAGAGTCGCAATGACGTCACTCCCTAGCATGGGTGTGGCAGCTCTTGGTTCCGGCACGAAGCTCTGAAGTTCTTGGCAAGGTATGCCAGACCTTCAGGACGCATGCACTGGTGATTTCTCTGGCTGCACTCAGGGGGAAGATCTAAACGGTGCACCTGTAAGTAAAAACCACAAAGCGGGCTTTACTACCGCTTTAAAGGGGTGCTCCAGTCTCCCCAATTCCTGTAGCTGCTGACGTTTAATATAAGGACACTTACCTGTCCAAGGATCCAGCGATGTCCGCACCAGAGCCGATTTTTCTATCGGCTGCAGGTGTAGGCGCTGGCATCTTAGGTAAGGGGAAAAGGCAGTGAAGCCTCCTGGTTTCACAGCCGATTATTCACTGGGCATGCGCGTGTCACACTGCATTTTGTGAATAGTGTCATAGTCTTCTGGGACCTATCGGTGTCTCAGAAGGCTGCGGGGGAAGGAGGAGGGGCTGAACATCCTCGTAGATCGATGCGATTATCTGACCCGGAAGTGGGTAACTGAGAACCTGTGAGCACCTGTGAATCAGGTACCTGTTCCCCCCCCTCCCCCTCAAAAAGTGCCAAATATGGCAGTGGAGGGGGTGGAGCAAAGAAGAAGAACTTCCCCTTTTGGGCAAAGTTCCACTTTAACCGCTTCATATCCGCGCTATAGCCGATTGACGGCTACAGCGCGGATCTAAATTGCCGGGAGGCCATCAATAGATGTCCTCCCCTTTGGCTCGTGCCGCCGGCATGCTCGTGCGCCGCCGCACGCCGAGTGAAGGTGCCCGTGGGTCGGGCGGACGTGATGTCCACCGGGGACCCACGATCTGGTCACAGAGAGCCAGAATGGGGAACCGCCGATGTAAACAGCGGTTTCCCATTCTGTGAGGGGGGGCATAACAGATCTACTGATCCCTGTGATCAGGATCAGTTAGATCTGTTATGTCCCGGCCAGCCCTGCCCCCCCACAGTTAGAACACATACAGGGAACACATTTATCCCCTTCATTGCCCCCTTAGTGTTAACCCCTTCACTGCCAGTGACATTTATACAGTAATCAGTGTCTATATTTAGATCTGATCACTGTATAAATGTTATTGGTCCCCAAAAAAAGTGTCAAAAAACGTCAGACAAGTCCGCCGCAATATCGCAGCCCCGATAAAAATCGCAGAGCACCGCCATTACCAGTAAAAAAAATAAAATCAATAAAAACACCATAAATGTCCATAGTGTGTAGTCGCTATAACTTTTGCGCAACCCAATCAATATACGCTGATTGCGTTTTTTTTTTTTTTTTTTAACAAAAATATGTAGAAGAATATATGTCGGCCTAAACTGAAGAATAAATTATTTTTTTTTGCGTCGCTCTTTGTTTATAGCGCAAAAAATAAAAACCGCAGAGGTGATCAAATACCACCAAAAGAAAGCTCTGATTTTGGGGAAAAAAAGGACGTCAATTTTGTTTGGGTACAACACCGCACGACCGCGCAATTGTCATTCAAATAGTGACAGCGCTGAAAACTGAAAATTGGTCCGTGTAGCAGGGGGGGTTTAAGTGCCCAGTAAGCAAGTGGTTAAGCACGGGCTCCCCCGCCACAGTGCATTTACGGGGGCATAACGGGCAGGCTCAGCGACATCTATAGATGTGATTGAGCCTCCTCCAGGTTAGGAGCGCACAGCGCGCCGCTCCTGTGACCGCTGCACCAAATAACACAGCGGATTATTGTTACCATTAATTGATAACCGGGTATCATGTGATCGCTATACTTGGTCATAGAGATCACATGTTAACAATGTAAACAGCATGTCAGGATTGGCTTTCCATTCATGAACAGCTTTCTTACTGTTGCGATCTGTGATTGGCCCAAAGCAATCACCTGGTACCTGGCTACCTGTATCATGTGATTAGCTGTAGCCAATCACAGATCACAACAATAAGCAAGCTGTTCATAAATGATTTATGACAGCCAAAACAAATACCTATACAGTGATCATCACCTTATAAACATTACCAGTGTAAAAAAGAAAATTCCTGATCACGCCCCCCCACTATGGTGACACTGAATTATTCTGATGAAAGTATGCATGTAAAAAAAAATAATAATAAAAAAAAAAAGAAAAAGAAATGTTAAAAAAGATTGAATAAAAGTTTTTTTGTTTTTTTTTAACATCCTATCACCGGTCAGTATTCCTAATCACTGCCTGACATTGACCCAAACACTAACCCTGGCACTGCCCTAGATCAAACTTTGATATATGTAGTTTTTATTATTATTATTTTTTTTTCTTTTGTTTTTTTTTACAGTTTTTTTTTTTTTTCTCTGCAAGGAAATAGAGAAATACAATGTATTTTTCTCCTCCATTTAGAGAGAGAAAACACGGGGGTGGGCTTTACAGTGAAAGAACACTGTGATTGCTAATCAGAGTTCTCAGTGATACCCCGGTCTCTGTGCTGGGAGCCTTGTGGCGTTCTCCCAGCACAAAGTCAGATCGCAAATATGCACCCCCATGGAAAAAAAGCACAGGGGTTAAACACAACAAAAGAATCTTGCAAATACCCATTAAAACTGACAAAATAAAATAATTGTAAATTTAAAAAGGAAAAAAGAACACAGTCAGGGCCGTCTTTAATAGCGATTGGACCCTGGGCAAACTTTTTTTTTGCCCCCCCCCCCATGCAATTTCATTCTCCACCTCCTGCTCTGAGACAGAATAAATAACAGCTAGACTCAAAAACAGTTTACTGAATCAGATCAGGCAGTGATTGCGATTGGTTGCCAGAGGTTACAGCATATCATTACCGCTTACTGACTGCTTGCTAGAGGTTACAGCACACATTACGGCTCACTGATTAGTTGCTAGAGGTTATAGCACATGCTTTCTGCTTTGGTTGCTAGAGATTACTGTACATCAATACTGCTCACTGATTGGTTGCTAGAGGTTACTGCACATCATTACTGCCCACAGATTGGTTGCTAGAGGTTACAGCACGTCATCGCCTCACTGCCTGCACACCATGGACTGGGGAGCGCAAATTCGCTTTCCTGACACCACAGAAACATGCTGCAGATACACAGCAGTGCCATCAATTATTAATGACTCCCTCACGCATCTGCTGACATGCTGTGGACTTTCAAGCATGCCTTTGTCTCCTCAGTGGGCAGCATTCAGCATAGGTGATGGTGAATATGACCTCAGGGGGGGCATGATATACATAAGAATGCCACCTTTATTTACATATCAATGCTGCCGCTATTTACATATCAATGCAGGTTATTTGCATGTAAACATAGTCTGCAGATGAGTCATCTGTACACAACCATAGGGCAGAGTTGGGCAGCTTTCGTAGCAGAACTTCACACTGAGATATCGGGACACAGCACAGGAATAAAACTTCAAGGGAATTTAAACCAGGATAGTTGGCAAGTATGAGGCAGCTACTTTGGGCCCCACAACGATAGGGCCCAGGGCAGCTGCCCCTTTTGCCTTGCCTTAAAGACGGCCCTGCACACAGTGTTATAATGTGGAAAAATATTCATAACCAAAGAGTCCATATAAAAGTCCACATAAAATAACCCCAAAAAATTCTGTGTAAATCTTCTATATATTGTGCAATCTTCACACCACACCTCGTGCTTCAAGGTCACCACTGGACAATATGACACTCACTCACCAGATTAATTTGTCTCACACTCCTCCCCCATAGGACACTCACTCACCATTTAAATCACTAGTAACCATGCTTGATTTAAATCAACTCGATTTAAATCATAATTTTTAAAGAGCAATTGTCATCTCTGTCCTGCAGTGGCTCCTCTGTTGACTCGCCAACAGTTCCATTCATTTTAATGGGACAGCTGGTGATGTGGCAGTGACACAACAAGATGAGGGACGTGGCGGCAGCAGGTGAGTGGATGGCCACTAACAGGCGCTGCCATGATGGATCTGAAATGACTGGTGCTCTTTAACCACTTCCCCACCGCCTGCCGTGTTTTCACGGCGGCAATGTGGATGCTGTGCGCGAATCACTGTAAATAGGCGGCAATCGCGTGCACAGCTTGGGGGCGCGCGCACCCCCCAGTGCGGTAGCGGCGGTCCCATTCGTTGCCGGACCGTTCAGTCAACAGGAATAGACCAATGGATTTTGATCTATTCGTGTTGATCGTCCGGCGAATGGGATTTCTTCCCCTACCTGTGAAATGCAAACACAGGTAGGGGAAGTGATGTCATCTCCCCTCTCTGCTTTCTTTTCCTTTGCAGAGAGGAGAGAGAGACATCAGAAACGTGAGTTGCACCAACACCACACTGGCACCAGGTCACATAGGCACATTTAACCCTTTGATCGCCCCCCAGTTAACCCCTTCACTCCCTGTCACAGTGTCATATATTGCAGCGATCTGATTTTTACCGATCGCTGTACTTGTGACCCTTGTGACACTAAATAAGTGTTAGGGTAGGTTACTAGTAGGCCTAGGTAGGTGTAAATACCCCCCTTGCCCCTCTAATAAAGGTTTTAACCCCTTGATTGCCCCCCTGTCACCTGTGATCACTGTATAAGTTTCACGGATGACACTAGCTAGCTAGATAGTTTTTTTTCCCCATCTGATTACCCGCCGTATATTATTTTATATACCTTTTATAGGTTTTAACCCCCGATCGCCTGGTGACGAGCCCAGTTAGGTTTTAGCGTGCGTTAGGGTCAGGGCAAACCCCAGGCAGGGCCAGTTAGTTAGGTACTCTGACACGCGCACAAACATTAGGTAGGTGTTAGATATCTGATCAGATCAATATTAGCGTCCCCCTTAGATTTAGTGTTCTAAAAAACGCAGCGTTAGCAGGATCAGCCCAGATAGCTGCTAACACCTGCGTTTAGCCTCTCTGCCCAGCCCACCCAAGTGCAGGATCAATAGATCGCTGACACTTACCATTCACAGAACACATATCTGCAGCCTTCACAGAGATCACGCCCGATCCCTGCAAGTTCTGACAGTGGATTTGGTAGCGACTTGACACAGGCTCTGACAACCAGGTGCACTTTTTTGCCTGTGAGTCTCACTAATGTACCTACAAATTTAGAGACCATGTCTAATCCGAGGTACACTGGTGAAGAGGCCTACGCGATTGTGAGTATGACAGATGAGAGCGATGGGGAAGACTCACTGTCAGATTCAGACCCACCAATCGACTTAATATTCGACAGCGGCTCCATGACAGATAGCTCTGATGATTGTGTGGTCCCTGCTAAGGTCAGGCGTATCAGATCCCGTTTAGCTGTCGCTGAGGTGCAAGAACCGCAGGACTCTCGTATGGAGCAGAGAGCAAGTACTAGCGCCGCTACCCCTTCTGGTGACCTGGCAAGCACCAGCGGCCTAGTATATCCTGGTCATACAACCAGCACTGCAGTATCACTTGGTGACGTGGCGAGTCCCATAAGTGCAGTTCAAGCTGGTGTGGCTAGCACGAGTAATGTCCCGCAGCCACGAAGAAGACGAAGCCCGCAGAGCCCATAGTGCCCTTCCTGACGTGCTTGCAAACCCTAATTGGCAACCCACCACTGATGCAGCGCCCATACTTCCCCCATTCACTGCCCAACCTGGAATTCAGGTAATTACAGTTGATTTTAGGGCCATTGATATTTTTTTTCGCTGTATTTCACCGAAGATCTCTATAGATCTATTGTGGACCAAAGCAATTTATATGCTGGTCAATACATCGCCGCTAATCCCCATTTGTACCTTGCCAGAAATTGGAAACCAATTACGGTTTCCAAATTTAAGTATCTTTCTGGGCCTCACCCTCAACATGGGCATACATAAACTACCTGAATTGCAGTTATATTGGTCCAATGACTCAATTCATCACATGTATGTCTACTCTGCTTCCATGGCCAGGACACGATACAAGCAGATTCTGCGGTTCATGCACTTCAGTGACAATCGACTCGATAGTCCATATGGAGACCCTGAATTTGACCAGCTCTACAAAATTTGGACCCTCATAAACCACTTCAACCAGACGTTTACAGCACATTTTATTCCCAACCAAGTTGTGTGCGTGGACGAGTCCCTGATTAAATTTGCTGGCCGACTTGTTTTCAAACAGTACATCCCCAACAAGCGTGCCAGATACGGGGTCAAGTTGTATAAGCTCTGTGACAGGGCCACAGGCTATACATGTAGTTTTATGGTTAATGAGGGCCAAGATAGCCACATAGAGCCGGAAGGATGCCCAGACTACATGGGGAGTGCTGGCAAAATTGTGTGGAGCTTGGTGTCACCCTTATTC
This sequence comes from Glandirana rugosa, assembly GCA_018402905.1. NCBI lineage: Eukaryota > Metazoa > Chordata > Amphibia > Anura > Ranidae > Glandirana > Glandirana rugosa. The sequence goes on from BLSH010039966.1 coordinate 18,827, forward strand.
GGAAAGGGGTACCATTTGTACGTGCCACTTTTTAGTCACTTACTTGATCACTTGATCACTTGAGCCTTCTTGAGATGTGGTAATTTGCTTGTGATGAAGTGGAGGGATACAAAGGATGTTTCCATTCCTCCATTCATGCAGACACGGCTGTCCAAATTAGAAGGGCGATTGGTATTGTGGAGAAACCCCACTGTCCACCAATATAACCTTAATATGAGAGGGGTGGACCTCAATGACCAGTTTTTGGCGCCCTACTTAATTGCCCGTAAATCCAGACGCTGGTACAAAAAAGTGTCTATTTACTTCTTTCAATTGGCTTTGCTGAACGCTTTTGTGCTATACAAAGCGTCAGGACGGACTGGACCTCTCCTGCAATTGCAGGAAGAGATCATCAGAGCCCTTCTGTATCCAGATGGCTCTGCACCCCAAGTTCTCAATCCACATGCAGTGAGCCGGCTGCATGGACGGCATTATTCACATGCCATCCCTGGTACCCCTACCCAACGATACCCCCAAAAAAGATGCCGACAAAACGGATACAGGCGTGACACCCAATATTATTGCCCCACCTGTTTGGGCCAGCCTGGTCTCTGCATTGGTCGCTGTTTCGAGCGCTACCATTCATTAGTTGAGTATTAGTGTAGGGAAGAGCACTACATAGAAATAGGACACTCTTTCACAGGGTCTCCAAAGATGTCACCGCATTGTTGGAGACCCTAACCTTTACTGTTCATTGTTATAAAAAAAAAAAACTATAAAAACCAAAAAAAAGTTAAAAAATAAAAACCAAAAACAGTTGTACGTTTCTTGTTTTTCTATCTCCATTTTCTCTCTATTCTCTTTCTATTGCTCTCTCTATTGTTGTTTATGCATATCTGTAATGTTTTGTTGCGGTTTATTATAGTGGGGTTTTTTTTGCAGGTATGCAATGTTTTTATGTAACATGTAATTATTTTTTTATGTGTTTGCTGTTTTTAATAATCTTTATTTAATTTTCAAGTATGCCAGCTGCAGAGCTGATTTATATAGGGTGACAGCAATAGCGTTTGCTCCCACCATATATAAAGCAGCGACTCCAGCGCTGTTGGAGGTGATTTCACCACCACAGTTAAAAAAAAAAAGAGTAAATATACCGCAGCATAGGGGCAGTGGGTGGAAATTGGGGCGGATTTCCCCTATGCTCCGGTATATTTTTTTTTAAAAAGTGGCTATGCCCACCATTAGAAGTGGGAGGATGAAGGGAGGTTTTCTAATGGTGGGCATACCCACTGATTGATTCTTTTTTTTCATGAAAAAAGAACATTACAATATATGCCCAACAAGGACCAGCGACATGCTAGTATGTTGCTGGTCTTCTCAGGCTCTCCTGTCCCACCGGGGAAAGTGAGAATGCAGCTGGTGGTTCCGCCAGCTTACCATAGAGCCGATTGAAGACTAGAATGGCTCCAATCATCTCCATGGCCTAAGAAACTGGAGGCTACGAGCATTTTGTGACTTCAGTTTCGCCAGATATAAAAAGCGCCATTGGGAAATTGGGAAAGCATCTTATCAAACTGATTTTGGTGTGGTCAGATGCTTTAAGGGCTGGGGAAAGATCTAGAGTTTAGTAGACCCCAAAATGAAAAAAAAATGATATGCGACAATACCCATTTTTTATCATAGGGGATATTTAAAATCCCTGTGATAAAAATAAAAATGATAAAAAAAGAGAAAGATGAAAGGGACAGTGTAAAAATAAAACAAAAAGCAAGATGAATAATAAAAAAAAAATGCACCCCCCCCATGCACGCACGCAAAGGTGGACGCAAGCGTCAGTTTCATGTCGTATGTAAACAACAATTTCACCATGCATGTGAGTTATCACCGCGAACGTCAGATCGAAGGCAGTAATTCTAGCAGTAGACCTCCTCTGCAGATCTAAAGTGGTAACCTGTAAAGGCTTTTAAAAATGTATATAGTTTGTCGCAGCTTCGTGGGTGTGCGTCATTTTTAAAGCATGTCATGTTTGGTGTCTATGCACTCGGCATGAGATCAACTTTTATATTTCACCAAACATTTGGGCAAAATAGTATGTTTTTGTGCATTAAAATTCAAAAAAAGTGTTTTTTCCCCCAAAAATTGCATTTGAAAAATCGCTGCGCAAATACTTTGTGAAAAAAAAAAATTGTAACACCCACTATTTAAATCCGTAGGTCCTCTGTTTTAAAAAATATATAATGTTTGGGGGTTCAAAGTCATTTTCTAGCAAAAAAAAGGATTTTTTCATGTAAATAAAAAGTGTCAGAAAAGACTTGGTGGTTCAAGTGGTTAGAAGAGTGGGTGATGTTGGGCATAAAATGCCAGGACAGTTTAAACCCCCCCCAAATGACACCATTTTGGAAAGTAGACACCCCAAGCTATTTTTTGAGAGGCATGTTGAGTCCATGGAATATATTATTTGTTTGTCATAAATGATTGAAAAGTGACAAAAAAAAAATTACACAAAGTTGTCACTGAAATTATATATTGCTCACCATGCCATGGGTATGTGTGGAATTACACCCCAAAATACATTCTGCTGCTTCTCCTGAGTACGGGGATACCCCATGTGTGAGACTATCTGCATACGGGACCCTGAAAACCAATCATCGCCTTCAGGATTTCTAAGGGCGAAAATTTATGCCTTCACCCCACACTACCTATCCAGGTTTCGGAGGCCATGAAATGCCCAGATAGCAAAAAAAAAACAAAACAAATGACCCCATTTTGGAAAGTAGACACCCCAAGCTATCTGCTGAGAGGCATGTTGAGTCCATGGAATCTTTTAGATTTTGCCACAAGTTTCGGGGAAATGACAATTTGTATTTATTTATTTATTTTTTTTTACACAAAGTCGTCACTGAAATGATATATTTCTCACACATGCCATGGGTATATGTGGAATTACACCCCAAAAATACATTCTGCTGCTTCTCCTGAGTACAGGGATACCCCATGTGTGAGACTTTTTGGGAGCCTATCGGCGTACAGGACCCCGAAAACCAATCATCGCCTTCAGGATTTCTAAGGGCATAAAATGGTGATTTTACTCAGTATCTATCACGGTTTTGGAGGCCCTGAAATGTAAAGGTAGCACAAAACCCCCCCAAATTACCCCATTTTGGAAAGTAGACACCCCAAGGTATTTGCTAAGAGGCACGGTGAGTATTTTGCAGCTCTCATTTGTTTTGGAAATTGAAGAAATAAGCAGAATTTTTTTTTTTTTACTTTTTTCAAATTTCAAAACTTTGTGACAAAATGTGAGATCAGCAAAATACTCAAAATACTTCTCAGCACATAGCTTGGGGTGTCTACTTTCCAAAATGGGGTCATTTGGGGGGGGGGGGGGTTGTGCTATCTGGGCATTCCATGGCCTCCGAAACTGTGATTGGGAGTGAGGAGTAAAATCACCTTTTTACGCACTTAGAAAGCCTGGAGGCGGTGATTGGATTTTGGGGTCCCATACGCGGCTAGACTGCCAGAAAGTCTCACATATGTAGTATCCCCGTATTCAGAAGAAGCAGCAGAATGTATTTTGGGGTGTAATTTCACATATACCCATGGCATGTTCAAGCAACATATCATTTAGTGACAGCTTTGTGGGGAAAAAAAAAAAAAGTAATTTCCCCGAAACTTGTGGCAAAATATAAAATATTCCATGGACTCAACATGCCTCTCAGCAAATAGCTTGGGGTGTCTACTTTCCAAAATGGGGTCATTTGGGGGGTTGGGTTGTGCTATCTGGGCATTCCATGACCTCCGCAACTGAGATAGGTAGTGTGGGGTGAATGCATACATTTTTGCCCTTAGAAATACTGAAGGCGGTGGTTGGATTTTGGGGTCCTGTATGCAGATCTACTCCCAAAAAGTCTCACACATGGGGTATCCCCATACTCAGGAGAAGCAGCAGAATGTATTTTGGGGTGTAATTCCACATATACCCATGGCATGTGTGAGCAATATATCATTTCAGTAACAACTTTGTGTAATTGTTTTTTTTTTTTTGGTCATCTTTCAATCGCTTATGACAAAAAATAAAATATTCAATGAGCTCAACATGCCTCTCAGCAAATTCCTTGGGGTGTTTACTTTCCAAAATGGTGTAATTTGGGGGGGTTTTGTACTGCCCCTCCATTTTAGCACCTCAAGAAATGAGATAGGCAGCCATAAATTCCAGAAAATGTACCCTAGTTTGTAGACGCTGTAACTTTTGCGCAAACCAATAAATATACGGTAATTAACTTTTTTTTTTTACCCAAGATGTGGCTAAATGCATTTTGGAAAAATTTATGACTAAAATTTAGTTTATTGTATTTTTGTAATAACATAAAGTTGAAAATATCATTTTTTTCAAAATTTTTATATCGCAAAAAATAAAAAGTACAGCGGTGAATAAATACCACCGAAAGAAAGCTCTATTTGTGGGAAAAAAGGACGCAAATTTTGTTTGGGTAGTGCATTGCATGACCGCGCAATACCATTTGGAGCGGTGCAGTGCCAAATTGAAAAAAAGTGCTCTGGTCCTAAAGCTGGAAAACCTTCCGGGGCTGAAGTGGTTAAATGTAAGGATTTATTCTTGTTGGTAGTTAGAATCTTTAATATTTGCAAACACAATGAAGGTTTCCTATTTAGAATAATAAGCGGTCAGGTTAGTAAAACAGCAATATCAGAACCGATTCAATCATACAGTTTGTAGTGTACATAGATTTGCAAAACTAAGGGATAAAGGAATATTACTGTACTTTGTTTTATCTCACGGTTACTCTAAAATTGTGTGAATGCATCAATGCAGTGCATGTGATCTCAGCTTGCAGAGCTTGGATTCATTAAATGAGTTTACCAAAAATGTAAATATGGCAGAATATACAGCCTCATGCTACATAGCTAAGCTCCATTTCATGCTGATTAAACTAAATTATTAATGTATCCTAAATAGAAAAGATCTTTAGATAGATGTTTAACCTAAAAGCATTTTATTAAAATAAATTTGATAAAAATCAAAAAAAAAATCAATTTAAATAAAAAAAAAAAATCAGATGTTTAGTTTTTTTTTTTTACAAAAAATCATCCACCCTGCTCACACTCCTCCCAATAGGACACTCATTCACCAGATTCATTTGCCTCACACTCCTCTCCATAGGATACGTTAACCGGCTCCCTACCACGTCGCATATATTTACTGCTGCAGTGTGGCTCTACTCTGCAAATTGGGGTCTATAAATGGCGCCCCCAGCGCGGTCATGGCGGTCCGATTCGCTAGAGGACCATTCAATGCACAGGAAAAGACCAATGATTTTTATCATAGAGGATATTTACACTTCCCGTGATAACAATAAAAATAATAGAAAAAAAAGGTGAAAGGGACAGTGGAAAAATAAAATAAAAAGCAAAATGAATAATTAAAAAAAAAAATTGCACCGTCCCCCATGCACGCGTGCAAAGGTGAACACAAGCGTCGGTCTTGTGTCGCATGTAAATAGCAATTGCACCATGCATGTGAGGTATCAACGCGAACATCAGATTGAGGGCAGTAATTCTAGCAGTAGACCTCCTCTGCAGATCTAAAGTGGTAACCTGTAAAGGCTTTTAAATGCTTTTAAAGATGTATATAGTTTGTCGCCACTGCACGCGTATGCGTTATTTTTACAGCATGTCATGCTTGGTGTCTATGTACTCGGCATGAGATCATCTTTTATATTTATTAATACAAATATTTGGGCAATATAGTGTGTTTTTGTGCATTAAAATTAAAAAAAGTGTTTTTTTTTCTGCAAAGATTTGCAACACCCACCATTTTCATCTGTAGGGCCTCTGCTTTAAAAAATATATATAATGCTTGGGGATTCAAAGTAATTTTCTAGCAAAAAAAAATATATATTTTTTTTCATGTGAACAAAAAGTGTTAGAAAAGACTTAGTGGGTAATGTGTGGCATAGGCTTCAAATGTTGGGCATAAAATGCCAGGACAGTTCAAACCCCCCCCCAAATGACCCCATTTTTGGAAAGTAGACACCCCAAGCTAAGAGGATTGTCTGGAATATTTTACATTTTTTTTGCAAGTGAAAAATCACAAAAAAAGAAAAAATTACACCAAGTTGTCACTGAAATGATATATTGCTCACCCATGGCATGGGTATATGTGGAATTACACCCGTAAATACATTCTGCTGCTTCTCCTGAGTACGGGATACCCCATGTGTGAGAATTTTTGTGCATCTATCTGTATACGGAACCCCGAAAACCAATCACCTCCTTCAGGATTTCTAAGGGCAAAAATTTATGCCTTCATACCACACTACCTATCACAGTTGCGGAGGCCATGAA
>BLSH010039987.1:13994-34038 GCA_018402905.1 Glandirana rugosa
TTCCCGGACAGTACCTCACCTATTAAAGCTCCCCCATTACATCAGAGTTCCCCCTTCACATTAGTGGTCCCACTTCACATCAGAGTTCTCCCTTCACATTAGAGACTTCCATCACATCAGATGTGTTACCTCCATGTCACAATCGCATCAAAATCTGCCCTATACATCAGAGGCCCCCCATCACCACTGAGTCACCCCATCACAACAGCAGAGGCCCCCATCACAAAGAATGCTGGCAATGAAAAATAAATAGAAAAAACAATGTGATGCACCCCCTCCACTCCATGACAGGCCCTTATCTGAGCATGCAGCCCCCCCCCCTCCCCTGAACCATACCAAGCCACATGCCCTCAACATAGGATGTGCTTAGGCAGAGCCCCCCCCCCCACCCCAAAGCACCTTGTCCCCATGTTGATGCGGACAAGAGCCTCCTCCCCACATCCCTGGGCTGTGGTTGTGGGGGCCTGCAGGTAAGGGGCTTACCGGAATCTCTTGTCAATCATGCTGCCCGCCAAAGCGCCGGACCTGAAAGAAAAAAAAAAAAGCTCCACCCTCGACATTGCCATTTTTTATATAGCTAAGGGGGCGAAGTCACCCAATGATGTCAGCGGGTAACCCCACCCCCTTTTTACCCTGCCCCTTGTGACATCACTGACCATTGCATGCTGGATAAATAGATCTACATCAGAGGAGGACATTGTTTTTTATTTTTTAATAAAGGACTTGTAAAAAAAAACTCTTGTTCTGTCTTTATTCACTTTTCACATTTGTTTTGGTGAATGGGTAGGGGTACTATGTACCCCATACTCATTTACATAGGGTAGGGAACCAGGATCTGGGGGCCCCCTTATTAAAGTGGGCTTCTAGATTCTGTTAAGCCCCCGGCCTTCAGATCCTCACAACCACAGCACAGGGTTGTGGGGAAGAGGCCCTTGTCCACATCAATATGGGGACAAGGTGCTTTGGGGTGGGGGCAGTGAAAAAAGTAGCTAATAGGGATTTGAGTCTTACCAACTTTATCCAAAATAAAAGAATAAAAAAACATATTGGCTTAAACATATCAGACCTTACCTGGAGTCTCAGTCAACTCATGTTGTGGTCCATTAAGGTGTATGAGTAGGGATGGATAGAGTGGAAAACAGTTAAGTCCCTACCAGCATAGCTGGGACAAGGGGTGGACGGGAGGGACGGCTTCCCTGGGCGCAATGGTGATTTTGACAAGTTTGTGACTGCTAGGCGTAGTATCTCCTATATACAAATAGGGGGGGGGGGGTGCAGTTTGGCATCTTTGCCCTGGGTGCTGGATGACCTTGTCCCAGCACTGCTTACCAGTTTTTGGTTTGTTTTTGGTTTTTTTGCTGTCTGTGTCCCATTGGGGAAATTTCCCTTCACTTCCTGTCTCAGAGATGCAACAGGAAGTTAGAAGAGTGTGGGGAGCAGGGCCAGATTGACATAGGGGCTATTGGAGCTGTAGCTCCAGGCCCCAACCTTAATATAGGCCCAGGTGCCCAAGAACTTCCCCCCTGGCACCACAGTGCCACCGCTGGCCACCACTGCCCAGTGTCCATTGCTGTGAAAATTATTGGTTGCTTGGACCGCCTAGAATCCTAGCAACCAATCAAGTGCAAGCAAAGGCCCTGGCAAAGGAGGAGGATGTAACTTCTTCAGCACCAGGCCCATGATGCTCTTAATCCAGCTCTGGTGGGGAGAATTTCCCCCATTAGCTGTCACTGAATTAGGTGTTCCCATTGGAAAAGATACCCCCATCTCCTTTTCTGGGGATAGTTTTAAAATGTTGGATTTCCCCTCACTTTTTCTCAGTGACAATGCTCACTAGGACAAGATAAACCTTCCTAATGGGGACACACTTAGCAATAATCACAAGACAGGGGGTCTAACCCCGCATGGGTGGTTATATCATTGCAACATGGTAGCTCTATTGCATATGGCTTCTCTCTATGTCCCCAAATTGGTTTAAGGGTGTTTGGAGGTCTTAAAAGCTTTCTAAACGTGTGGCCAAAAAGAGGAACGAGTCTCCTCTTACCTCCTGCTCTTATGGTTTTCACCACTTCTCCACCAAGGTATGTCTATAAACTTGGTATTGAAAGGATTAAAACAAGCCCATGGCTGTTGTTAGATCGCCAGAGCTTTGAGAGCAGGAGGAGATCGGGGAACACCGATTTCCCGATCCATACTGCCAGGACCGCCATTAGAAATCATGGGACCCCATACAGCCTGCTTGACATTGCTCTCCCCATACAGCTCCAGGATCTATGGCACAAAGGAATACTCCATATGCTTCAGAAAATTAGGAAATTGCCCCCTCTCTATCCCTGGCCCTTACGGCTGAATTGATGGACCCCAGGGAACTTATATTTACTCGCTGAGAGCCACAGCCAGTAGAATTACTGTGCTTGTGCCCAACTGTGCCCTTCTCTGCCCCTTGGGCCCCCCATGCTTAGAGGATGGGGCCTGAGCTTGGTACAGGAGTGCCATCTCTACCCCTCTATTGGTGGCCATGCCTACTGTGACTAATGAACCTGCATTATGTCACTTCCAGTTTCACAGCTATCCTTCCTCAGCTACTGCAGCTGATCAAGCACAATCTATGGTTGATTAGCTGAAGTGAAGGGCAAAGGAGACACTGGTGGTCGATTGACGGCTACAGTGCGGATCTGAATTGCCAGGAGGCCGTCAATTGACGTCCTCCCCTTTGCGCACTCCAGGCTCACTCTCACAGCGTGAGCGTGCCCGCGAGATGTCCACCTGAGACCCGCGATCCCTTCACAGAGAGCCAGAACAGGGAATTGCCAATGTAAACACGGCGGTTCCCCGCTCTGTGAGGGGGGGCATAGGAGATCTACTGATCCCTGCGATCAGGATCGGTTAGGATTTCCCTGTTAGCTCCGCCCCTGCACAGTTAGAACACATACAGGGAACACGTTTTAACCCCTTCACTGCCAATGACATTTATACAGTAATCAGTGTCTATTTTTAGATCTGATTGCTGTATAAATGTCATTGGTCCCAAAAAAAGTGTCAAAAATGTCAGACATGTCCGCCGCAATATCGCAGTTCCGATAAAAATAACAGACCGCCGCCATTACCAGTTAAAAAAAAAATAAATAAATAAAAACGCCATAAACCAATGTCCATAGTTTGTAGTCGCTATAACTTTTGCGCAACCCAATCAATTTTTTTTTTACCACAAATATGTAGAAGAATATATTTCGGCCCAAACTGAGGAATAAATTTGTTTTTTAAATTTTTTTTTGGATGTTTAAAAAGTAAAAAAAAAATTTCTTTTTTCAAAATTGTCGCTCTTTTTTTGTTTATAGCGCAAAAAATAAAAACCGCAGAGGTCATCAAACACCACCAAAAAAACCTCTATTTTGGGGAAAAAAAGGACGTCAATTTTGTTTGGGTACAACATCGCGCGACCGCGCACTTGTCAGTTAAAGGTTGACAGCCCTGAAAACTGAAAATTGGTCCGGGCAGGAGGGGGGTTTAAGTGCCCAGTAAGCAATTGGCTAATAAACCCCTAATGTGAGGGAAAAAAGTATTTGACCCCCTGCTGATTTTGTACGTTTGCCCACTGACAAAGAAACGATCAGTCTATAATTTTAATAGTCGGTTTATTTTAACAGTGAGAGACAGAACAAAAATATCCAGAAAAATGCATTTCAAAAAAGTTATAAATCGATTTGCATTTTATTGAGTGAAATAATTATTTGACCCCTTCATAAAACGTGACTTAGTACTCGGTGGCAAAACCCTTGTTGGCAATCACAGAGGTCAGACGTTTCTTGTAGTTGGCCACCAGGTTTCCAAACATCTCAGGAGGGATTTTTGTCCTCTGTTCCTCTCCAAGTTTTCAAGGCTGACGTTTGGTAACTCGAACCTTCAGCTCCTTCCACATATTTTCTATAGGATTAAGGTGTGGAGACGGGCTAGGCCACTCCAGGACCTGAATGTGCTTCTTCTTGAGCCACTCCTTTGTTTCCTTGACTGTGTGTTTTGGGTCATTGTCATGCTGGAATTCCCATCCACGGCCCATTTTCAATGCCCTGGCTGAGGGAAGGAGGTTTTCACTGCATCGTCCTTTTGATGCAGTGAAGTTGTCCTGTCCCCTTAGCAGAAAAACGCCCCCACAGCATAATGTTTCCACCTCCATGTGTGACGGTGGGGATGGTGTTCTTGGGGTCATAGGCAGCATTCCAAAGAGCTCAATTTTGGCCTCCTCTGACCACAACACTTTCACCCAGAAAAAAACCTCAGACGGGCTGTACATGTACTTTTTTCAGCAGGGGGACCTTGCGGGTGCTGCAGGAATTCAGTCCTTCATGGCGTAGTGTTACCAATGGTTTTCTTGGTGACCATGGTCCCAGCTGCCTTGAGATCATTGACAAGATTCTCCCATTGTAATCCTGGGCTGATTTCTCACCATTCTCATGATCATTGAAACTCCACAAGGTGAGACCTTCCATGGAGCCCCAGACCGAGGGAGATTGACAGTTATTTCGCGTTTCTTCCATTTGTGAATAATCGCACCAACTGTTGTCACCCTCTCACCAAGCTTCTTTCTGATGGTCTTGTAGCCCATTCCAGCCTTGTGTAGGTCTACAATCTTCTCCCTGACGTCCTTGGGCAGCTCTTTGGTCTTGGCCATGGTGGAGAGTTTGGAATCTGATTCATTCTGTGGACTTTTTTTTCCAGGTAACAAGCTGAGATCAGGAGCACTTCCTTTAACCACTTCAGCCCCGGAAGGATTTCACACTTTAGGACCGGAGCCCTTTTTGCGATTAGGCGCTGCGTCGCTTTAACTGACAATTGCGCGGTCGTGCGACGTTGTACCGAAACGAAATTTGCGTCCTTTTTTCCCCACAAATAGAGCTTTCTTTTGGTGGCATTTGATCACTGCTGCGTCATTTCTGATCGCCGCTTTAAACAAAAGTAGAGCGACAATTTTGCAAAAAAACAACAAATTTCTTACTTTTTGCTAAAATACAAATCCAAAAAAAAAATAAAAAAACATTTTTTTCATCGGTTTTGGCCGATTTATATTCTTCCTCATATTTGTGATGAAAAAAAATCACAATCTGCGTTTATTGATTGGTTTGCGCAAAAGTGGTCGCGTTTACGGATGATGAGAATTCATTTTTGGGGTTTTTATTTTTTTTTATTTTTTACTAGTAATGGCGGCGATCTGCGATTTTTTATAGCGGTACTGCGATATTGCGGCAGACATGTCGGACCATTTTGACACTTTTTTGGGACCATTGGCATTTACACAGCGATCAGTGCTATAAAAATGCACTGATTACTGTGTAAATGCCATTGGCAGTGAAGGGGTTAACCTGCAGGGGGCGCTCTAAGGGTTAACTGTGTTCCCTGGGCGTTCTAACTGTGGGGGGACTGCCCTAACAGGAGAAGGGAAGTGATCACAGCCCTTCCCCCCTTCACAGAATGGAGGTCCGTGTTTACATACACGGACCTCCGTTCTTTCACTCCGGGGGGGGGCATCGCGGGTGGCCGGCAGAGATCGACTCCGCCGCACCCGCTCCCTGGCCCTCCCCGGACACAGTGAGCGTGCGGGCGCGCCTCCGGCGGCATGCGCGCGCTAACTCTGCGCGATCTGGCAGCCGCCATCGTATGACGGCGTTTCGCCTTACAGAGCCACTTTGCCGCCGTCAGATGCCGATCGGCGGTCGGCAAGTGGTTAAGAGAGTGCTCCTAATCTCAGCTTGTTACCTGTATAGAAGACACCTGGGAGCAGGGCTGGTCCAAGATATTGTGCTGCCTGGGTCCAAGATTGAAATGCTGCCCCCCCCCCCCCAAATAAAATCACGCCCAGCAAAAGGCCCCCACATCCATTTGTTTATATCATGATAATTAAAACTAAAATTTAATTTATCAGGAAGTCAGATTTACATGCAACCGCACCTTGTCTATATGCAAAATTATATGACTTACCATTATGTTCAATACCAATGGGGGGACTAGGGCAGTGTAGGGGCGGGCTGGGGCAGGGTAGGGTAGTATATGCAAAAAAAGGGGAGTTTGGGGGGGGGGGATAGGACCCTCCCTAAAGAAGTCCTTATCCTGTAATAAGGAATAAAGGGTTAATCCTGCGGCATGTACTCTATCAAAACAGCTTTATTATAAACAAATAGAAAATTGATAACATGTAACACACAATTGATTAAAAGGCAACGTTGTCTGTTAAAACACCCCAGGGTCATGTAAACAGCTGAGCAGAGTAAATCCCTATTGCCTTATAGGAAGAGCGTGAGTCAATTATTGACAGGGGAAAACCGGGCAATCCATTCAAGGTGGTCGGTTCAATGAAGTGCCGACCATCTTTTTAGGAACCTCCGGGTCTGTCAAGGCTCAGTGGCTCATATCCAGGTTGTACAATGAAATTGCTTAGCAACCCATGAATACAAGTAGTAATACAAAGTATCCTGGAGGGTGCGGAAGGATAAATTGTCCCGTATCCTAGCTGATCTCCTATGATTTAGATAGCAAAAATAATGCTTTTCAAACAGTCTCGGAGGTAATCATTGTGGGGTCCCGCTTGGGACAAACTCACGGTTTAGACATGCTTGTTTGTTGGCAGCACCACCCAGGAAGCTGTGGGTGCTGCGGCATCGACGGAGTTAAACCAGGGAGTTCCTTAGGGGCCGCTTTGGTGGCTTGCAGTTACGGATACCGCCGGTCCTCCGTGTGGTGGTTAGGTGCCCAGGCAGGTAGACAGTGAGGTGATCCGGCTGAATAGAAAATCTTACAGTGATGGATTCGTGTGCCGTACACACACTGTATCGTCTAATCCGGATCGGTGCTGGTCTCTTGTCCGTGCCTTCGCTTCATTGGTCACATGACCGAGATCAGCTGTTGAACTCCAGGAGAATGGGATGCCGCAGGCGCTGTTGTTACCCTCTTGCGGGGGAAGACCTTAGGGGTGGATAGGGGGGGGTGGAAACACCGACGCGTTTCATTCACTATCACGTGAATTTCATCAGGGTGGGGGGACCTCATTGCTGAACGTCACTTTTTATAGGAGAAGACCTCAATTTGTTATTGACGGCTAATGAGTTTAGTTCCGCCCGATTCGTTGTCACCGCCCCTTGTTTTAACTCTTGAATGGATGTTCCAGATAAGATCGCTGAGTGTCAATATTAATTCATTGTGGATTTAACCACTTCCCGCCCGGCGCATTGACAAATGACATCCGGGCGGGTGGCTCATTATCCTGACTGGACGTCTATTGACGTCCTCAGGATAATCCGCGATCGCGCGCCCCCAGTCTGACCCACCGCATTACCGACCAAGGTAAAAGTCTTCGATCCGAAGCCTTTTACCATGTGATCAGCCGTGACCAATCACAGTGTAAATAGGAAGAGCCGTTTATCGGCTTTTCCTCTGCTCAGGTCTGCAGACCTAAGCAGCGGAGAGCCGATCGGCTGCTCTCCTGACAGGGGGGGGGCTGCGCTGAACGTTTATCAGCGCAGCCACCCTCAGGATCACCCCCACTGGACCACCAGGGAGCCGGATCAGGACCACCAGGGTCTTCCCCCGCAAGAGGGTAACAACAGCGCCTGCGGCATCCCATTCTCTTGGAGTTCAACAGCTGATCTCGGTCATGTGACCAATGAAGCGAAGGCACGGACAAGAGACCAGCACCGATCCGGATTAGACGATACAGTGTGTCTACCTGCCTCGGCACCTAACCACCACACGGAGGACCGGCGGTATCCGTAACTGCAAGCCACCAAAGCGGCCCCTAAGGAACTCCCCGGTTTAACTCCGTCGATGCCGCAGCACCCACAGCTTCCTGGGTGGTGCTGCCAACAAACAAGCATGTCTAAACCGTGAGTTTGTCCCAAGCGGGTCCCCACAATGATTACCTCCGAGACTGTTTGAAAAGCATTATTTTTGCTATCTAAATCATAGGAGATCAGCTAGGATACGGGACAATTTATCCTTCCGCACCCTCCAGGATACTTTGTATTACTACTTGTATTCATGGGTTGCTAAGCAATTTCATTGTACAACCTGGATATGAGCCACTGAGCCTTGACAGACCCAGAGGTTCCTAAAAAGATGGTCGGCACTTCATTGAACTGACCACCTTGAATGGATTGCCCGGTTTTCCCCTGTCAATAATTGACTCACGCTCTTCCTATAAGGCAATATAGGGATTTACTCTGCTCAGCTGTTTACATGACCCTGGGGTGTTTTAACAGACAACGTTGTCTTTTAATCAATAGTGTGTTACATGTTATCAATTTTCTATTTGTTTATAATAAAGCTGTTTTGATAGAGTACATGCCGCAGGATTAACCCTTTATTCCTTATTACATGATAAGGACTTCTTTAGGGAGGGTCCTATCCCCCCCCAACTCCCCTTTTTTTGCTGGTGACTGTTAAGGTCCACTATAAGGTATATCCCACCCCAACATTGGAGTGAGTCGGCCATACTCGTTTAGATCTCAATCAATTCAAGGATTTGAGATCCGTGTCCTTCCCTACCCCCGTTTTATATCCCCCCTCTTTGGTTAGGGTAGTATATGGACAGGTTAGGGTAGTATATAGACAGACTAGCAGGGCCTGATTAACATAGGGCTATTGGAGCTGCAGCTCCAGGCCCCTACCTCAAAATAGTCCCATGCCAGTGAGTCATTAATGTTGTTTAGCTCTGTGTGTGTACACCATTGTTATGTAAATTGCGGGCGGCAGGCGCTATTGTTATGTCTGAGTCTTGTTCCTTCCCCACAGCTTTCACCCCCATAGCGCAAAATACAGCAAATGGCACTAAATAGCGCCCAGGCAACAGATGGCACCCAAATCCTTACTCCAGTTAAGACCTGGAGATCTGCACATGGAAATAATGTTTAGCGCATTATATAATCACCTAAATTGTACTAAAATTGGCGGGATGTTCCCACAATGTTAGGAGCATGAAAGGCCCACCAAAATACTCAGCACCAGGCCCATGATGCTCTTAATCTGGCCCTGCAGACTAGGGTAGTATATAGACAGGCTAGGGTCGTATATAGACAGGCTAGGGTCGTATATAGACAGGCTAGGGTAGTATATAGACAGGCTAGGGTCGTATATACACAAGCTAGGGTAGTATATAGACAGGCTAGGGTAGTAAATAGACAGGCTAGGGTAGTATATAGACAGGCTAGGTTAGTATATAGACAGGCTAGGGTAGTATATGGACAGGCTAGGGTAGTATATGGACAGGCTAGGGTAGTATATGGACAGGCTAGGGTAGTATATAGACAGGCTAGGGCAGTATATGGACAGGCTAGGGTAGTATATGGACAGGCTAGGGTAGTATATAGACAGGCTAGGGTAGTATATAAACAGGCTAGGGCAGTATATGGACAGACTAGTGTAGTATGTGGACAGGCTAGGGTAGTATATAGACAGGCTAGGGTAGTATATAGACAGGCTAGGGTAGTATATGGACAGGCTAGGGTAGTATATAGACACGCTAGGGTAGTATAAAGACAGGCTAGGGTAGTATATGGACAGGCTAGGATAGTATATGGACAGGCTAGGATAGTATATGGACAGGCTAGGGTAGTATATGGACAGGCTAGGGTAGTATATAGACAGGCTAGGGTAGTATATAGACAGGCTAGGGTAGTATATAGACAGGCTAGGGTAGTATAAAGACAGGCTAGGGTAGTATATGGACAGGCTAGGGTAGTATATAGACAGGCTAGGGTAGTATATGGACAGGCTAGGATAATATATAGACAGGCTAGGGTAGTATACGGACAGGCTAGGGTAGTATATGGATAGGCTAGGGTAGTATAGGGACAGGCTAGGGTAGTATATGGACAGGCTAGGGTAGTATATGGACAGGCTAGGGTAGTATATAGACAGGCTAGGGCAGTATATGGACAGGCTAGGGCAGTATATGGACAGGCTAGGGCAGTATAGAGGCAATTTGGTTCTCAAATTACTAGGTAAATAGAAGAGAAGGAGAGGCGGCTGTGGTACAATTTGCTGCCCCTCTCAAAGTGCTGCCCACTGGGACCCATGGTGGGGCCGGCCCTGGCTGGGAGCCAGAAATCTTGCTGATTGATGGGGGGGATAAAATATTTATTTCACTCATTAAAATTCAAATCAATTTATAACTTTACTGAAATGCATTTTTCTGGATATGTTTGTTGTTTATCTGTCTCTCACTGTTATAATAACCCGACCATTAAAATTATAGACTGATCGTTTCTTTGTCAGTGGGCAAACCTACAAAATCAGCAGGGGATCAAATACTTTTTTCCCTCACTGTATAAAGATAGCATGAGCAGGTCACAGACTATCACACAGGGAGCCTATTAGCCACATTGTGATAGCAATAAAGTTACATAATGAAATGAAATAAAAAAAAGTGTTATAAAATAAATATGAATAATAAAAAAAACCCTGTACACACCAATGCAGACTGGCATCGTAGGACATTCATGTGTATGCATGCACAAATTGCGTTACACATGTAAGGTATCACCACGACTGCTGCAGTGAGATCATAAATTCTGGGGCCATAATTCATAGTTAAGTCTAAGCTCAGAACCTGTAACAGATTTTTAACTGGCGCCTATGGAGAATTTTGAGTACCATCATATTTTTTTTGAGTGATTTCATGGGCCTACGCAATTTTAAGGCTTGACATGTTGGGTATCTATTTACTCAACACAACCCCGTCTTCTATATTTTACCCCAAAAAAAAAGTTTTATAATAATGCATTTGTGTGCACTAACATTCATTTTAATGTAGTTTTTCCTGAAAAGTTGTGTTTGATAAATAGCTGAACAATTATCCTGCCATATAAAAATTTTAACTGCCACCATTTTATTCTCCAGGGCCTCTGCTTTCAGGAAATAAATCATTGTTTTGGAGGGGCGGGGTTAAATAATTTCTAGCAAACAATGCAGACTTTAACGTGTGTGGAAAATTAAATTCCCCCAGTAAATGAGTGGTTAATAATCTTAAGACTATGGGGTTGATTTACTAAAGCTGGAGAGTGCAAAAACCGGTGCAGCTGTGCATGGTAGCCAATCAGCTTCTAACCTCAGTTTCTTCAATGAAGCTTTGACAATAAAACCTGGAAGCTGATTGGTTTTTATGCAGAGCTGCACCAGATTTTGCACTCTCCAGCCTTAGTAAATCAACCCCTTTAACTCACCTTCAGACTGAATTCTTCTAAATTCCTCCATCTTGTTTAGGATCTGATATATACACGCTTACCTTGAAAACAAAATATCAAAAGTATTAGATTACTACAATGTGTCTTCAATAACGTAAGATTTCTGTTTGGTGCCTATTTTTTTTTTATCTGTGACCCCACTAGAGAGATATCCCCTCACTTCCTGTCCCTAGGGTTCATGGTGCCATAAAGACAGGAAGACACAAACAGGAATTAAAAAAAAACATGGTTATTAGCGCTAATCCTTTCCCGCTCTAATAAAATTCTATTTTGTGTGTCCCCATTGGAGAGATTTCTCATCACTTCCTGCCCTATCCAACATAAATTAAATTAATATGGGCATTGGGCGGCACAGTGGTGTAGTGGATAGCACTTTCACCTGGCAGCAAAAGGGTCGCTGGTTCAAATCCCAACCATGACACTACCTGCCTGGAGTTTGCATGTTCTCCCTGTGCCTGCGTGGGTTTCCTCCGGGTACTTCGGTTTCCTCCCACACTCCAAAGACATGCTGGTAGGTTAATTGGCTCCTGTCTAAAGTGGCCCTAGTATGTCTGAATGTGAGTTAGCGACCTTAGATTGTAAGCTCCTTGAGGGCAGGGACTGATGTGAATGTACAATGTATATGTAAAGCGCTGCGTAAATTGACGGCGCTATATAAGTACCTGAAATAAATAATATCATATACTGTATAATCAGTAATGTGTTCAAAGAATTTCAAAAGTCCTTCTTTTTAAACCTGCAGCATTTATTAATATGATATTTACTGTAAATTGCAGGCAATAGAAAATGTTAAAAAAAAAGATTGATTTTAAGGGGACCCCCCTCCTGAACCATACCAGGCCATATACCCTCAACATGGGGTGGTGCTTTGGGGGGGGGGGGTTCTTCCCAACAACCCTGGGCTGTGGTTGTCGGGGTCTGCAGGCAGGGGGCTTATCGGAATCTGGAAGCCCCCTTTCACACTCGTGGGACCCAATTTTACCGCGATTTTACCACGATTTGGGATCAGTACGACTTTGGTCCGACTTTGTTGCAACTTTGGCTCAATGAAAACATATTACAAAGTCGTACAGAAATCGCATCTATATTACTCAGGTGCGATTTGCATGGAATTTGAGGGCTTAACATTGAAGTCTATGGACCTCAAGTTGCATCAAAGTTGGACCAAAGTAATGCAAGGACAACTTTGAAGTCGGCACGACTTGAAGTCGTATAGATATGAACGGTACTCATTGGAAATAATGGGGAACGACTTGTTATGCGACTTTGTATTAGTGTTGCCACATCATCTCTTTAATCCAGGACACATATGAACTACACAGGTTGTTCTGTGGCTGATTAAGGTGGCAATTAAACCCACTTGGTGCCTCATCTGCATTAAATTAGCCTCAGAACAACCTGTGTAATTCTTATGTGTCCTGGATTAAAGGGATGATGTGGCAACCCTACTTTGCAGTCCCAAGTTGCAGGACAAGTCGCACAAGTGTGAAAGGGGCCTTAACGAGATTAATTGCGGCGGGAGTTGTGATTGATGATGGATCTACATCAGGGGACATTGTTTTTTTTTAATTTTTAATAAAGGAATTTTCAAAAACGGTGTGTGTGTTTTTACTTTTTGACACTTTTTTGGTGAATGGGTAGGGGTACCCCTACCCATTCACATGGGGGGGGGGGGTGCCCTCTTGTTAAAGGGGGCTTCCAGATTTCGACAAGCCACCCGCAGACCTCCACAATCACAGCTCAGGGTTGTGGGGAAGAGGCCCTTGTCCCCATCAACATGGGGACAAGGTGCCTCGGGGTGGGGTGGGGGGGGGGGCATGTGGCCTGGTATGCTTCGGGGGGGGGGTGCACTTTCTCATTTCCCCCCACCCTTTTCCTGATCTGCCAGGCTGCATGCTCGGATAAGGGGCTGGTATGGATTTTGGGGAGGACCCCACACAATTTTTTTAAAAAATCTTGGCGTGGGGGTTCCCCTCAGAATCCACACCAGACCTCAAAGGGCCTGGTATGGACTGGGGGGGGGGACCCCATGTCATTTTTTAAAATATTTTTCTTCGGCTGTCAGTGGGGAAGCCCGTTGACAGCCGATAACCCAAAGACGCTGCAACCGGCTTCCTTATCTGATCACTGTGCCCTGACTGGGCAAAGCTTTGCCCAATTAGGGCTAAGAATGCTCTGTGCATTGTAGGGTGCTTGGCGGGCAAAACATCAAGCCGAGCGCCCCACAAATTCGGGTGTTTGCCCATTCGGGCCAAACTTATGCTCGGTCCGAACCACTCACTCACCACTTTTATAGAGTGACAACGCTCTGTCCTCATTTTCCAATTGTGTTCCTGTGTTGTCACCATCATCAATCCCTTCCTGAGAAATGCCATACATCCATCACTGCAGCGTCCAGAGGCATAAGTAGAGCCTTCAGGGCCCCGGTGCAAGAAATTATGAAGGGCCCCTCTGACCCCTGGCCAGGGACCTTCCCTCTTCCCTCTGATCCTGGGGTACCGCAGCGGGGCCCTTTCACAAGTTCTGCAGCGGCCCCCTTTCTGCCATCTTCGGGTCTCCCCGTGGTGGTGAAATGCCAGGGCCCGGTCACAATTGCAACCTTTGCAATCCTGATAGTTCCGTCACCGGTGTCAGTAGTTTTTCATTTTAATTTTAATTTCATTATTTTTTTACCATTTCATTTTATTTCTTTTACAATTTTATTTTTACTGTTTTTTAGGAGCTCTGTTGGGGGGCTTTGATGAGATATCAGGGGTCTAAACAAACCTCAGCCCTCAATCTCCATCTGTGTGGCCTCAGCTGCACAGAATGAATGGACAGGAATAGCTGTGCACCGAGCCTCCCATTCATTCAGAAATGGAAGTATAGTAAAAGCAGTTTACTATGCTTCACTTATGAATGAACCAATTGGTACCAATCACTGACTCTGTCCATTCAGAAAAGGAAGGAGCCGGTAAATGACAAATTTACTGACCCGTTCCCATCTCTCCATCATGACTCATCTTCTACAGCAGCTGGCAGGAGAGAGGAGGGGGAAGACAGCAGCTCTGTGTGGGGGGGGGGGGGGGGCCGGCAGGGAAGCACACAGGGACCCTGGGAACAGCAGAAGACAAGTAAACTGGATAGAGGAAAATGGAGGAGATTGGGTCCTCTAAATGCCACCCCCGCCATCCCTCCTATTCAGGTGTTCAAGGGAGGCACACGGCCCCCTGGACCATGGGGCCCGGTTGCAATTGCAACCCCTATCGTTACGCCCCTGGCAGTGTCTATAAACAGGAAATGGTTGCAAATGGGCTTCAGGGGATCAGCAGCACTGTAATGGAACAAAGGATTCACTGATTTATAGCTAGATCCCCTAATGGCTCGTTCTCAACAGTCTCTTCCGCCCCTCTGAAAAGTGATCTGCAGTGGATCACTTTTCAGAGGGTGTTTGACAACCCACTGTTTTAACCCTGAAACCTGCCATACTGCAACTGCTTTGCAGGGCAGTTGCAGCAAAGCCCTATCTATTTGAATGGGTTGCATTTGGTGGAAGTACTGCCACCAAATGTGAGATGCTGTTTAATATTTGCTGTGTACAGCCATGAGAGGCTGTATGCCCTTGTTTAGGTGGGGGTTTAGGGGTTGTAAAACTGGTTCAACCAGATTGTTTTAGCGCCCTCTGGCCACACATCTGAACAAGCCCTAAGTTGGGATCCTTTCCTTTGGGTGGTAGTGTCTACCGCTCTCTAATAAGTGATCTGCGGTGGATCGCTTTTTAGAGGGTGATAAAACCGTGGCTGTGAGGTAATCTTTCCACCTCCTTTTATTCTAGGGGCTTTTGTGTTAAAATACTGAGCTGCAACCGTGTTGTGGCATGCTCCCATTGTCCTTAATGGGCGAGTCTGACAGGCAGTGCCACCTGTCAAGCTCTGCCAGAGATAAAGTTGCTGTGACTGCAGCATGTGTACTGCTGTGACGGTAGAATTCAGGTGGCTCGACCCCCAATTTTTACTGCCTGCAGGTCTCCAATGTGAAAAGAGTCTACTTTAAAGCTGAACTCTAGGCACAAACACTGTTCCTTAAATAGTTTTCCCCAATAGCCACAAATGATATAAACCCACCATGTGGGCACCAAATCCCTTTGCAAGCCCAGATATTACCTTGTAAAAGTGGCATCTGCACTGCACTGTTCATAGCCTGTGCAGTTAACAGGGATGTGGGAGGGGCCCAGGAGCTCCACCCACTACAGAAAACTACAGGAGGGGGCAGAGACAAGACCAATCACTCTGCACAAGGAGAGGGAGCAGAGCTGTAGAAGGAGCCCAGGAGCTCCACCCACCAAAGCAAACTGCAGGAGGGGGCGGAAACAAGACCAGTCACCCTGCATAAGGAGAGGGAGCAAAGCTGTGGGAGGCGGTCATCAGGCCCCACCCACTAGAGAAACTAAAGGAGGGGGCGGAGACAAGAAAAGTCACTCTGCACAAGGAGAGTGAGCAGAGCTGTGGGAGGGGCCCATCAGGCCCCACCCACTAGAGAAACTAAAGGAGGGGGCGGAGACAAGAAAAGTCACCCTGTACAAGGAGAGAGAGCAGAGCTGTGGGAGGGGCCCATCAGGCCCCACCCACTACAAAAAACTACAGGAGGGGGCGGAGACAAGAAAAGTCACCCTGTACAAAGAGAGGGAACAGAGCTGTGGGAGGGGGCCATCAGGCCGCACCCACTAGAGAAAGTAAAGGAGGGGGCAGAGACAAGAAAAGTCACTCTGCACAAGGAGAGTGAGCAGAGCTGTGGGAGGGGCCCATCAGGCCCCACCCACTAGAGAAACTAAAGGAAGGGGCGGAGACAAGAAAAGTCACCCTGTACAAGGAGAGAGAGCAGAGCTGTGGGAGGGGCCCATCAGGCCCCACCCACTACAAAAAACTACAGGAGGGGGTGGAGACAAGACCAGTCACCCTGCACAAGGAGAGGGAGCAGCAGTGAGCGGTCTTTGTTACAGGAAGTCTCACACTGGATTACTGCTCAGATCTGGAGGAAATACACAAAGCTCACCGAGATTGAAGAATGCACATGATGAATGGATATAGATGATAGTTGCTTATCCTGGAGCTCAGCTTTAATTACTTTGAGTGAGATCTGTCTGGTGGAATCTAAAATGAAAAAAATAGAATAAAGCATTAAAACAAAATGAAATAAAATAAAACAAGATAAAATAAATAAATATTGAATCTTCCCACCAGGAATGCAGCCATGGAAGCGAAGTCACTTTCACTTTCACCTTTACATTTCCTGGTTCTATCCTTGCACCATAACTGTAATTACTTTTTACTTTGCTGCACTGCTAATTACGCTTTTTTTTTTTTTCCTACATTTTTTTTTTAGGAAAACCGATCAAAAGGTTAAAAAATATATATATAAGAAAGAAAACATTTGCAAAAGTTATGTAACAAATTATCTTAAAAATAAGATATGGGACGAGTACAAATCTAAGGATACAATGTGACGATTACCTGGGAACTTGTCTCGGAGACATTTTTTGTTTTTTTCTTTCGGTGTTGAACGACGGAACTTCTGCAAGAGACGGAGAGCAAAATAAGGAGTGCCACACCGAGCGAAGGACGGAGAGCCAGGGAGAGGGTGGACAAGGAAGTGCTGCAGGTCACATGATATCACCAACGTCACATGTCACTGTATGCCTGATCACAGGTTTCTTACTGAAACAACACATTTCAAGTTAAACAAAATATTAATGTAACATTTCATAAAGTATACATGCAATAATAAATAAATAACTAAATAAAAACATATACACCAAAAAAAATATATATATATTTATTATTATTTTTTTTTTTTTGTGTGTATAGTGCCTAAAGTGTATGTAAACCCACTTAATCAAAAATGATAGAAATGTATATTATATATATAATGCTTTAAGTGTATGGAGACTCAATTGTGAAAAGCTTTAGCATGGTACTGTCGCTTCAAAAATGATCTTCCATTTTTACAAATCTACCTCTTTCTTTAAAATAATCCCTGGTGATCCTGCCATGATAGTCCTTGTTTGGGCATTTCCTGTTATAGGGTGACAACGCTCTGTCCCCGTTTCCCAATTGTGCTCCTGTGTTGTCACCCTGTGACATGGCTATCCATCGGAGGCTATAAGTGGCTTTATCTGCACACATTGCACAGGCATGGGTCATTGTGGTCTCCAGCAGGAAACCCACCCTGAGAAATGCCATGCAGCCATTCATGGAGGGCATTTAGTCTGGAATTGGCTCAAGCAACAGCAGTGACCTGTAATCAAACTAGGGCAGCTTGGAGTTCATCTACATTGCACAGTCATCTGTCAGCTTTCTAGTGGAGATGAGTTTACATGTACATGATCAATTTTACATGTATAATAACAAGCCACCCTGTGCCTGACCCCCCCAATTCCTGTCATGTGTCTAAGGTTCCCCTGGTCCTTCTAAGTGCACCCTTTACCCCCTGCTATGTGTCCCAAAACCACCTGTCCCTCCTAGGTGCCACCACCCCTTCCCCTGTCATGTGTCCTGGGCTCACCTGCCCCTCACCTGTTACTTTTAGGTGCCCAACGCCCCCCAGCATGTGTCCCAAGCCCACCCGCCATGTGTCCCCAGCTCAGCTGTCCATCCTAGATGACCAACACACCCTGCAGAGTGATCTGGGCTCACCTCTCCCTCCTGGGTGCCCAGCTTCCCCGCTATGTGTTCTGGGCTCAACTGTCCCTCCTAGGTGCCCAACAGCCCCCACCTTGTGTCCTGGGCTCACTTGCCCCTTCTATGCGTCCAACACCTCCATCATGCACCCGGGCTAACCTGTCCCTGCTAAGTGCCCAACACCCCTGCCATGTTTTCTGGGCTCACCTGTCCCTCCTAGGTGCCCAACACCCCCCATCATGTGTCCAGGAAAACCTGTCCCTCCTAGGTGCCCAACACCCCCCACCTTGTGTCCTGGGCTCAATTGTCCCTCCTGTACGTTCCACAACCCCAACAGGTGTCCTGGTTAACTTGCCCTACCTAGGTGCCCAACACCCCCACCATGTGTTCTGGGCTCACCTGTTCCTCCCAGTTTCCCAACATCCCCCACCATGTGTCTTGGGCTCAATTGTCCCTCCTAAATGTCTAACACTTCCCATTTATGTGTCCTAGTTCACCTGTCTGTCTCTCCTAGGTTCCTCCTATGTGCCCAACATCCCCCACCATGTGTTCTGGGCTCATCTATCACTCCTAAGTGCACTGCCCAACACCCCCCACCAGGCGTCCTGTGCTCACCATTCCTTCCTAGGGAACCAACAACCCCCACCATGTGCCCTGTGCTCACTTGTTCCTCCTAGGTGCCCAATACCCCACCATATGTCCTGGACTCACTTGTCTGTCTATGTGCCCAACAGTACCGCCACGTGTTCTGGGCTCACCTGTCCCTCCTAGGTGCCCAATACCCCCACCATGTGTCCTGGGCTCACCTGTCCCTCCCAGTTTCCCAACATCCCCCACCATGTGTCTTGGGCTCAATTGTCCCTCCTAAATGTCTAACACTTCCCATTTATGTGTCCTAGTTCACCTGTCTGTCTCTCCTAGGTTCCTCCTATGTGCCCAACATCCCCCACCATGTGTTCTGGGCTCATCTATCACTCCTAAGTGCACTGCCCAACACCCCCCACCAGGCGTCCTGTGCTCACCATTCCTTCCTAGGGAACCAACAACCCCCACCATGTGCCCTGTGCTCACTTGTTCCTCCTAGGTGCCCAATACCCCACCATATGTCCTGGACTCACTTGTCTGTCTATGTGCCCAACAGTACCGCCACGTGTTCTGGGCTCACCTGTCCCTCCTAGGTGCCCAATACCCCCACCATGTGTCCTGGGCTCACCTGTCCCTCCCAGTTTCCCAACATCCCCCACCATGTGTCTTGGGCTCAATTGTCCCTCCTAAATGTCTAACACTTCCCATTTATGTGTCCTAGTTCACCTGTCTGTCTCTCCTAGGTGCCCAGCAGTCTCTGTCATGTGTCCTGGGCTCAACTGTCCCTTCTAGGTGCCTTATAACCCCTGCCAGGTTTTTTTTCCATACGCAGTAGGAAGAACCTGAAGGATACACGCTCCTTTCTAAAGTTGGTTTGGAAAGGGCCTGTGAAGGCTTATATATTGCCATCCAGTTGACTCCGATGTAGCCGGCCGGAACAGTCTTTGCAAGTGGCGGACTGCTGCAGTGCAGGCTTACGAAGCCCCCTACACCCGCTGACGTCTCTTTGGATGTATTTTTCCTGTGACATGCCTGTTTCTAATTATCACCATGTGAGTTATATTCCTACGTTTTTATTAAATTGCATTACAGTCTGTTCCCTTTCTTTGCATGTACTGGAGACGGCTTCCACTCCCCTCTACAAGCCCTGAATCTGTGGACTTGTTTGGCTACCCTATGAGGACTATATTTTATATGCTTGGACTTTGGTTTAATGTTTGAATTGGTTCCCTACTAGCACCAGATTATTTCTGTTTTTTCAGAAGTGAGAGGGAATCCCATATCTAATATCCTCACTGGAAGACTTCCCCTCTATTTACTGTATGCTGTGGTGTCAATCCAAAATTGGTATTTTCTTTTACTTCCATTTTTGATGACAATCAGTGGCAGCCCGACCATTAGGGGCACACGGGCGCCGCCCCCCATCCATGTGTCCTCCCCCCTGATCTACATGCAGGGCGCCGGATGTATGGATTCCAATGGGGGAGGTGTGTTTTTTGAAGCACCTGATTAGAGCCAGAGGCTCTAATAGGCTTCAAAAAAAGGTGGGCTCAGGGTGCAGAGCACTGCGCCCGA
>BLSH010040009.1:13535-25215 GCA_018402905.1 Glandirana rugosa
TAAGACTTTCACACGCGTTAAAAGTTGGAATTGCACATACCATAGATAAATGAGCCGTATTGTAGGAGAAAGTGTTATATGTTTTTTTAACTCAATTGAAAGGACAACAGAATAAAAAATTGAGTTTTTTCGCAAAAAAAGGGTTTTTTTAACGAGAACTTTCTGGCGACACGTTTTATGGCACACTGTTTATCATAACGTTGCTAGCGGTAAAATAAGAGATCCCACAAACTTTTTTTTTATATTATAAACCCCCAAGATTCATTAAAATTTAACCACTTAAGCCCCAGAGCCCTTTTTTACACTTGTTGTTTACAAGTTAAAATATTTTTTTTGCTAGAAAATTACTTAGAACCCCCAAATATTATATTTTTTTTTCAAACACCCTAGAGAATAAAATGGCGATCGTTGCAATACTATTTGTCACACGGTATTTTGCACAGCGGTCTTTCAAGAGCAATTTTTTTGGGAAAAAAACGCTTTTTTGAGTTAAAAAATAAGACAACAGGAAAGTTAACTCAATTTTTTTGTATATTGTGAAAGAGGATGTTATGCCGAGTAAATAGATACCATACACGTTAAGGTTGAAAATTGCGCACACTTTCAGAATAGCGACAAACTCCAGTACTTAAAAATTTCCATAACCGGCATTTTTTTTTTTTACGGTTA
Source organism: Glandirana rugosa (assembly GCA_018402905.1). Taxonomy (NCBI): domain Eukaryota; kingdom Metazoa; phylum Chordata; class Amphibia; order Anura; family Ranidae; genus Glandirana; species Glandirana rugosa. The sequence continues at coordinate 14,205 of BLSH010040009.1, forward strand.
CCAGGTTAGAGGTGCAGAGGAGGTCCTTTGCTGAATTACTGCTCACACTCTGGCGATCACGATGATACCTCACATGTGTGGTTCGAACACCGTTTTCATATGCATATTTTTTTTATTTTATTATATTTTTCCTCTTAACAGTGTTCCTTTCCAAAAAAAAAAATCTGATCACTTTTATTGCTATCACAAGGAATGTAAACATCCCTTGTGATTGTAATATATGGTGACAGGTACATTTTATGGAAGGATGGGAGGTCTTTTAGACCCCCCATCCCTCCTTTCCACTTCACAGTATTCAGATCGGCACAAACGGCGATTCTGAGTACTGTCATTTTTTTAAAACCGGCGCCGTTTTCCGCCGAGCAAACCAGAAGTGAAGTTTTGACGTTGCTTCCGGAAATGTATGAAGGAGTCCCGATTGAAGCTGATTCCAGCTTCCACAAGGACTCCACACAGTGGCCAGAAGTGTCGGATCGGAGCTCCAGTCTCCTGGTGGGACAGGAGACTGGAGAAGAGCGCCGGACAGTGGTTGGAGGGGGGCTCCCTGGGATGAAGACCGAGCAGCATCCGAGCTGGATTGCCCATTATCACTGAATAGCCGGCTACCTGCTCTAAAAAACTATGTTTATATACAACGTTTCACGTTAAGTGGTTAAAAATTGTGATGACATATGCTCCAGTCCAACAGGTGGTGAAAAATTGGGCCTTGGGTGTTGTCGGAGCCAGTACACTATAACCCCTTGCAGTTACTTTTGTTGGGCGCAGGAACGGGCCCTGCTGTTGTAAATTAGTGTAACCACTTAACGTGAATCGCTGTTTATAAACGGTGGCTGCTTTAATTGGACGTATCGGGGTATAGTCTGCAGCTACAGGCTAAACCCTGGTACTGTTTTCTAGAGCAGTTGATAACAGCCGATCCAGCTCTGGAGCCGCTCGGTCGTTATCCCAGGCAGCGGGAGGGAACATCCCCCCTCCCGCCACCATCCGCCACTCTTCTCCGGCCTCCCGTCCCACCGGGAGACGGGAGCTCTGATCTGACGCTTCTGGCCGCTGTGTGGAGTCTCTGTGGAAGGCGGATTCGGCTTCGATCGGGACACCTTCGTACATTTCCGGAAGCAACGTTACAACGTCACTTCCGGTTTACTCGGCAGCTAACGGAGCCGGTTTAAAAAAAATGACACTATTCAGAATCACCATTTTTGGTGATCTGAATACTGTGAAGTGGAAAGGAGGGATGGGGATTTCAGACCCCCCATTCTTCCATAAAGTGTACCTGTCACCATATATTACTATCACAAGGGATGTTTACATTCCTTGTGATAGCAAATAAAAGTGATCAGATTTTTTTTTTAAAGGAACAGTGTTAAGATGAAAAATATAATAAAATAAATTTAAAAATTTTAAAAAATCCAAAGCGCCACCGTCCCCGTGAGTTCGTGCAGCAAAGAAAATGCATATGTAAGTCGCGCCTGCATATGAAAATGGTGTTCAAGCCACACATGTGAGGTACTGCCGCAATCGCCAAAGTGTGAGCAATAATTCTAGCAAAAGACCTCCTCTTCACCTCTAACCTGGTAACCATTAAAAAATTTTAAAGCATCGCGGCGTAACATCCTCTTTCACAATATACAGGGTGGGCCATTTATATGGATACACCTTAATAAAATGGGAATGGTTGGTGATATTAACTTCCTGTTTGTGGCACATTAGTATATGTGAGGGGGGAAACTTTTCAAGATGGGTGGTGACCATGGCGGCCATTTTGAAGTCGGCCATTTTGAATCCAACTTTTGTTTTTTCAATAGGAAGAGGGTCATGTGACACATCAAACTTATTGGGAATTTCACAAGAAAAACAATGGTGTGCTTGGTTTTAACGTAACTTTATTCTTTCATTAGTTATTTACAAGTTTCTGACCACTTATAAAATGTGTTTAATGTGCTGCCCATTGTGTTGGATTGTCAATGCAACCCTCTTCTCCCACTCTTCACACACTGATAGCAAAACACTGCAGGAGAAATGCTAGCACAGGCTTCCAGTATCCATAGTTTCAGGTGCTGCACATCTCGTATCTTCACAGCATATGGTTTTTTTATGGTTTTTATGGTCAGTAAAAACCAATACCGGGTGAACTGCTCCTTCCAGAAGGTACTGCCATTCCTCCAAAGCCGACTTGATGGCCAGCAATTCCCTATCGCCGACATCATAGTTCCAGCAAGATGGTGCACCACCACATTATGGGTGTCAGGTCCGAGCATTCCTAGATGAACAGCTTCCTGGAAAGTGGATTGGTCGTCGTGGGCCAGTTGAATGGCCCCCAAGGTCTCCCAATCTGACCCCCTTAGACTTTTATCTTTGGGGTCATCTGAAGGCAATTGTCTATGCTGTGAAGATACGAGATGTGCAGCACCTGAAACTACGGATACTGGAAGCCTGTGCTAGCATTTCTCCTGCGGTGTTGCTATCAGTGTGTGAAGAGTGGGAGAAGGCCCACCCTGTACAACAAATTGGGTTAACTTTACTGTTGTCTTATATTTGAACTCAAAAAAAGTGTTTTTTTTTTCCAAAAAAAAAGCGCTTGAAAGACCGCTGCGCAAATACCGTGAGACAAAATGTTTTGCAATGATTACCATTTTATTCTCTAGGGTGTTTGAAAAAAAAATATAATGTTTCGAGGTTCTAAGTAATTTTCTATAAAAAAAATGATTTTAACTTGTAAACAACAAATGTAAAAAAGGGCTCTGGGGGTTAAGGGGTTAAAAACTATATATATTTTAATACACCACTTCAAGTTTACTATATACCCTATGGACAGATATATAGTGGACACTCAATACACGGTGTGTGTGTGTGTATATATATATATATATATATATATATATATATCAGGCTGTATATATTTTAATACACCAAGTCAAGTGTACTATATACCTTATGTACAGTGTACACTGATATATAGTACACAGTGCGTATATACTGTATATATATATATATATATATATATATATATATATCTTTTTTTTCCCTACACTAACCTGTCTGCACTAACTGACAGATTTCTAACTATCTATCTAGTTAGCTATCTATTTTTTTTTCTTCTTTTTTTAACATATTTTAAAATATAGCTATCTAAACTGCCTGTCTTCATGAACCTACACTATCTCTCTAACACCGTCGCTGACACACTATCATAAAGCCGCTGTACAAGTGGCTTTATATAGTGCGGGGTGTGGATTGAGACTGCTGTGCAGTGATTGGCTAAAGGCAGGATGCCTTTAAAGGCAGGCCGCCCGCTGATTGGCCAAAGCATGCATACATTTTAAAACATTATTGGGCGTGCAAAGTTGCCGCGAACGCCCCATATTATTTGGCTCACGCCGAACAAACGAACAGCCGATGTTCGGGTCGAACGTATGTTCGACCCAAACTCGAAGCGCATCCCTACCAGTAACCCAAGGAGTTGTACGTGGCTGGGAGGAGGTAGTTCCTGACAATGTTATCCTCAGTGATCCAGAGGACTCTCATGTCCCATCAAACTTATGCTGCATGTCCTCCCTGATTCTGAGAAGCCTGCGAAAATACCCCAGGGTTCGTGGTATCAAGGAGAAGGATCATTACTGGCTGGCAATCCTTCTTGCTCCACGTTACAAGGGTAAATTTGCAGAGACATCCTGCCTTCACAGAGGGAGTAGAGGATGAAGCATCTTCAGTATACCTTGAAGAAAAGTTTGTGTAACGCCTTTCCAGACCCTGGGAGGTTACCATTTCCTGGTGCTGGACAAAGTGTTTTTGAGGCTTCCTTCGGTCAGAGGAAGAGCAGTGGAAAAGGTGGCTGGCTGACCGATGCCTGTAAACAATTCTTCAGTCCTCAGCGCCCAGGGCTGATAGGTTCAAGCAACCATCGTCAGTGTCTGCATTATAGGGTGCAGGAATATCTAGGGGCAAGAGTAGACTTGGAGACCTTTCCAGCTGAGCATCCACTGAGTTACTGGGTCTTGAGGATGGACCACTGGCCAGAATTTGCTCAATATGCAACTGAGATACTGGCCTGTCCTGCATCCAGTTTGCTTTCTGAATGGACATTCAGTAGGGCAGGAGGGTTCGTAACGGATCAAAGAGTGCGCCTGTCCACAGACTCTGTTGATAGGCTCACATCTATAAAAATGAATCAGTCCTGGATCAGCAGCTATTAAGCCCCTGATGCTGATGCAGCTGAATGTATTTGCTAGGGATTTGGGATATCTTGAAGACTGCCTATGCTGCCTATCATATTCCGCCTGAATCCTGATGATGCTAGCTTCCAACAATATTTTGGGTTTAGGGCACCACCAACACCCAAGGCCCAATTTTTCTGCACCTGTTTGCCTGGGGCATGTCATTACAATTTATAAAATAAATTACTACAGCAGGGCACGTTCCTGTGTCAAACAAGAGTAATTGTGAGGGGTTACAGTGTTCTGCCACCACCAGCAGGTTAAGAGAAACCCAAACGCCAACATTTTTTTTAAAAAAATGCGTGGGGATCCTCCTACAATCCAAACCAGGCCCTTTGAGTCTGGTATGGATTTTGAGGGGAACTCATTTTTTTTTTTTTTGAAAAAGGGCATGGGCCCCCCCCCCCCAAATCAGTACCAGACCCTTATCTGAGCATGCAACCTGGCAGGTCAGGATAGGGGGGGATGAGCAAGTGCCCCTCCTCCTGAACCATACCAGGCCACATGCCCTCAATATAGGGAGGTGGCTTTGGGGTCCCCTCAAAGCACCTTGTCCCCATGTTGATGGGGACAAGGGCCTCTTCCTGACAACCCTGGCTGGTGGTTGTTGGGGTCTGCAGGCAGGGGGCTTTTTTGAATCCGAAAGTCCCCTTTAACAAGGGGGCCCGCAGATCCCAGCCCTTCATGTGAATGAGTATGGGGTACATTGTACCCCTACCCATTCACCAAAAAAGGAGTGTAGTGTTACAAAAAACAGTAGGCAGTTTTTGACAAGTCCTTTATTAAAAATGTTTTCTTCTTCCCACGCTTCTTCTTCTTTCTTCCTCTGGTCTTCCTCCATCTTCTCCTTCCCCGCTTCTTCAGGTCTTTTCCTCCTTTTGGTCTTCCTCGGCTTCTTCCTTCCTCTTGTTGTCTCCTTCTTCTTCCTTCTCCGCCGCTGCCTTGTCATCCAGATGCGGCTCCCAGAATGGGTGGTCTTCAGTTTGACAGTTATTTTATAGGCAAGAGTGGGGCCACTCGGGGATGTAACCAAGTGATCCCGCCCCTTCTGATGCCATGTGACATCAGAGGGGGTGGGGTTAACATTTTTTATGTCACTAGGTGGCCCCGCCCTTATCTATAAAATAATTGTCATACTGAAAACGCCCATTCTGGCAGTTGCCTCTGGACGACACAGCAGAGGATCGGTAGCGGAGAAAGAAGAAGATGACAAGAGGAAGAAAGAAGTGGAGGAAGACCGAAAGAAGAAGCAGAAGACCAGAAGAAGAAATGGGGAAGAAGATGGAGGAAGATCGGAGGAAGAAACATTTTTAATAAAGGACTTATCAAAAATTGTCTACTGTTTTTTGTAATAGTACACTCCTTTTGTGGTGAATGGGTAGGGGTACAATGTATTCACATAGGGGGAGTCGGGATCTGGGGTCCCCCTTATTAAAGTGGGCTTCCAGATTCTGTTAAGCCCCCCACCTGCAGACCCCCACAATCACCGGCCAGGGTTGTGGGGAAGAGGCCCTTCTCCCCATCAACATGGGGACAAGGTGCTTTGGGGGTTCCCCAAAGCACCCTCCCCATGTTGAGGGCATGTGGCCTGGTATGGTTCAGGGGCGGGAACTTGCTCATCCCCCCCTTACTGCCCTGCCAGGCTGCATGCTCGGATAAGGGTCTGGTATGGATTTTGGGGGATCCCCACGCCATTTTTACAAAAAAAATATAAATTTGTAAATATAAATTTGTTCTTTAAATCTATGGTACAGACTTTGGGGGGGACCCCACGCTCATTTTTTTTTTTACATTTTGGCACGGGGGTTCCCCTTAAAATCCATACCAGACCCGAAGGGCCTGGTATGGACTGGGGAGACCCTCACACAATTTTTTCAGTGATTTTTAGCTATATTGCGGGGAACCAGCAATACATTACAGCCTGTCCTAAAGTATAGACCACAGCAAGGTACTATAAAAACAAACAAACAAAATGAATCCCCTTAGTGGTCCTAATCCGCGCCAGATATAAAGTATATCTCTATATATGAGTCTTAAGCAGCTACTTTAAACATAAAATTATTACAACCAAATCACATAGTCAGCAAGCCAACCAGTAGCGCTAAAGTAGAAAAAATGACAGTGTTGACAAGTCCATTTCTATATTGTAAAGCAATGGATGATATTAGAAAAGAGTGTCCCAGTCTGCAGGATCCCAAGAAATCTACATGGAGACCTATGATTCAGAATCCGTCACCGAACACCACGCGATCATCAAACAGCGTCCCTCAGGACAGATCCTTACCAAAAGGTGTGTGCTAGGCACTCTCATGCGCTAGCCATACTCGCGTGTTGTGCTTCTATATGCACCGGCTGGTCTCAACCTCCAATCAGACGGGTCTCCATATATAGGATTAAATACAAAGAAATCGCAATCACCAGCAGAAGTCGGGATACGACGAAACACGTCGTGATTGGCTAGGACGGCCATCAGTTACAACAGGCACCTGTGAGACTTCCTATCTCTCTGACTCACCGCTGGATGGAGGAGTTAGAGTGGAGGGGAGGGACGCCGCTGAAGGGCTGTGAGATGTCCTGGGACGGTGCGTGCTTGCAGAGTTATACAGCCTGTGGGATCTGCTTTTAGATTTACAGCATCTGGTAAGAGTCTGCACATTGGGGGTTACCTCTAAGTCATTGTATGTGTGAGAGCCTCTTGCTGCTTTTTAAATGTTTTATGAATAAATGCTCCAAGGATTTTACACTATGGTGCGATTTCTTTGTATTTAATCCTATATATGGAGACCCGTCTGATTGGAGGTTGAGACCAGCCGGTGCATATAGAAGCACAACACGCGAGTATGGCTAGCGCATGAGAGTGCCTAGCACACACCTTTTGGTAACGATCTGTCCTGAGGGACGCTGTTTGATGATCACGTGGTGTTCGGTGACGGATTCTGAATCATAGATCTCCATGTAGATTTCTTGGGATCCTGCAGACTGGGACACTCTTTTCTAATATCATCCATTGCTTTACAATATAGAAATGGACTTGTCAACACTGTCATTTTTTCTACTTTAGCGCTACTGGTTGGCTTGCTGACTATGTGATTTGGTTGTAATACATTACAGCCGCAAGCCATTTTAAATGACAATTTTTCCTTTACAAATGTAATTTTGCTCTGGCACTGTTCTAAACATCACAAAGATGCACCACTTTACAGCCATACTAAGGGGACCAATCAGGAGCAATATTTAAAGGAATATTTCATTTTTTTTTTTTGCAAATTCATTTATGTTCATAAATTTGGGCTACAATTTATACTGCTACATATCTTTGGTAAAATAACACAAATAAGTGTATATTATTTGGTCTGTGTGAAAGTTATAGAGTCCACAAGCTATGGTGCCAAGCATTGAAAATTGATCACACCTGGTGTACTGAAGGCATATCTCATTTCTTGAGGTCCTGAAATTTCAGAAAAGTACAAATACCCCCCAAATGACCCCTTTTTGAAAAGTAGACAGTCCAAGGTATTTAGTAAGAGGCATGGCCAGTTTTTTGAAGTTGTAATTAATTTTTTTCCACAACTCTTGGGAAAATTAAGATTTTTTTTTTGTCATAATAACAAGTTATTTCTCACACACAGCCTATGCATACTTCCAATTACATCCCAAAAGACATTCTGCTAGTCCTCCCGAGTATGACGATACCCATTTTGGAAAGCAAACACCCCAACGTATATTCTATGAAACCTTGTGAGTCTTTTGTATGGTTAATTTTTCCACAAGTCTTTGGAATACGTGGAAAGAAAGTGAAAACTTATTTTTTTACACAAAATGATCAATTTATAAGATATTTCTAACATATCATGTACATAGCAAAAATTACACCCCAAAATACATTTTGCTACTTGTTATGAGTATGACGATACATCATGTGTGAGACTTTTACACAGCCTGGTCACATAGAGAGGTCCAACACACAGGGAGAACCGTCAGGTGTTCTAGAAGCATAAATTACACATAATTTCCTAACAACCTATTACAATTTTGAAGGCCCTGGAGCACCAGGACAGTAGAATTACCCACAAAATGACCCATTTTGGAAAGAAAACACCCCAATGTATATTCTATGAAGCAATAGGAGTCTTTTGTACGGTTCATTTTTTTCCACAAGTCTTTGAAAAACATGGAATAAAAAGGAAAATGTATTTTTTTTTACACAAATTGGTCATTGGATATTTCTAACACATAGCATGTATATAGCAAAAATTACACCCCAAAATTCATTCTTCTACTCATCTTGAGTATGGCGATACCACATGTGTGAGACTTTTACACAGCCTAGCCACATAGAGAGGTCCAACATGCAGGGAGCACGTCATTCATTCTAGGAGCATAAATTACATATAACATTTCCTAACAACCTTTACATTTTTGAAGGCCCTGGAGCACCAGGACAATGAAATGACCCCATTTTGGAAAGCAAACACCCCAACATATATTCTATGAGGCATTATGAGTCTTTTGAACGGTTCATTTTTTTTCCACAAGTCTTCGGAAAACGTGGAAAGAAAATGAATGTTATTTTACACAGTTGTCAATTTATATGATTTTTCTAACACATAGCATGGATATAGTAAAAATTACCCCCCAAACTACATTCTGATACTCGGCCCAAGCATGTGTGAGACGTTTACACATCCTTCTCACATAGAGAGGTCCAACATTGAAGTAGTACCTTCAGGCATTCTAGGGGCATAAAATACACATGTAATTTCACTCCTACCTATCATACTTTTGAAGGTCCTGGAGCACCAGAAGAGTGGAATTACCCCATTTTGGAAAGCAAACACCCCAAGGTATATTCTATGAGGCATGGGCTGCTGATAGGAACTCGGTACTCTGATGGGCTGGTAACAGGTACTCGGGTACTTTGATGGGCTGGTGACAGGTACTCAGGTACTCAGATGGGCTGGTGACAGTTATTTGGGTACTCTGGCAGGCTGGTGACAGCTACTCGGGTACTTTGATGGGATGGTGACAGGTTCTCAGGTACTCTTATGCACTGGTGACAGGTACTCAGGTACTCTGATGGGCTGGTGACAGGTACTCGGGTACTCATATGGGCTGGTGACAGTTATTTGGGTACTCTGGTGGGCTGGTATCAGCTACTCAGGTATTCTGATGAGCTGGTGACATGTACTCAGGTACTCTGATGTGCTGGTGACAGGTACTCAGGTACTCTGATGGGCTGGTGACAGGTACTCTGATGGGTTGGTGACAGGTACTTGGGTACTCTGATGGGCTGGTGACAGGTACTCTGGTACTCTTATGGGCTGGTGACAGGTACTTGGGTACTCTGATGGGCTTGTCACAGGTACTTTGATGGACAGGTGAAAAGTACTGATGGAATAGTGACAGGTACTCTGATGGGCTGTTGACAGGTACTTTGATGGATTGGTGACAGTTACTCTGATGGGCTGGTGACAGGTACCTCGGTACTTTGATGGGCTGGTGACAGATACTTTGATGGACTGGTGACAGGTACTCTGATGGGCGGGTGACAGGTACTCGGGTACTCAGATGGGCTGGTGACAGGTACTCGGGTACATTGGTGGGCTGCTGACAGGTACTTTGATGGTCTGGTGACAGGTACTTTGATGGACTGGTGAAAGGTACTTTTTGATGGGCTGGTGACAGGTACTCTGATGGGCTTGTGACAGGTACTCACATACTTTGATGGGCTGGGGAAATTTACTTTGATGGGCTGGTGACAGGTACTTTGATGGGCTGAAGACAGGTACTCTGATGGGCTGGTGACAGGTACTCTGGTACTCTGATGGGCTGGTGAAAGGTACGCGGGTACTCTGATGGGCTGATGACAGGTACTTAGGTACTCTGATGGGCTGGTGACAGGTACTCAGGAATTCAGATGGGCTGGTGACAGGTACTCAAGTACTTTGATGAGCTGGTGACAGGTACTTTGATGGACTGGTGACAGGTACTCTGATGGGCTGGTGACAGGTACTCGGGTACTCAGGTGGGCTGGTGACAGGTACTCAGGTACATTGATGGGCTGGTGACAGGTACTTTGATGGGCTGGTGACAGGTTCTTTGATTGACTGGTGACAGGTACTTTGATGGGCTGGTGACAGGTACTTGGGTACTTTGCTGGGCTGGGGACAGGTACTTTGATGGACTGAAGACAGGTACTCTGATGGGCTGGTGACAGGTACTCGGGTACTCTGATGGGCTGGTGACAGGTACTCAGGTATTCAGATGGACTGGTGACAGATACTCGGATGGGCTGGTGACAGGTACTCGGGTACTCAGATGGGTTGGTGACAGCTACTCGGGTACTCTGGTGGGCTGGTGACAGTTACTTGGGTACTCTGATGGGCTGGTGACTGGTACTCGGGTACTTTGATGGGCTGGTGAGAGGTACTCGGTTACTCAGATGGGCTGGTGACAGGTACTCCGGTACTTTCATGGGCTGTTGACAGGTACTTTGATGGACTGGTGACAGGTATTTTGATGGACTGGTGACAGGTACTTTGATGGACTAGTGAAAGGTACTTTGATGGACTGGTGACAGGTACTCTGATGGGCTGTTCCCCCCCTCCAGCTTCCATAGTTTTTAGCAAAATTTGGTCCACCCATTCCAGGACATCCCACTATGGACATCTCATCGACCCACTCATCCATTCACCCATTCATTCGTATTGGTAGTTCCCATAATTCCCTCGATGGTTATGCTTACTTACCCACTTACCTACTCACCCAGCTACTCTACAGGTATCACCCTACAGGAC
>BLSH010040106.1:40855-50866 GCA_018402905.1 Glandirana rugosa
TTGTGGAGAGGTCCCTGGTAGAGTAAGAGACACCCCTGAAGTTGCTCCAGTAACTGGGGGAGAACCTGAGGAGGTTGTTCTCTTCCTCTTCTAGGTGCCGGAATAGTAGTGAGTAGAGTGTTCTCCTAGACGTACTAGGGACCTCCACGTATGTACCGCGACTTTCCCTAATGAGAAAGATAAGTGGGAGCGTTTTCAGAATAAGGTCTTAACTGGACAAAGACTGGAGGTTCCATAAGGATGTTTTTTATTGTTTTTGTGTATATCCATCATAGTGGACCAGCCTAGTACGGGGACATAGTTATAGAGACGATGAAGTCCCCACAGAGAATGAGATGGTCCCTGGAGAGGTGTTGTAATTGATGTAGGACTGATCTGTAAAAACGTTTTTGGTGTGAATTTGGGGCGTACATATTAGCAATGACCACTGGTTGGTTGTTGATGAAGGCAGATAATATAATATATCTGCCATCAGGGTCTTGATCCAAATGGGTAAGTCTGAATGCTACTGAGGTATTAATCGCTATCATGACTCCGCTCTTTTTGCGGTCTGAGCTTGCATAAAAGCATGTAGGAAATTGCCTGTTTGAACACTTAGGGGGGTTGATTTTCGTGAAGTGTGTTTCCTGGACACACAGGACATCAGCTTTCAGGCGTTTGGCTTCACGCCATAGAAGTGAGCGTTTGAAGGGGCTGTTTAGTCCCTTTACATTCAGGGAAACTATTGTGATGGACATTTTGCTTAGGGATGGAGGTGGAGTAGTTCAGCTCCTGGCGCTTATTGGATTTCTCTATATCTATTGCCCTTGAGTAGTGTACAATAATTATAAGAAGGTCGTTCCCTTTTTAGTAGACCCCACAATCGTGCGAGGGCCGAAGCAGTCGCAGGAATGTGGTGCCCGTGCACTAGGGTAGGTGGGTTGCTGTTGCAATTAAAAAAGCAAACAAAAGGAAAGAGTAACGGTAAGTTAGGTTGTGCAACTTATTAACAATAGCAAGATGAGTGATAGTAACTGGCAATCAAACAAACTTAAACCGGTGTAGTTAACAATCACAATTCAGGTTAGTGTGCCTGGCACACTTTGTTCCTGGGGGGTGTGTGGAGTATCGAGTCTGACTCTCACGCTCCTGAGCTGGTTCAGAAGTGCTGATAAGATGTTTGTCCAGCCAGCAGGTGCTCTCTCTGGTGAGAGAGGTGTGGGACTTCTTATACATTCATTAAGTGTTCGATCTGGATGCCCAGGGGTTTTGCATTTTGGGGTTGAGACCCCTTTTTGGTGTGGGAGGAGGTTCCTGAGTGCTGAAGCCCCAATTATTGAGGAGCTTGATGCCCTCTTTCGGGGTGAGGACTGAGACCTGTTGGTTGTTGTGTGTAATCAGCAGCTTTCTGGGGTATCCCCATTTATAGGGAATTTTCTGTTCCATGAGGGTTGCTGTGACTTGGGAGAAAGTCTTGCGTGCTTGCGAGGTGGCAGGGGAGATATCATTAAATAGCAGTATCTTGCTGAAGGGCTCTGGCATTGTGCGCAAAGTTCTCGCCGCCTTCATGATGTCATCTTTGACATGAAAATAGTGCAGTCTCGCTAAAATGTCTCTAGGTACTGAGGCGGGTAGGTGCTGTGGCTTATGTATCCTATGGGCCCGGTCAATGAGGAGATCCTTTGTGGTGAGTGTTGGTATAAGCTTCCTGAAAAGTTGATGCAGATAGGGGATAATTTCAGGGGAAGCTAAGGATTCAGAGACCCCCCTGATTTTTATATTTTGCCTGCGCGACCGGTCCTCTAGGTCAGCGACCTTCAGGCGCAGCATTTGTATTGTGGCTGCTTGGTCATCTTGAATGTCTACCATCCTGTTATGGGCTTTGGTGGCCTCCTCCAAGTGCTGCTCTATGTGAGTTGTGCGGTCTTCTAATATGGAGACCTCCCCTTGTAACTGTGTAATGGAGGATTTAAGCTCCTTATGAAGGTCTGCTTGTAAGGCCAAGAGCATGGTCTTAATTGCGTGCTCCGAGGCAGGGCTATCAGATGTGGGGAAAGCTGCAAGTGAAGGCATGGCGGTTTCTCCTGTTGTGGGACTACAGGTCCCAGCGCCATACTGTTTTTTTGTAGGTGGCTGTTTGTTAGGAGAGTGCAGAGGGAACTCTGCTAATCTCTTACCTCTGTCTCCTGAGTTCAATGGATATTCTTGGTCTGGAGCAGGTGTGTCATCCATCTCATTGGCAGCGTTTCCCAGCAGAGGAATTGAGTGATCCGCCCGCCCTTCGCCTGCTCCGTTCTGCAGAGCGGCGCCATTGCTCTGTGTAGGCCTCATGTAAAAGTCGAGCTTTCGGGAGCCGTTCACCAGCTTATCTTTCTTGGGCATATTCCGGATGAGTCCCGGCAGGTTCCCCTCTGTATTGGAGGGGGATTGAGTGCTGTGGTAAGGCTGGAAATGCTGATCAGTGGAGCGGAGAGGAAGAGCTCAGTGATCAAGCGGCCATCTCCTCTCACGCCCCAAAAATGGGGTCATTTTGTGGGTAATTCCACTGTCCTGGTGCTCCGGGGCCTTCAAAAGTGTGATGGGTATGAATGAAATTTTATGTGTAATTTATGCTACTAGAATGCCTGACGGTGCTCCCTGCATGTTCGGCCTCTGTATGTGGCCAGGGTGTGAAAAAGTCTCACACATGTGGTATCGCCAGACTCGGGATGAGTAGCAGAATATATTTTGGGGGGTAATTTTTGCTATGTACATGCTATGTGTTAGAAATATCTTATAAATTGACCACTTTATGTAAAAATAAAAGTGTTTTCATTTTCTTTCCACGGTTTTTGAAGACTTGTGAAAAAAAATGGACGATTCAAAAGACTCATAATGCATCATAGAATATACATTGGGGTGTTTGCTTTCCAAAATTGGGTCATTTTGTGGGTAATTCCATTGTCCTGGTGCTCCGGGGCCTTCCAAAGTTTAATGGGTCTTTAGGAAATTAGATGTGAAATTTCTGCTCCTAGAATGCCTGACGGTGCTCCCTGCATGTTGGACCTCTCTATGTGGCCAGGCTGTGTAAAAGTCTCACACGTGTGGTATCGCCATACTCGGGATGGGCAGCAGAATATATTTTGGGGGGTAATTTTTGCTATGTGCATGCTATGTATTAGAAATATCTTATAAATTGACCACACATGTGGTATCGCCATACTCGGGGAGAGTAGCAGAATGTATTTTGGGGTGTAATTGGAAGTATGCATATGGTGTGTGTGTGAGAAATAACTTGTTGTTATGACAATTTTGTGCAAAAATAAATAAATAATAATTTCTTAATTTTCCCAAAAATTGTGGGAAAAAAGTACAACTTCAAAAAACTCGCCATGCCTCTTACTAAATACCTTGGAGTGTCTACTTTTTTTAAACGGGGTCATTTGGGGAGTATTTATACTTTCCTGACATTTCAGGGCCTCAGGAAATGAGATAGGCCGTCAGTATATCAGGTGTGATCAATTTTCAATGATTGGCACAATAGCTTGTAGACTCTATAACTTTCACATAGACCAAATAATATACACTGATTTGGGTTATTTTTACGAAATTTATGAATAAAAATTACTTATTTGCAAAATTTTATCACAGAAACTAAAGAAAAGTGTTTATTTTTCAAAATGTTTGCAATTTTTTCACTTATGTCGCAAAAAATAAAAACCCAGAGGTTCTTAAATACCACCAAAAGAAAGCTCTATTTGTGTGAAAACAATGATAAAAATTTTGTTTGGGTACAGTGTAGCATGAGAGAGTAATTGTCATTCAAAGTGTGAGAGCGCTGAAAGCTGAAAATTGGTCTGGGCAGGAAGGGGGTATAAACGTCTTGTATTGAAGTGGTTAAACTGTACGGAGGTCCAGGAATCAACTTCAAAAAGTGGCAGAGTGAAGGTAGAGATACTCCAAGTGACAGATGTATAGCATAGGTGCCCTTATAGGAAGTAAGGTTGTATGCTTACTTTGTTGGACTCACGTACCATACGGTACCATGGGTCAATAACACTTATGGGGATAATATCCCAGATGGATTCTTCCTGCTGCAGCAAACAGATCCAGATGATGGATAACAATCCTAGAGGTTAATCCACATTAGAGCAAAGGCTCCAATTGGTATGCCAAAGGATGGTCACGTACTCACAGGAGTATGTAAGGAAAGAAACTCCACATAGTGTGACTCTGAGTAAAATATTTAATTAGGTAAAACCAATATCACCCTAAAGGGAATTATCCAGCTGGTTACAATGATAGCGGTTAACATTTATAAAATTAAAGTCCATAACACTGTATGTATCCACAGAATCCTTAATACGTGTAATCTTCAGAGTTGATATACCACCACTGCACCACGTGCCAAGAAAATGAGGGTTCCCCCTATGTGGAGGAACTCACCAGATGGTCGCAAATAACACACCCGTAATGGAATGGAGTAGCATAAGATGCTCAAAAGGGTTGCTGCAGTTACTTCTCACATACTCATCTTTCATCACTATCACCTGTTGTAAGAACCTTCATCCAAAACCTGTTCCTTAAGTGAATGGAACTCACATAGTGCGTTTATCACACGTAACATTTATTGGTAAACATACACCACAAATATGCCCCCCTGCTGGTGTGCACCCTTACATTAAAATATTAAAAACAAGCGTGGTCGTATACTGATGATACAGTCAGGACACTGTCCTTCTCAGTCCAAGAGTGGCACGAGGGCTGGATGGTCACTGATGGAGATGTGATGCTCCAGATGGTCGTGCAGATCAGAAGGGTGGTCGTGCAGGCTGGGTCGGCAACTGGCTGGCTGTGTTGTACAAAAGAGTCAGGCAAGAGAGTGGTCAAGTCCAAGCAAAGTTTGTTAACAGGCTGGCAGCAGAGGTACAGAGGCGTCAGACAGTTGGATGGTCATGGATAGCTGGGGTCAGTGCAGGCAGATAATCAACAGGTCAGGGCTAGAGTTGAGCGAACCCGAACTGTAAAGTTTGGGTCCGTACCAAACTTTTGGGTGTCCGGAACCTGGACCCGAACCCGGACTTTTCAAAAAAAAGTCCAGGTTCGGGTCCGGGGTTCTGGTAATTTGATAAAAGTTTTGAAAATTGCTGTTAAAAAGTCCTGGAAAGTCCTAGAGGTCTGCAAAAGGAAGGAAAATGGGGGTAAGGGTCGGACAAGTGCCCTACAAAGAAATGGGGATAGGGAAATAACTTGAAATAATTAAAAAAAAAAATTGCATAAAAAAATCAAAAATGGAGGTGGATGTGGACCATCTTCAAACTGTGTGTGAAAAGTCTTAATTAGCCGGGAGAAGCCATATCACTGTTCTACAATCATCTTCAAACTGTGTGTGAAAAGTATAAATTAGCCGGGAGAAGCCATATCACTGTTCTTAGGTGGGTGGGTTCAGGAGGCCCCAGGCTTTGGGCTTATCTGTCTTATTCTGGGCACAATGGGACATGTGCTGACATATTTCTTGCAGTCTTCCACAGCACTTGGCCACTAGAAGGATGGGGAGAGCAGTTCAACTGTCTTCTGAGACCCGAAATGTCCGGCCAATTTGTTTCATGGCAGAGACCTAGGACCCTAAGGCGCAGGCTTGCCAGGATGAACAACTTGTGAACCAACCACCACAGACCGGTTTTGGCAGTTAGTCTGGTATCACCGGGGTTAGAAGAGCCTGCCGAGTCTCGCCGTATCTGAAATAGCACAGCCTCGTGGGTGAGCAGGAAGTTCCTTGCCGGGAGTATGGTGTCAGGCGAAGTGGTGTCTTCTGACTCAGATAACATCCGGGACAGAGCATCGGGTTTTACATTTTTTTGATCCCAATCGGTAGGTTAAATGGAATTGGAACCTGGAGAAAAAGAGGGCCCAGCGGGTCTGTCGGGGTCTCAGTCTCTTGGCCGTTCTGAGGTACTCCAGGTTCTTCAAGTAGGTATCGCAATCCTCTAGGGCCGACTTGATGGCCAGTAGCTCCCTGTCCCCCACATCGTAGTTCTGTTCTGGTGCAGACAGTTTGCGGGAGAAGAATGCTACTGGGTGAAACAAGGCCTTGGTGCCTTGACGCTGAGAGAGCCCTACTGCAGTTTCAGAAGCGTCCACTTCTAGGATGTAGGGCAGAGCCATGTCCGGATGTTTTAGGATGGGTGCGGAGGTGAACAGAGACTTGAGTTTCTGGAAAGTGGTTTTGGCTTCGGGAGACCAACGGAACCGAACGTTCTGTTTGGTCAGCTGGGTAATTGGTTCAACGATGGCTGAGAAGCCCTTAATGAACATCCTGTAGAAATTTGCGAAGCCCACGAACTGTTGAACCCCTTTTATGTCTGTCGGTGCCGGCCAGCCCAGGATAGTGGATACTTTTTGGGGATCCACATGGACACCCGTGACAGAGATGATCAGTCCCAGAAAGTGGATGCTAGGCTGCTCAAAAGCACACTTTTCTGCTTTGGCATGCAAGCCGTGTTGCCGGAGCCGACCCAAGACTTTGGCGACATGTATGCGTTGCTCCTCGAGGGAAGAGGAGAAAATTTAGATATCATCCAAATAAATGATAACAAAGAGGTCGAGGAAGTCCCTGAACACATCGTTTACAAAGTGTTGGAAGGTCGCGGGAGCGCTACATAGTCCAAAGGGCATAACTAAATATTCATAGTGACCAAAGCGGGTGCGAAATGCAGTCTTCCACTGATCTCCTTCTCTGATGCGGAAGAGATTATACGCTCCCCGCAGGTCAAGTTTAGTAAAGATGGTTGCTGCTCCCAACCTCTGGAATAACTCCGGGACCAAGGGCAGGGGATACCGTTTTTTAATGGTAATCCGGTTGAGTTCCTGGTAATCTATGCATTAGCTTAGCGAGTGGTCCTTTTTCTTAACAAAGAAAATACCAGCCCCTGCAGGAGACGTAGAGGGTCGGATGAACCCCTTTTCCAAGTTGTCATCAAGGTAGGCCTTGAGGGCTGCTAGTTCAGGTTCTGAGAGAGGGTAAATCCTTCCGAAGGGTACTTCTGCCCCAGCAAGTGTTCAATGGGGCAGTCGCAGGGTCTGTGAGGAGGTAGTTTGTCAGCTCCTTTTTTGCTGAAGGCCTCCAGAAATGGATGGTAGGCAGGTTGAAGTAAAAGACGGAGGTCTGCTTCAGCATGAGTCCAGGCAGGGTAATGGGGGGACTTCTTCTCCTTCAGGCTTTAAGCAATGCTGCTGGCAGTAAGATGACCTGAACTAGATTGCCCCTGTGGACCAGTCAATGCTGGGGCTGTGTGCCCAAAGCCAGGGCAGACCCAAGATGATGGGGCAGAGGGGAGAAGCAATGGCTCTAGTCGTAAGAGTTCCTGATGATCATCCGGTGTAGTGGACGGAAGGGGGGGGGGCGGTCTCGTGGGTGACAGTTCTGGATTTGATATGAGACCCATCAGCCAGCCAGATGACCATCTTGTGGGACTTCAGTTGTAATGGGATGGGGTACAGTACTGCAAAGTCCTGGTCAACAAAACAGCTGCACGCTCCAGAGTCAATGATTGCTGGGACACTGATATTACCTCTGGGAAGCTGCAAGGAGAGGAGAAGAGTAAAATGAGAGGGTTTGCTTGGTCAGCTGGGTAAACCACTCTGGCTAGCTGGAGAACACTTACCGCGCTTGGCGAGGCCCGCTCTGACCATATGGCCTGGTTCGCCACAGTACAGGCACAAATTCAGGGAGAAGCGTTGTTGCCTTTCCTCGGCGGTAAGTGATGGGCATAGGAGCCCGATCTGCATGGGCTTGGAGGAGTCCTGGGGAGAGGAGGAGGTCACTGGGCTAAGCGTTGCTGGACTTGGGTAACTGGGGACCTGGGGGAGCATCCAGGTGGGGCGCGACTGCCCTGACGACCTTTCAGCGTGGAGCTCTCTCGATGGAGATAGCTAGATTGATCAGTGCATCCAAGGTCTGGGGCACCCCCACTCATGCCAGCTCATTCTTGAGGGGTTCGGACAATCCCATCCGAAATTGGAAGTACAGAGCGGCACTGTTCCAGTCTGTGTCTGCGCTCCGGAATTCCGAAACATAGTCCTCCACTGGGCAGCGACCCTGCTGGAGTGCATGCAGGGCGGCCTCCGCTGAAGCAGCCTGGTGGGGGTCCTCATAGAGTTGCGCCATGGCTCGAAAGAATGAGGCCAATGTGGCGACCTCCGGAGCATTCTGCTCCCATAGCCTATGGGCCCATGACTGGGGGTCATCCTGCAGCAGGGAGATGACGAGCCAAACCTTAGTGGCCTTGAGGGAGAAGGTGCATGGTTGGAGGCTGAAGTAGAGCTCTCAAGCATTCCAAAAGGCCCGGAACTTGCGTCGGGCAGCGGGGCCTTGGGCTCCGAGGGCAGGGCCACGTTGGTGCGGGCTGCGGCTGGGCCAGCTCAAGTAGCTGGGGGAGTTGAGAGCTCTTGTACGCATTCCTCCAGCCAGGTATAGCCATCCTGCAGATTCTTCACTGCCTGTGTGAGACCAGCAAGGTGAGCACACAGATCGTCCATGGGAAAGCGGGTTCCCTGCGCAGACTCGGTCATGACTGTCCATTATTGTCACGATCCTGGTGGTGGAGTCTGGCTTGTGCAGGAAACAACCGCTCTTGCACACCCGATTCAGGGACCCCTGGTAGAGCAGACAGGAAGTCCAAGAGTGTGGGATGGCACGAGGGCTGGATGGTCACTGATGGAGATGTGATGCTCCAGGTGGTCGTGCAGATCAGGAGGGTGGTCGTGCAGGCTGGGTCGGCAACTGGCTGGCTGTGCGATACAAAAGGGTCAGGCAAGAGAGTGGTCAAGTCCAAGCAAAGTTCATTAACAGGCTGGCAGCAGAGGTACAGATGGGTCAGACAATTGGATGGTCGTGGATAGCCGGGGTCGGTGTAGGCAGATAATCAACAGGTCAGGAAAAGCCAGGTCAGATCAGAAAGCAGGAAGCAACACATGAAACAGGAAGCAGGAACAGAGCTGGGGATCACAGGTACTCAGACGCTGTAGAATGGACAGCACTGGCTGCAGGGTGTAGTCCACTTAAATAGGCTTGTTTGGCGCCAACTGCGTGCACGGACGGGCACGTGTGAACGTACACAGGCGCAAAACGTCCAGAAATGGCTATTTTTCCTAACACATGTGCTTTAGCTGTGATGGGGAAAGCATAATGACTGCTGCTGGTAAAGCACACAGGGAGAGATTAGTTTAGGGCAGTGGTTCTCAACTCTGATCCTCGGGACCCACCAACAGGCCGTATTTTAAGTATTACCTTGAGGAGATGCAGACTAGAATACTGCAGTCACTGAGCAGCTAATGATATCACCTGTGATGCATTTCAGTTATCCTGCAAACTTGGCCTGTTAGTGGGTCCCGAGGACAGGAGTTGAGAACCACTGGTGTAGGGCTTGTAGGGATTGGCAGGTCTGGTAAAGTGGATGTAAACCCTTACTGAATTTATGAAAGTATAACTTAACTAATTGTATCTTTGCTTATTATATTATGTCTATGTAGCGTACGGCCCACGTGTTATTAGGACAACCTTTTACCTAACTAGAGACCAGTTCATGTCTTGTCAGATAAAGATGTAATCTGTTTGAGCTTTGCAATATCAGTCATGTTTGTCAGCTGAAACTGTTATATCAATTTGAATTTTGTCATGTGAACGTGATTTGGAAATCACCATCTTCATGTTATGATAATTCATTAACTCAAGGAATGTCTATAATGTTAGAATAGAGAAAAGAGAGATTTCATTCAATAAAAGAGTTCATAAATGAGATTCCTTGTGAAGTCTGCACTCTGTGACGTCCCATAACCTTACACCACCTGACCCTTTCCTTATCAATACTTGGCGAGAGAGCAGCCAGGAGAGACACCTTGGAAACTGACAATTATGCAGACAACAGGGGGAACACAGATTACTACAGCCAGCAGGTAAGTCACTGTATGAGATTACTTTATTGTCTTCCACCTTTCCCTGTCTGACAATCTCTAGGAGCGTGACTCTCTGCCGACCTTGTCTAGTGGTAAAGT
>BLSH010040106.1:74036-97466 GCA_018402905.1 Glandirana rugosa
ATTTTTCAAGGTATCCGCTGCGAAATTTTTTCAAATTGCCAATGGTCCAATCTCAATGTCTCCTCCAGAAAACGATCTTAATAACGAGTGTGAGACCGCTAGCGCCGCTATGGAGTGTACACACCAAACTTGTGGCAAAAGTATACACCCGCGCTGAATGCATACGCAAAAGAAACGACGCGCTCGAGCGCCCCTGCCACCGCTAAAATTAGAAAAAAAAAAAAAATTAAAGTAGATAAATAACCTGTCACCACCTATTACTATCACAAGGGATGTTTACATTCCTTGTGATAGCAATAAAAGTGATCAGATTTTTTTTTTTTTAAAGGAACAGTGCTAAAAATAAATAAATAGATGAAATTAAAAAAAAAAAAAAGATTAAAATCGCCACCGTCCCCGCGAGCTCGCGCAGCAAAGAAAACGCATACGTAAGTCGCGCCCACATATGAAAACGGTGTTCAAACCACACATGTGAGGTATCGCCGCGATCGCCAGAGTGTGAGCAATAATTCTAGCAAAAGACCTCCTCTGTAACTCTAACCTGGTAACCGTTAAACTTTTTTAAAGCGTCGCCTATGGAACTTTTTAAATACCGGACTTTGTCGCCATTCCGTGAGTGCGCGCAATTTTCAACCAGGTCATGTATGGTATCTATTTACTCGGCGTAACATCCTCTTTCACAATATGGAAAAAAATTGGGCTAACTTTACTGTTGTCTAATTTTTTAACTCAAAAAAGTAAAATTGTTCCAAAAAAATCGCGCTTGAAACACCGCTGCGCAAATACCGTGTGACAAAAAGTATTGAAACAATCGCCATTTTATTCTCTAGGGTGTTTGAAAAAAAATATATATAATGTTTGGGGGTTCTAAGTAATTCTCTAGCAAAAAAAGTAAGTGGTTAAGAACGCCACACCATGTTATCCCATAGCCACATACACACGTTGACGTTTTTGAGCTGTAGATGGCGTCAACGTTCTTAAGCTGTAAGAAGAACCCAGGACCAGCGCGTTCCGAAGCTGCAGCGTTATGGCGTTTTTGACGCCGAGCCAGAAAAATGCTCAGTAATGCAGCTTAACGTTGTATACACTGCGTTTAGCCTCATCAGGTGTTCTATTCAAAATCAATGGTTCCCTATGGGAGCCCATTGATTTGAATGGAAGTCGCACCAGAAGTCGGATCATGATGATCTGACTTGCAGAGCAACTTGTGTGCTGAGGATTTTGAAGGGGAATCCCCGCAAAAAAATGGTCCTTCAGTCTGGTATGGATTTTAAGGGGAATCCCCACGCCAAAAAAAAGGCGCAGGGTGCCCCCCAAAATCCATACCAGGCCCTTATCTGAGCACGCAGCCTGGCAGGCCAGGAAAGGGGGTGGGGATGAGTGAGCGCACTTATTGCCACCCCTACTAGTAAAAAAAAAAATATGTCTCCGGATTGCATTCAAAAAATCTGGTCACCTTATCCCACACGCAAATGTAAGCGGCAATCAAACAACACATGTGAGGTATTGTTGTGAACGTCAGACCGAGAGTAGTAATTCTAGCACCAGACCTCCTGTGCAATTCTAAACTGGTAACCTGTAAAGGCGTTTAAAGCGTTGCTTATGGAGAATTTTAAGCACTGTAGTTTGCCGCCATTCTATGGGCAGAGGCAATTTTAAAGTTTGACATGTTAGGTATCTATGTACTCTGCATAACATCATCTTTCACATTATACAAAAAAATTGGGATAACTTTAGTGTTTTTTTTTTTTTTTTTAATTCATGAAAGTGTTTTTTTCCCAAGAAAATTGGGTTTAAAAAACCGCTGCGCAAATATGGTTTGACATAAAAAGTTGCAACACCCACCATTTTATTCTACATGGTCTCTGCTAAAAAAATACATATTGTGACAAACAGCTCATGTCAGTTGTGGATGAAGTATATCTGCCACATAGAATCCTGAGATTCTTAAGGTAAATGGGTGGCAGGGAGAGGTCTGTAGGCAGCAAGGGGTTAAGTATTTGGTCACACCTTGCTCCCCAGCTGGGTTATACTTTTGCCTGACCTGGGTGTAATCAGTGTGGTGCGGAGAGAGGAGGAGCAGGCAGTGAAGGAACATGCCTGCAGGTCTGAAGCAGACCCTGTGAGGTCTGTCTGTTATCCAGGAGGCTTATTTCCAGTTAACGGACGTTTTGGTTATGGTACTGTTTTTCTACCCCTGCGAGGGAGACCTTTCTGTTTATCCTTATTGGCAGCATACCTGTGACAAGCTCCGCCTTGGCTCCTCCCTCAGGATAAAAGAAAAGGGCTAGTGCCCTTCCAGCATTCTCCTTTTCCCTCATACCTCATGGTCAATGAATGGTGGGTGAACGGCCTTAGCTCTGCAGTCGGCAGCTTCCATTCGGGTTCAGCCTCTCCAGAATGCAGTCCCTTGACTCGGGCTGCTATTAGCGCTAAATAGCAAGGGAGTCCCTTCTGTGGGTATTTTGGGACAGCAGTTGTCTCTTAAGTAAGTGCACCTATCTGCATTTATATATTGGCATTTGCTCAGGCTTGCAGCAAAGAAAGCAGCTGAATCTAATTTTCACTTTGCCTTACCCTTCCAGGTCTCTCTCCTGTCATCCATTCCCTCTCACTTCCTTTCCTTAAGTTACATAATATAACTGGGTACTAACATTTATAGATAAGTTGATCCAGGGTGAATCCAATTGCCTCTTAGGGGTTCAGGAAGGAATTGTTTCCCACGTTGTAGCAAATTGGATCATTGGCTTTGCTGGGGTTTTTTGCCTTCCTCTGGATCAACTGTGGGTATAGGATTGTGTTTCTGGGATTGTGTGATCCCTTTTGTTTTTGTGCAGAGAAAGCAGCAATATTTTATTTTTCGCTTATCCTTTCTTCCCGCCTGTCATCATTACATCTCACCTTTCCCTCCTCTCATCTTGCTTTCCTTTTCAAGCTACATTCCCCGCCGCCAACCCCCCCCCTATAGTTTGTATCTTCATTTCCCTGGCACTTAGTTGTCGCTGCGCACCTTGCGACGGCGTTTATGAGTCCTTCAGCATCTCCTGGCTGCTCTGCGCATGCAGAGATGTCAATGGAAAAAAATAACAAAAAACATTTTTTTCCTCTCATTTGCCTAGGAAAACGTATCCACTGTCAGAACAAGATTCTGCAATACCAGGCGGTCCACCAGAGGTAGACGCAGCAGTGGCAGAGAATTTCATCTCACCAATCGATGATGTAGCCTCAATGGAGGTTTAGGTAGACGAGCAGACCATGACTGAAAGGAGCTTACCAAATTGCAGGCAAACACCCGGAAGCCAGAAATTGCCTTACCTGTATCCAAAGCCACGCGGGCATGGAGGGAAAATGGGGAAACAGAGATTCTGCAATGTCCCTAGAGAAATTATAGGCAAGACTTGGGGCGAATTATAGCTCGCAGCAGACTTCACTGGTGAGGCAGCAATGGATACATTTCAATACTTCGTAGGATCCATGCCACTTCTTGTAATAGCAATACAAGCATTGTGGTTAGAACTATGGACAGCTGACACTGCGTTAGAACAAACTCTATGTATTCCAATGGCCCCCGCTCTAATTGATGCGACTTACGTCGTAGCGACTCCAAAAAAGGTTTTTGTACTGCTTTGTTCCGACCTTTGATTTAACTTTGATCTACAGAGTGCAAAGTTGGGTCGTGGTTGCACTTAGGGTCGAATCAGAGTCGCACTCTAAATCGTGTGACTTTAGGGTCGCAATAGTGGAAACTTAGCCTAAATACTTTTGAGGGTAAAGCACTCTTTGAAGAAAGGTTACAGAAAGCTATTTCTGTCACAGGGGTTTCAGGAATACTTACTCGCATGCACCCATACTGTAACCTTTTCAGAAGTACCTGGGTTTTTCGATCAAATAGGTCCTTCTACAATTCCAGAGCCTCCCCTTCAGACCTTGCACTTCTTTCAGAGCCCTCATGGGGGCTAGGATCACTATCCAAGCTTCTCTACAAGAACTGGGTCGCAGTTATTATCACTAACGAGATTATATCCATCTCTTGTCAAAGATCCAGCCCAGCTAGTGAAGCACAGGTGGAGGCTGTGGCTTACACTATCAAGATACGGCTGGATGGTAAATTATCAAGGTAGTCATCTTTTCCCCAGTTTAGATGTCTTATTCAATACCGCAAATGGGACGAAGTCTCTGCCATCTCAGAAGTTGTGGGCGATCATTCAGAAAATAATGAGAGTGAGGACATGGTCCTACATAACAGCCTCGAGCTAACTCAACTTTATAGGGTTTTCTTTTGTCTACCTATATCCAGAGGGTCCCATGGACACATGGGTACCTCAGGCACCTTTATCTAGAATTCCTGAAGCAATCAAGCAAACCATCTATCCTAGTCCATATATCAAACAAGTTTGACGCACAGGGGTCTGCACTAATGGACAAAGAGGGAGATACTTGTAAACCACATTCATTAAGGCATGTCTTCTGGTCCACAGTTACCACAGGCACCAATGCAATAGGCTAGGAGGCACATTGCAACCAGATGTTGGTTTAAGAGCGATGAGCGTTCAATACAGCAGACATCATCGCGAATATCATGGAGACCCAGGTGGCTTATCTCGCATTGACAGCATTACTCTCTCAGATCAAGGACAAATCAGTTCTGATTTGGATATACTATAGAGCTGCAATATCGCACATACATCACCAAGACTGAACCCACAACAGTTCCTTACTGGAGGGGAAGTGGAACCCATCTTCATTTAGGCAGAGGGGAATCTGAAGGACCCAAGAGTAGTCTATCTTCCAGCCCACTTAAAACACAGAGGCCAATCACCTATCCCAAGGATTCTTGGATCCCAACGGGTAGTCCCTACAACTGAAGTTATTCAGCTGGATAGTGGGACAGTGGGTCTTTCCGGAACTGCATCCTTTTGCTACAGCAAGCATTACCGAGCTGCAGAGGTTTTTTTTCACATCTACTTCAGCCTTGGGCAGAAGCAATAAATACCCTTTGAAGTCCTTTTGCATGCAATCTAATGTAGGCCTTCTCCGGCCTCTTACATCAAAAGTTCTCTTGAGACTTGCAATATCAACAATAACGGTGATAACAGCCCTGCCCTATTTACAGGAAAACCCATGATTCCCTAGGGCCTCCAGTAAATATTGCTCCGATACCCTTTCTTCTGGCTCAAAGCATCACACCCATCAGAATCCTCACAGATTGAGCCTCCACATTAGGATCTTAAAATCTTAATCATTGGGATGCTCCTCTAGAGTTGTTTCAACTCTGCTCAAACCACAGGAGCCTTTAGCGAACAATACGAATGACAAGGTTTGTAATAAGTTTAGATCTTTCACTAACAGCAAAACTTTCTTAATCCTGATGTGCCCCCTTCCTCCCAACTCCTTGACTTCCTGCAAGCAGACCACGACTTAGGATCAGGATTAAGCATCGTAAGGGTACAGCTGGTGGTAACCTCGGCTATAACAACAAGATCCTTTAACCACTTCAGATTTGCGCTATAGCCGATTGACATCTACAGCGCGGAACTACTCTGCCAGGAGGCCGTCAATAGACATCCTCCCCTTTGCACGCCCCCAGGCTCGCTCTGGCAGCTGCTGCATGCTGCGTGAGCATGCCCGCAGGTTGGGCAGACTCGATGTGCCCTGGAGACCCACGATCCCTTTTACAGAGAGCCAGAATGGGGAACCACTGATGTAAACACGGCGGTTCCCCGCTCTGTGAGGGGGGGCATGACAGATCTACTGATCCCTGTGATCGGGAACAGTTAGATCTGTTATATCCCTGTTAGCCCCGCCCCCACACAGTTAGAACACATACAGGGAACACATTTAACCCCTTTATCCCCCCCTTAGTGTTAACCCCTTCCCTGCCAATGACATTTATACAGTAATCAGTGTCTATTTTTAGATCTGATCGCTGTATAAATGTCATTGGTCCTAAAAAAGCATCAAAAATGTCAGACATGTTCGCCACAATATCGCAGTCCCGATAAAAATCGCAGATCGCGGACATTACCAGTAAAAAAAATAAAAACGCCATAAACCAATTTCCATAGTTTGTAGGCTCTATAAATTTTGCGCAACCCAATCAAAATACGCCTATTGCGATTTGTTTTGTTTTTTTTAACCAAAATATGTAGAAGAATATATATCGACCTAAACTGAGGAATACATGTATTTTTTATTTTTGGATATTTGTTATAGCAAAAAATTTTAAAAAAATCGTTCTTTTTGCAAAATTGTCGCTTTTTTTGTTTATAGCGCAAAAAATGAAAACCGCAGAGGTGATCAAATACCACCAAAAGAAAGCTCTATTTGTGGGAAAAAATGGACATCAATTTTGTTTGGGTACAACGTTGCATAACCGTGCAATTGTCATTCAAAGAGTGACAGTGCTGAAAACTGAAAATTGTTCCGGGCAGGAGGGGAGTTTAAGTGCCCAGTAAGCAAGTGGTTGATAATCAAATTCTTTAAGGCAAGCAAGAAGATAAGCCCATCCGTTAAAATAAATCTTTCCCACTTGGGACTTCTCTATTGCCCTGGAACCCTTATCCAATGGTCTTCTGCCCCATCTGATTCATCATCCTTGTGGAATCTCACTTGGAAACTATTTTGTCTTTGTGGCGATGACATCGGGCCGGGGAATATCAGAGCTTCAGGCTTTGGGATTGGAAGACAATAATATTTTTTGTGCTTGGATAAGATTGGACTCAGAACGGTACATGGATTCATCCCTAAGTTCTCCTCTTCCTCTACTATCTACGAGCCTTAAGCCCTGCCAATCTTTGAGATCCAATTTTGATTCTCTTCATGAAGACAACATTGCTATTGTACTAAGACACTGTTTTTCAGGCACTCCCTTCAGACTTTTCATCTAACTTATTTTTAATACTCCAAAAAAAAAAAAACAGGAGCAGAGAAGCATCATTTGGAGCAGGAGACCTCCAGAATGTGGCCCTCCGGCCATTTCGGAACCACAGTTTCCGTCATGCTTAGTCATGTCTGTGGATATCAGAGCTTTACAAATACCTCATGGGACATGTGGTTCTGCGGCAGCTGGGGATAGATTGCAGATCCCTGCTCCAGTACAATAGTTCCATGGATAATCAAATTGTTTAAGAAGGTGTACAGATCAAGGGGCCTAGAACCCCTCTTTAATTGAGCTGTATGCCACCCACTTGTTTTCTGCTTCTTGGACAGTCAGAGAAGACGTATCCATCAAAACAATCTAAAGGGTAGCATCATGATCATCTCAACATGCGCTTATGAGATGTTTCAGAGTAGACCCGGCAGCTTTCTCATCTGTAGAAACTGGCACACAGGCTATCCAGGCTGGCATTTGCCTATGTCAAATCATTTTCTCAAATAAATCTTGTACTATGTACCCTCCCACCCATTTCAGCTAGTTATTTTGTCACCTGTATGCTGCCATGGAGGCACCAGGAAAACAGAAAATTGTATCATACTTACTATAATTTTCTTTTCCTGGTGCCTATCCATGGCAGCATACACTCCCACCCTCGGTATGCTATATTACTTTTTTCTTTTATACTATTCACTGGTCCTGAGGGAGGAGCCAAGGCGGAGCTTGTCACAGATATGCTGCCATGGATAGGCACCAGAAAAAGAAAATAACGGTAAGTATGATACAATTTCTGATGTCCTGAGTGAATAAAAATGGGCAGTAAGCCCTTAACCTGACATAAGGCTGGATTACTTGCTTGGGGAACCCCTCCACTTGAAGCTGATCGCCCACAATATATATAATGTTAAGGGCTTCTACATAATTTTTAGAGTTGATCGAACCTGGATGTTCGGGTTCGGTGGGTTCGGCAGAACTTCGGGAAAAAGTCCGGGTTCGGTACCAAACTTGACCCGACCTTTACCCCAAACCCCATTGAATTCAATGGGGACCCGAACTTTTCGGCACAAAAATGACTGTAAAAAAGTCCTGGAAAGTGCTAGAGGGCTGCAAAATGATTTTAGAACATTAATCTGTCCCTTACAGCAACAGCAGGAACCTCTCCCTATAGGAGTAGGCGATGATTTTATAACAATAATCTGTCCCTTACAGCAACAGCAGGAACCTGACCCTATAGGAATAGGCAATGATTTTAGAACAACAATCTGTCCCTCTGAGCAACAGCAGGAACCTGACCCTATAGGAGTAGGCAATGATTTTAGAACAATAATCTGTCCCTCTAAGCAGTAGACTCTACCTAGTCCAGTCAGATCGTTCTGTAATGCAGGATGAGATCTGCAATCTGTCCCTAAAAGCAGTAGTAGTAGTAATCTCTACCTATCTATCTATCTGCAATCTGTCCCTCACAGCACCGGCAGCATCCTCTCCCTACACTACCCTGAGAGCATGTGACATGCAGCACTAAGTGACTCCAGCTTATAAAGAGGCTGGGTCACATGATGCACTGGCCAATCACAGCCATGCCATTAGTAGGCATGGCTGTGATGGCTTCTAAGGGCAAACCAGTGAAACGCTTGTTAATTGGCTGCCCTGCAGCTATTCAACATGTGTGATCAAATACCCGAACCCAGAACTCGAACCCAAACTTTTTTCAAATGTCCGGGTTTGGGTTTGCTCAACTCTAGTAATTTTCTAGCAAAAAAAAGTAGATTTTTAAATGTGATTCGAAGTGTCAGAAATGGCCTGGAAGGAAAGTGGTTAACCACTTCCTTAATGGGCACTTAAACCCCCCTCCTGCCCAGACCAATTTTCAGGTTTCAGCGCTGTCGCATTTTGAATGACAATTGCGCGGTCGTGCGACGTTGTACCCAAATAAAATTGATGTCCTTTTTTTCCCACAAATAGAGCTTTCTTTTGGTGGTATTTGATCACCTCTGCGGTTTTTATTTTTTGCACTATAAACAAAACCAAGAGCGACAATTTTGAAAAAAGAACAATATTTTTTACTTTTTGCTATAATAAATATCCAAAAATGAAAAATAAAAAAAAAATTATTCATCAGTTTTGGCCGATTTATATTCTTCTACATATTTTTGGTAAAAAAAATTGCAATCGGCGTTTATTGATTGGTTTGCGCAAAAGTTATCGCGTTTACAACTATGGGAATTGATTTATGGCGTTTTTATTATTATTTTTTTTACTGGTAATGGCGGCGATCTGCAATTTTTATCGGGACTTTGATATTGCAGCGGACATGTCGGACATTTTTGACACATTTTTGGGACCAATGACATTTATACAGCGACCAGAAATTTAAATGTCCACTGATTACTGTATAAATGTCATTGGCAGTGAAGGGGTTAACCTGCAGGGGGCAGTGAAGGGGTTAATAATGTTCCCTGGGTGTGTTCTAACTGTGGGGGGGGGCGGGGTTGGCGGGACATAACAGATCTAACTGATCGCAGTGACAGGGATCAGTAGATCTGCTTGTCCCCCTCTCACAGAACGGGGAACCGCCATGTTTACATTGGCGGTTCCCCGTTCTACAGCTTTGCAGGCGATCGCGGGTCAGGAGCGGACATCGAGTCCGCCCGACCAGCGGGCACGCCCACGTAGCGTGCGGCGGCCGCGCGTGCCTCCACCGCCTGTGAGTCTGCGCAGGGGGCGTGTGAAGGGGCGGACGTCCATGGACGTCCACCCGGATATTCAGATCCGCGATGTAGACGTCTTTCGTCTATAGCGCGGATCTCTAGTGGTTAAAGTGTATTTTTTCCAACAAAATTGTCTTTGAAAGACTGCTGTGCAAATACTGTGTAACATAAAGTATTGCAATGATCGCCATTTTTTTCTCTAGGGTCTCTTCTAAAAAATATATTTATAATTTTTGGGAGTTCTAAGTAATTATCTAGCAAAAAATACTGATTTAACCAGTTGCAAATTGCCCGCCGTGGCTTGACGAATATAAATCGACCAAAACCGATGAATACATTTGTTTTTTTATATATTTTTTTGGGATTTGTATTTTAGCAAAAAGTAAGAAATATTGTTTTTTTTTTGCAAAATTGTCACCCTTTTTTTATTTATAACGGTTATCAGAAATGACGCAGAGGTGAAAAATACCACCAAAAGAAAGCTCTATTTGTGGGAAAAAAAGGACGCAAATGTTGTTTGGGTGCAATGTCGCACAACTGCGCACTTGTCAGTTAAAGCGACGCAGTGACAAATCTCAAAAAGGGCTCTGGTCCTAAAGGGGGAAATCCTTTGGGGCTGAAGTGGTTAAACTTTTTTTTATATTAACCACGTTTATTAGCAGTAAACAAATAAAAACATAAAACCATTGCACAATGTACAGAAATCTCCCACAAACGCATTGCAGGTAAACAAAACAGATTTTTTGAGGCGGTGAGGGGAGCGGTAATATACCGCTCCTCTACCGCCCCTGCCATTGAAATGAATGGCAAGCGCTGCCGAAGCGGCTGCACACCGCCTCGGTAGCGCTGAGCGCCGGCACTTTTAACCCCGTTTTAACCCCTTGTGGGGGTTAAAAGTGCCGCGCACCCGCCTGCATAGCAGCGCTATAGCGCCGCTATAACAGCGCTAAATCTCCGCTGAGACTAGCAGGGATTTACCGCTACCGCCCGCCAGCCCCACTGTGAAAGGGGCCTTACTCACTTTTTTTGAACAACTCTCAAGCAGCCTGAGTCAATGTTTCACAAACATGTTGGGGGCTTCTCCAGCCATCTATCCCAAATTCTGTTATATTTTTTAGGGCATCCCCATGTATATATATTTTGTTGTAAGGGAGCACAGTATTGACATCCCTTATCCAATCTGAAATGTTGGGAGGCGATTGTCTCATCCACATTTTTGCAATGTTCTTCCTGGCCAGGAATATAGTCTTGTGAAGAAATGTTTTTCTTTATTTGTCAATGTCTACTTCAGGAAAGATGCCCAATAGGCACCATTTCGGGTCTAGGGTAAGAGGAGACCCCATGTTGTCATGAAGGAAGGCGACCACCTGCTTCCAGTAGCCCGGAATTTGTGAGCATGCCCAAAGGAGATGATAGAACGACCCAGTGTCTTGCTGGCAAAGGAGACAGATGGTGGACCTCTCCCGACTGATTCTATTCAGTCTAAGCGGTGTGAGGTATGCTTGGTGTAGAATATATAGTTGTGTGAGCCTATCTGGTGTTTTAGGTGACACCACTTTACACGTCTCAAGGGCCTCACTCCAGTCCTCATCCTCTATGTTACCACAATGCCTTTCCCATCTCGTTTTTAGTCTATATGCTATTTGCTTTGCTATAGGGGTAATTAATATGTTATAAAAGATAGATATTCATTTTTGTGAATCAGAACATTTAACCATGTCCACCAGTGGGTTAGGGACCAGCTCAGGAGTCTGTTGAGGGAATTGAGTCGGGATCGCGTGTCTCACTTGGAGAAATCTGAAGAACATACGGTTTTGGAGTGCAAATTCAGCTTTCAGCCTATCATAGATTTTAAGGGTACCTGCTGCGAGTAGATGGGATAGATAGAAAATACCCCGTCCACTCCATGCTTCTGTGTCAGGAACCCGCAACAGCTCCGGGAGATTCTTATTATGCCAGAGAGGGGTGTATTCGTTATATTGAGGTATGTCATTCTTACGGGAGGCCAGGTCCCAGATTTTCCTATAGTGATGTAGAAAAGTGTTATTTTTCTCCCCTCCCCCTCCACAACCCACCCCGGTCATTATTGGATCAGATGTACATTGGGCCCATCGTGGGCACAGAAGCATGAGAAATCTACGTCTGTCTGTTTTATCTATGTGAAAAATATTGGATAATTGAGATGCTAAATAGTAAGCACCGAAATTAGGCAAAGCTGCACCTGCCAGTTTGGTGGGGTTTTTAAGGAGATGCCAGGCCAATTTATGTCTGCTCTTTCCCCATACGAACGGTTTTAACAGTGCATCAATAATTTAAAAATATTTTAATGGTATGTATACTGGGGAGTGCCATAGAACATAAAGAATTTTAGGAAGGAGAATCATTTTTATTAGATTAATACGCCCCATTACTCCTAAAGGCAATCTTGCCCAAACCTGAACTTTATTCTTAATGAATGAAAATAGGGGCTCTAAATTATTTGCAGTATAGTCTGACAGGGTATTTGTAACTTGCACCCCCAAATACTGAACTGTTTAAACTTTTAAACAAAAAGTTACAGAAAAGGCCGGGTCTTTATGTGGTTAAAATGTGTGCTACAAATCTTTACAGGTTTTCAGTTGTCAATCTTAGGAAATAAACAAAAATAGACAAACATTTTTTTAAAATGAAATCTGCCTTCTGTCTCCCTCTGAAACAGCAAACTTTGAAAAAGGCTTAAAAAAATTAGTTTTGATTATAGACTTGTGAAAACGCTTTGACGGTGTGCAGCATGTCCATTAAATATTTTTTGTTCTTGGCTGTGAGATGACGAACTGATATTTTTTCCACAATGACATATGACTCGTCTCTTCCTTTAATATAGGGACAAGAACAAATTATTGTATAGTGTGCAGTGAGTCTATACAATATATATATGGATGCCGTTGTTATTTCAGAAACAGAATTTGAATAAACTTTCCCTCTTAGATTCCTGCTTCAGGCCCAGATAATTTACTTCCATAATCTCCAGCCACTGTGTAAATGTTTGGCTGTTGTCTCTAAACATGGCTTTCTTGATAGACTCCATGGCAGCCTGTTTACCCCGCCTCCTCTCCAATCCTATAGGACCCCATTACCATAAATTTAGCCTCATGGCCAGTCCCTGTGTTCCTTTTTTGTTCTCCACAGGTCCCCATCAAGGGGTCGGCACCAGGGAAGAAGCCCCCACTGTTCCTCCAGACACCATTCCCACTGCCAAGGCAGCCACTCCAGACAAAAGTCCTGCTGGGTATGTGGTATCCATGTCCCGGAGATAAAGTCATTATGTGACATGTGTTATGCCCAGGTGGTAGGCCGAGCTTTACACCCCTGAAATTCTCAGACAGCGAGATGGAAGGGGGTGACTCCGTAGGCTTTGATGCTGCCCTGATTCCACCCTTAATTAAGGCCATCATGGAAACCTTGAAGTGGGAGGAGCCGGTATCTTCCCCGGCAAAACAAAGGAAGTTTTTCAAACACTTGGGCAAAGAAGGTCCCAACTTCCCGCACTTCCAGAACTAAAAGATATCATTACAGAGAAGTGGGAAAAAGTAGATAAGAAGGCCTCTCTGATGAATAAAACGGCTAGACTGTATCCTTTCAAGGAAGACAAAGTCAAATATCTGGAGTACGCTCCCTTGGTGGACACAGCGGTCATGAGATTGGCAAAACGCCCTCCCCCTGAAGGATGCGTTATCCTTTAAAGATCCTCTCAACAGGAAGATCAACTTGAATCTGAAAAGGATCTGTGTGACAGCAGGCATGGCCTGCAAACCTGTCCTAGCCTTGGCAGCCATGTCAAAGGTGATGGAGGTCTGGGCTGAAGATGTGGAGGCCGTGCTAAGTAGCATCTCGGAGGAAGCAGCCATCAGCCTTCCTGGGGGTTGCCTCCCTGGACATAATTTGTCTGGTGGCCCGGGTAATGCTATCCTCCATAATGGCCAAGCGAGCCCTGTGGCTGTGCCCCTGGCTTGCCAACCTGTCCTCCAAACAGGCCTGGTTTAGGATCCCTTTCGAGGGATCCTCACTATTTGGCAATAGGCTGAACAAGGCCATTGCCCAGGCCACCGAGGGAAGTCGGGATTCCTCCCACAGGACAGGTGACTATTTGGCCAGAAGAGGCCTCAATCAAGGAGACAAGCCACCGAACGGGCGAGAGATGCCCACAGCTACATGCCTGGCAGGAATTTCAGGCAAAACTGGAAGAGGGGCCAGACATCTGCCTACAGGGCCGCTAAGAACACGGCGCCTGCCCGGGGCGACACGACTAAGGCTTTTTGAGATTGGGCCTTCCCAGGCAGGTCAGGTGGGAGCATGTCTGCTCCACTTCTGGCATGTCTGGACGGCCTCAATCTCAGATGCTTGGGCCGTCAGGACAGTCTCCTCCGGGCACTCCTGGTCCTTTGCAAGTCCTCCTGTTCCCAGGGTCATACCCATGCTGGTGCCATGCTTGGAATACTTATGGCCTACGTGGATTCCTTGGTGAGTCAGGGCGCAGCTGTACGAGTCCCAGAAGAGGAAAAGTTTCAGGGCTTATACTCCCCCTTTTGCTAGTTCTAAAAAAGAACAGCTCATGGAGACCAGTTATAGATCTCACTCACTTAAACAAATTTATCAAAAATGAAAAACTCAAGATGGAGACTCTGTCGACAATCCAATGTTCTGTGTAGCCAGGCGACTGGCTAGTGTCGATAGACTTGAAAGACACTTACTTCCACGTCCCGGTAGTGGAAGGGTATCGCAAGTACCTTCACTTTCTGGTCAGGCAAGACCACCTCCAGTTCACTTGCCTTCCTGTTGGGCTCTCAACATCCCAATGAGTGTTCTCAAAGGTCCTCCTGGTCGTGGTAGCCCTTATCAGGACGAAGGGCATACGGCTGCAACATCTCGAAGAACTGCTTCTACTGGAGCAGGACAAGGATCAGCTGCTGCCCCAAAGGGCACAGATAATCTCCATGCTTCAGAAGTTTAGTTGGATGCTGAACCTAGAAAAGCCACTTGGAATCATCACAAAACCTGGTGTACCTAGGCGTCCAGTTTGACGCAGCCAGGAATATGATCTCCCTACCTTTGGAGAAGATTTCGGTAGTCAGGGACAGAGTACAGCCCTATGCTCTTCACATCTAAGAGCCTCCCAATGCTTCAGAAAAATCTGCACCATGGTTTCCACATCCGCCATGGTCAAATGGGCCCTGTGGAGGATTCTGCTGTTTCAAACAGGATTTCTGCAGCAATGGAAGCCGGACAGAGGCGACCACACCATTTGTGTAACATCCATGAAGAACAGCCTGCCATGGTGGCTGCAGTGCAGGAACTTACTCAGATGTCACTCCATTACCCCACCTTCCTGGGTGGTAGTCACAACCGACGCCAGCAACTCAGGTTGGGGAGCCCACTGCACTGCATAGTGGGGCCCCCAACCTGAGGGAAGGTGGGGCCCACTTCCCCGCATTTGAGTTTCCAAAATCTTGGAATTACAGGCAGCCTGCTGTGCCCTTCTAGCCTTACGCCCCCTGACAGAGGGGAATGCTGTACTACTAAGGATGGACACTACAACGACTGTCTCCTACATGAAGAGACAAAGGGCGCAGAGTATTCCCCTATTACAAGAAGTACAGCCGATCCTAACATGGGCCCAGAGGGTCCTGACAGATATCACGGCAGTCTACATTCCCAGAGCCCAGAATGTCCAAGCGGACTTTATTTCCAGGGTACAGTTGAGCAATGGGGAATGATCCCTTCAGGCGGAAGCGTTTGATTGAATTCTGTCCCTAGGAGTCAACCCCAAGGTCGATCTGTTTGCCTCCCCTTACAATCACAAACTCAGTAAGTACTACAAGTGGGGCCAGTGCCTCCAGGCCTTCAGGTTGGATGCCCTAACAGACAGTTAGATATTCAGCAGGGCTTATGCCTTCCCACCAGTACCAATTATCCTTAGGTTCCTGCAGAGGCTCCGATCCAAGAAGGCCACGATAGCAGCAATAATACCGTTCTGGCCCAACAGGCCCTGGTTTACGTTGCTGACACAACTCAGCTACCGGGCCACGGTGCCCCTTCCCCTCAGGCTGGATCTCCTGTCTCAGGGAGCAGTCTTACACCCATGCCCAGCACGGCTGCACCTGATGGTCTGGGTTTTGAGAGGGATTGGCTCGAGGCCCTGGGCTGTGCCCCTAGGATGATCTCCACCCTTATGAATTCCAGAAGATCAAACACTAATAGAGTCTATGGGAGGATATGGGCCAGAATTGCAGAATTCACATCCTCCAATGGGAAATCCTTCAAAGACCACAGAGTACAAGAAGTTCTGGAGTTCTTGCAGTCTGGACTTGAGTTACCTCTGTCAGTCAGCTTGCTGAGAGTTCAGGTTTTGGCCCTGTCAGTGTTCACTGGAACCTCCTGGGCAGGTAACTCATTGGTCCGCCAATTCCTCAGGGGGGCAGCAAGGTTGGGACCCCAAAGGAAACCAAGTTATCCAAAATGGGACCTTCCCTTAGTACTTGAATTACTTGCAGGACCAGCAACCAACGGGGTCAACACAGCATTGGTCGGGGACTTGTTCATGAAAATAGCTTTCCCGGTGGTTATCACCTCTGCTAAGAGGGTCTCGAAGATTGAGCCTTGGGACACAAAGAGCCATTCCTGACTGTCTTCCCGGATCGGGTAGTACTGATCCCCATGCTCGGGTCTAGGCCCAAAGTCACGTCAGTATTTCACAAGAATCAAGAGATCACTCTGCCTACCTTTAGGTCTTCAGAGGCCACGGAGGCGCACCACCTAGATGTTGAATAAATGCTGAAGGGATACCTGCAGGCTACGGCCTCTTTCAGACGATTGGAACACCTTTTTGTACTCCTCTCTGGGAGAAAGAAGGGGAAAGAGGCTTCTTCCAGAACAATCGCAGTTTGGATTGTCCAGATTATCCAGAGGGCTTACAGGGCTATGGGATTGGCCCCTCTAGAAGGGGTGAAGGCACACTCAACCAGGAGCGTTGCTACCTCCTGGGTGACAACTTGACATGTGGCGCCCAATGTCATCTGTAGAGCAGCCTCGTGCTCTTCTCTGAATACCTTCATGACGCATTACTGTGTGGAGCCAGAGTCTTTATCTTCCTTTGACTTTGGTTTGAAAATCCTGTCAGTTGATGGTGTGAATTAAAAATTTTCTTTTGTCAGCATTCCCGCCCATGTGGTTTTCGGCTAGTCCCACACGTAGACTGCCATTGAGTCTGTCAGGAAAACTGAAAATTTCCTATCTAACACTTACCGTAATTTTCCTTTCCTGATGGACTTCATGGCATTCGGAGTCCCCACCCTTGGATCTAGTGGAGAGGCTAGTTATGGAACACAGGTTCTGACCATGAGGCTAAATTTATGGTAATGGGGTCCTATTGGATTGGAGAGGAGGCGGGGTAAACCCACACATAGGCTGCTGTGATGAACGCGGGTATCAGATCGCTGCCCTCCTCACCAATGGGCGCCCGAGGACCCCCTTAATCTAACACCGCGCTTGTCATGAACATAACAATGCCACTCTCAGCTGCTTTCAGCACGAAGATTTCCCAGTTTGCAGGACCACTGTCTAAATGCCAGCCACCTGAGAGCAATTGTTACCGGGCTAATTCAAACAATTAACCCTTTCTCTGCCACCACCTCTATTTGGGAGTCAGAGGAGCTCAGGATTTTAGCAATGCCAATGATTTTAGAATAATCACCTGTAACACACGTTGTCACCGCAGACAGGTATATTCAGATGCGTTATTCTAAAAACAGTAGCGCTCTTCAAAGGAACAGAGTCGTAATAGTTGCATTAAGAGCTTTAGGCACAAGGTTAACACTTTTCAGAATAAGGTTTAATAATGAAAAGGTCAATTTTTAGGTGCAGTAAAATATTTACCAAAAAATAAAGAAGGTTACAAAATAATGAGACAAAATATACAGCAACAAAGAAACAAAATAGATATACTTGCTTTTGAAATGTTTGTGACTAATCAGTTTCGAAGATGATTCCCTGGATCTCTGATGTTGGTTCGTTGATGGAAATTGAGAACTGGAAGTTGGTCTTAGCAGTCCCTTTTTCTCTGGGTGACAAGGGGTGGGGCCGAATGCCCCTGACCACTCACATGAGTGAGGCGGATTTTTAGACTGACTGTCCAGGGCGGGCCTTGAAATACAATCTTCCCTAATTCACCAGTTCTGTATGAAAAATCATATTTCGTAATTGGGCCGCCCGGCAAATCTAACATTACAAAATTCAATCTCAGCATATACAAGCCTTTACATTAAGTCCAAACTTGACGGGTCTGGCACCTTCCAGGACCCTGGCAAGGGTGTGACGTTCACACTTGAATAATTCGGTCTGAAATTCTACATTCAAATATGTACATTTTATCGCTATGTCATGTTCCTAACTAAGTTATGAACTGTATATCATTTTTCTACCTTTTCATGTTGAGTTTAGGGTTACTGAAAGGTCGCAGCTGGCTGCAGAGCCCTCTTCCTTTTCTGGACCTCTGGATTGTCCTTTGAGAGATCTGATTTAGGGGTTTACGATCGGGCTTGCAAAAACATTTCCCCAGGCTCCTTGGTGCCTCTTCAAGGGGCCCAGAAATTCCTAAATTGTTGGGAGGGGGAATGAGGAGTTTTGTCCTACGTTAAAACTATAATGGCTGACCGTCACAAAATGGATGCCAGGTTTGTGTGTCCCTGCCCGTGATATCATTACTTTGTGTGTGTCCCGCATGTGATATTGTCTCCCCCCTGAGGTGGTTGCATGGGAGGGGAATGCAGTTCTCCCATTGACGCAACCCACTGCAGAAGACTTGTCATGTGGCACTGCAAGTGTGCCTGGCTAAGGCATTTTCCTTGGTGCGAACTGGCCCATTTGTCTTGCTGGAGAACCAGGCTCCCTTCAAGGAGTGGGTTGCTCTCCCTAGCAACACTGTTGGGCCCACAAGTTAGGTGGTGAGGGGCGAGTACACGGCGGCGGCGACCACCTGGATCATGTGGCAGCTTCCGGGGTGCCTACCTGACCACAAGACACTTTTGTCCAGAAGCTGCATGGGTTAACCAAGGGGGTGAATTCCTGCCTATGTAGAGGAGGAGATATTTATCTTCTATCTTGTCTCTCTGGCCCAGGGCTGCACCTGACCCAAAGGTATTGGCACTGGTGTGCTCCAGGACCAGACTGGGGTTTTCCAGAGTCCGTGTCTCAGGTGCACCGGCCAGTACTTTTATCAGGAGGGCACGGTCCTCCTTATACACTGGCCTTTTCCAGAGTCCGTGTTGGTGTCTGTTGGTGCTCGGGTTGGTCAGTCAGTCACAGGTTCAGCTGGGCTCCCATGGTGGCACTCCTGCATCCTATTGTAGCCATCTGTACAATGACAAAACCAGTATGTTGGCTTGAGGAGTAGGCTGGGCCATGCTAGCCTCAACCTTGCCAGTTCCTAACCTCTGGGTGTTTTCTCCTCTCTTCTGTTCCCAGTACCGAACAGCTAACATGAAAGTTATCAGGGGGAACTGTCTGAGTGGGCCTTGCAAGGTTGTTCAGGACAGCTGACAGGAGCACCAGGCGCTCCACCCAGACAGGGCTAATCCCTTCCAGGTTCCTCAAGCAGGTCACTTCCCCAGGTTCCATCCCACCCCATAGGTCATCTGGACCTCCGGAGATGCGACTGGTGCGTTCTCAACCCCAGATAGTATTGCTGCCAAGGCAAGCAAGCCACATGGGGTGATGAAGGCTGACTCAATCTGAGCCTTCTTTGTTAGAGGGGTTGGTCCACGCCTCCCGTACAGGTCAATGATAGTGTGACAGCGAGCATCTGCCAGCTGTTCTGCCCCTTCATGGTTCCTGGGCATGAGGGAGACCACAACTGCAGGGTGGACATTCAGCATGGGCAGGCCTCCTGGAAGCCTGGTCTGACTTCTTTTAGGAACCAAGATGACTGAGGGTGTCCAGTCCGTCTGAGCTCCTTGAATGACCCCTAACTGCAGTATTCCCTCAGTCTCCTTTGTCCCGCCTGTCTGCACTTCTTTTGACACAAGGTGGACTGCAGCGGTGAGAGGAGGATACACCCTGCTGCCCACCTTGTGGATGCCATGGTGTGCCCTCAAAGGGTTTCCTCTGACATGCCATGCGTTAAGCACGGCCAGCATCGCAGGTACCTGGAGGGAGAAGGGCCCTGGTAGCTGATGGCCTAAGCCCACTGTGTGAGTGTCGGCTATTGCACTTAAATCTCTCTCAGCAGGGAAGCTGACAGCTTGCCTGAGGAATGCTGCAGGACTTGAGTGTGTCAGCAATGCTAATTGTGCTGTAGCACCACAAGGACCAGCCAGCTCTCCAGTGATACACACAGACCTTGGCTGGGAGGCACAGTCCTCTGGATCAGAACACAGACATGGACCATCTGGGCCACTCCTCGGCTCTGCAGCCAGAGATGGTCTCTCCTGCCCCCGTTCAGCATTGTGGGTTACATTCAACGAAGACAAAACACTATTACATTCAGAAATGACATTCATATCATCAACTACACATGCATCTGATATTGGCACATGCAGGGGAACTTCCTCTCCTTGCTCAGCCAAAGGAGAGCCCTGCACCTCAACTTTACCCTTCCCCTCCCTCTGTCCATCCATAGGCTTCCCAGATATTACCCCAACATCTGTAAACCGTACCTTGGTAGGTCCAGAGAGTTCCGTGGTAGCTTCCTGGGTGCTCTTAGCAGAGGTGTAGTATGAAACAAGGGTGCCTAAGTCAGCGCCCAACAAAACGCCTGTGGGGATCTCGTCCGAGACTCCCACCTCTCTCATTCCACTCCCAGCACCCCAATCAATACAAACATGGGCACAGGGTACTAGTGATTAGGTCCCCCCAACTCCAGTGAGGGTAAAATCTTTCCGGGGATGATGTCCCTTCTTTTTATCACCACTGTTCGGACCAGAGTGACTTCAGCTCCGGTGTCCCAGAACCCAGTGACAATCCGGTTGCACACGGTGACTTGCTGCAAGTTGACGGTGGTTACCCAAGCTTCCTTGCGGATGAAAAGAAGAGTTGCTGGCAGGCTGGCCAGGTGATGTCATCTGCTTCTGCTCTGGGCACTGTGTCTTAAGGTGGCCAGGCTTGCCACAAGAGTAACACCTGTGATTGTCATTCAGAAGGGGCTTGGCGTCAGGAACTGCAGTTTCAGACCACTGAGAGGCTTGGTTGGACCGGCAGAGGAGGGGTCGCTATGTGCGATTTCCCCCTTTACAGCCATTCAGTGGAGCTTTGTGATGGTCCAATACTCGAGTACTGGCAAAGGTATCAGCCAGGTCTGCTGTCGCTTTCGCAGGCTTATGCTCTAGCACAAACTATCTGACGTCTAGAGGACAGATGTGCAGGAGCTGATCTTCGATCATGAGATCTTCCAGGGACTCAAAAGAAGTGGCTTTCAGGCCCCTAGTCCACTGTTGGAATGTGGTACATAGATGGCTTACCACATCCATATAACAGTCCCCAGGCCCTTTTTGCAGGGACCTAAACCATTTTCGGTATACTTCAGGGGTTTATCGATACTTCGGAATGATTGCTGCCTTTATGGCTTTGTAATCTTTGTCCTGCTCCACTGGCAGGTCGACATACGCATCCAGGGCCTTGCCTCGTAGCCCAGGTGTCCGGTAACTGGCCCATTGTGCTGGGGGCAAATGGTACTGATGACAAGTTTTTTCAAATGAAAGTAGATACACGTCAATGTCCCTGTCCTTTTCCTGAAGGAAATTTAGCAATTGGGCTTGCAGGCAGAGAGGTGTCCCTGTGCTCTAGGGATCCGAGGTTCTGACCCTGTCAGTGCTGCTGTTTGAGTCTCAGCATCTCCAATTCATGCCGACGATCTGCCTCCCTCTGCACAGCCTCTCTCTCAGC
This sequence comes from Glandirana rugosa, assembly GCA_018402905.1. NCBI lineage: Eukaryota > Metazoa > Chordata > Amphibia > Anura > Ranidae > Glandirana > Glandirana rugosa. Next base: position 95,532 of record BLSH010040106.1, read on the forward strand.
CTGGTGTTCTGCAGCTTCCTTCTCAGCCTGGCATTCCAGAAACTGCAGGTACAACCCAGAATCCATTTTGCGGAGGCGCTGGAGTGTTTCCTTCATTTGAGGAGAGTCTCTGCTGTTTGCAGGCAATCTGGGGCTAGCCTGCTGCTGCTGTGGCCTGGAAGGGACATTCAGTGGTATTCCTATTTCAGTCTCTGTATGCTCATCCTGTGAGGCCGTCGAGCCTGAATCACTTGCCTCTGGGGTATCGGCAACCCCTTCAGCTTCAAGTTCCCCCAAGTTCTGGTATGCTTGGATATCATACTCCTGTAGGACCTTTATTAGTACTTCGCAAGTTTTGTTACTGGCGTCAAGGCCTCTTGTAGTACACTCAGCAGTCAGGTCATCTTTGCTCATCCTCTTATACGCTGATGGCCCAGACATTTTGCAAGCAGAAAAGATAGATAGAGCACAGATAGAAAGGAGCTGTAGAAAGGAGTTGTTGCTGTATGTCTCTTTAAAAAAACAAAAAATATGCACCAGCTTGTCTCAAAGGATTGTTTCCAAAAAGGTTGCAATCCTTCAGTGCAGAGCTAGTTCCTAACAATGCATTGAATGCTCTTAAGGCGAAACTATCCCACCGCTGCCACCAGTATGTGATGAACGCAGGTATCAGATTGCTGCCCTTCTCAACGACGGGCGACCGAGGACCCCCCTGATCTAACACTGTGCATGTCACGAACATAACAATGCCACTCTCAGCTGCTTTTAGCACAAAGATTTCCCAGTTTGTGGGACCACCATCTAAATGCCAGCCGCCTGAGAGCGATTGTTACTGGGCTAATTCAAACAGTTAACCCTTTCTCTGCCACCACCTCTATTTGGGAGCCAGAGGAGCTCAGAATTTTAGCAATACCAATGATTTTAGAATAATCACCTGTAACACACGCTGTCACCGCAGACAGGTATATTCAGATGCGTTATTCTAAAAACAGTAGCGCTCTTCAAAGGAACAGAGTCATAATAGTTGCATTAAGAGCTTTAGGCACAAGGTTAACACTTTTCAGAATAAGGTTTAATAATGAAAAGGTCAAGTTTTAGGTGCAGTAAAATATTTACCAAAAAATAAAGAAGGTTACAAAATAATGAGATAAAATATACAGCAACAAAGAAACAGAATGGATATACTTGCTTTTGAAATGTCTGTGACTAGAGTTGAGCGAACCCGAACTGTAAAGTTCGGGTTCGTACCGAACTTTAGGGTGTCCGTGACCCGGACCTGAACATTTGAAAAAAAGTCTGGGTTTGAGTTCTGGGTTCGGGTATTTGATCACGCATGTTGAATAGCTGCAGGGCAGCCAATCAACAAGCGTTTCACTGGTTTTCCCTAGAAGCCATCACAGCCATGCCTACTAATGGCATGGCTGTGATTGGCCAGTGCATCATGTGACCCAGCCTCTATATGAGGCTGGAGTCACAGTGCTGCATGTCACATGCTCTCTGGGTAGTGTAGGGAGAGGATGCTGCCGGTGCTGTGAGGGACAGATTGCAGATAGATAGATAGGTAGAGATTACTACTACTACTGCTTTTAGGGACAGATTGCAGATCTCATCCTGCATTACAGAAAGATCTGACTGGACTAGGTAGAGTCTACTGCTTAGAGGGACAGATTATTGCTCTAAAATCATCTCCTAGTTCTATAGGGTCAGGTTCCTGCTGTTGCTGTAAGGGACAGATTATTGTTCTAAAATCATTTTGCAGCCCTCTAGCACTTTCCAGGACTCTTTTACAGTCATTTTTGTGCCGAAAAGTTCGGGTCCCCATTGAATTCAATGGGGTTCGGGGTAAAGTTCGGTACCAAACCCTGACTTTTTTCCAAAGTTCGGCCGAACGCACCGAACCCGAACATCCACGGGTTCGCTCAACTCTATCTGTGACTAATTAGTGTTTCGAAGATA
>BLSH010040106.1:97476-108464 GCA_018402905.1 Glandirana rugosa
GGGACCTGCCAGTCAGATTTTTAAACGGAGTGAGTACACTCACCAGTCCCCATATGCCGGGGTGGGGAACAGTGGGTCTCTTTTTCCCTGACGATTCTGGTTGAAGGTTAAGAGTTAAAGGTAGTTACTTGATTGTAGTCTCTTGGTCCCTTAATAGAAGCTTTGTGATTAATCAGTGTCTATCTCAACTCGCTTGGGCACCTACAAGCCCAATCATTTTGCAGCCCTCTAGCACTTTCCAGGACTCTTTTACAGTCATTTTTGTGCCGAAAAGTTCGGGTCCCCATTGAATTCAATGGGGTTCGGGGTAAAGTTCGGTACCAAACCCTGACTTTTTTCCAAAGTTCGGCCGAACGCACCGAACCCGAACATCCACGGGTTCGCTCAACTCTATCTGTGACTAATTAGTGTTTCGAAGATAATTCCCTGGTTCTCTGATGTTAGTTCATTGATGGAAATTGAGAATTGGAAGTTGGTCTTAGCAGTCCCTTTTTCTCTGGGTGACAAGGGGTGGGGCCGTATACCCCTGACCACTCACATGAGTGAGGCAAATTTTTAGACTGACCGTCCAGGGCGGGCCTTGAAATTCCATCTTCCCTAATTCACCAGTTCTGTATGAAAAATCATATTTCGTGGTGGGCATTGCCAGCCGGAGTCTGTGATGGACGCCAGGCTCTGAAGCTCCGCACACCAACACAGGCAATAGAGATCTCCAGCGACAGCTCGCAACCCAGCGACAAGCGAGAGCGTGTTCCAGAGCCACCTCGTACCAGGGTCCCTGATGGCCAGCAAGAGGAAGGAGGACAGGCCGCTACAAAAACTCACGGCCTACATGTTCCAGCCTGCGGACCGCCGGAGCTACGATGGCGCCGCTGCTGCGGCCTTGCAGGATGGATCGTCTCATCACACGGCAGCTCCGCAGAGAGAGACATTCACAATAGGATTGGAACCCACATCAGAAAACGACCTCAAAGAGATGGACAGCACATCTCCAGATATCAGAGACCCACCTTCAGGCACTCCAACGTCCGGAAGCCCAGCTAAGGCAAGGATGAGGCTGGACACACCAAAACGGGCCGCAAAAGAGGTGAGCGACTCATCCCCTCAACCGCATACCAACACCAGTAATGCAGATGCCATAGCATTATTTCACACAAACAATTAGCCTTTTATGGACACTATACTTAAGGAAATGTTGATGTCCTTAAGAAACACTATACACTCTGACATGGTATCCATGATGCAGCAAATCAGGCAGGAGATCTCCTTTATTAATAACAGAGTGTCTCACGTAGAAACTCAAATAAGCACATGCGCATCTACGATCAATGAACTGATCGATACACAATGCGACCATAAGGAAGAACATGATTGGATAAGGGACAAACTGGCGGACCTCGAAGACAGGTCCCGCCGGAACAACCTAAAAATTAGGGGCATCCTTGAAGAAATACAAAACCAGGATCTGGCCCCATACATACGCACCCTGATTAAAACCATCTGCCCGGAGCTCAAAAACATGGAGCTGGTCATTGATCGTGCCCATAGGCTCCCGAAGCCTCCTCACCTTCCTAGCACCACCCCGCGAGATGTGATACTCCGAATCCATTTTTACCATGTGAAAAACCAACTCATGGCAAAGGCTCGTGCATTAGGAACACTACCGGATCCGTACTCTCACCTTCAGATCTACGCAGATCTTTCCCAGCACACCTTACAAAAATGTAGGCAGCTAAATACTATTACCAAGGCCCTGCGAAATCATAAATTGCTGTACCAATGTGTTAATCTGGCAAAAATTCTGGTTACATATCAGAACACTAAATACCTTATTACATTCCTAAAAGAAGGCCTTCAGCGTCTACAGACATGGGGAATCATTCCAGAACCGTCGGGTCAAGACTCAACCCCTACCGCTGCCGGAACATCCTCCATAACCAGCCCTCTACCACAGCGCTCAACCCAAAAACATCGTCCATGCTAATCCACCTTGCGACCCTCACAACTATAATGGTCCGCACTGGTGTCAGGAGCTCTCCGCTACTCTAACTTTTTACCCCAGTTACAAATCCCACAGCGCCTGAATTTACGCTTTGTTTTCTCTTTTTCTTTTTTTTTCTTTTTATTTCTTCTTGCTTCCTCCGGTATCTTGACTTTTGGTAACATTTCCTCGAACTTTAATTCACTACCATCACCAACACCACTACTTAGATCTTACCAGAATAACTGTTTTTCTATTAGCAACTCATTATGGGAATACAACTATCATCCATAAATACCAAAGGGCTCAATCACCCTGCAAAAAGAGCCTCCCTGTGGAAGCTAGCAGACCAGAGCAAATGCAACATATTATGTATGCAAGAAACGCACTTTCGAGCTCACCACCATCCGGAATGCACCTACAAACTGTTTCCCCACGTCTTCACTGCCAGTGCTGCAGCAAAAAAAAGCGGAGTTCTTTTAGCAATTAAACATAACGTTTCTTTCACACTTATCACAAGTATTTGCGATTAAAACGGACGTTACATTATCTTGGTATGCACCCTGAATGACTCAACCTATACCATAGTGAATGTATACACACCAAATACCCATCAGATATGTTTCTTAAGGAAACTCCACAAGAAAATCACCAAAGTGCACCAAGGCTCTTTAATCTGGTGTGGCGATTTCAACACAATTGCTGATCCCCTACTCGACTCTTCCAACCCGAATATAAGAAAGACCCCAAGCCTCAACCCCCTACTAAGAGACTTACAACTCTTTGATGTCTGGCATTGCCAACACGCTGAAGAAAAGGACTACACCTTCCACTCTTCCTGCCACAACTCTTATTCACGTATCGATTTCTTCTTAACGGACCAATGGCTTCTAGAAAAAATATCCACGTCTAGTATAATGACTGCAACATGGTCCAATCATGCCCCAATCTGTATCACCATTAAAGATCGCCCCTGCCCCAACCCAACTCACCTATGGAGGATGAACTCCCAACTGCTACAAACTGCTCCCTACAGCCAAATGTTACAGGACTCCTTCGCTGAATTTTTCACTACTAATACAGGATCAATCTCTGACCCTGAGATTTTGTGGGCCTCACACAAGGCATTTATACGAGGTGTATATATTAAGTTGGGCTCTAGAGCCAAAAAGGAGAGGATGCAGCAGCTAGAAAGACTCACAGCTGAAATTCAATCCACCGATCATATAAACAAACAAAACCCCCAGCCTGAGCTAAAACTCAAGCTAGGACGACTTTGTTTAGAACTTAGAAATCTACTCCTGGCCAAATACGAAAATCAACCAAAAAAACTTAAGATGACCTTTTACACTTCAGGGAACAAAACAGGTAAATTTTAATCTTATCTGACCAAGGAGGGGCGTCTAAAATCGACCATTCCTCACCTCTACCATCCAACCTCTAATAAGTGACTAACCAACCCCCAAGAAATAGCCGACGCTTTCAGCGCATACAACAGTTCTTTGTATAACTTTAAAGAAGATCCATCCTTGCACCATCCTACACATATGGATATCCAATCCTTCCTAGATAGCATCAAACTACCATGCCTAACAACAAATCAATTAGTAGAGGTCATTAAGCCTTTCAATCACTTAGAACTTGGTATCGCCATTGACTCCCTCCCCAACAACAAATCCCCAGGACCTTGTGACATAACAGAGGAATACTACAAACGCTTCAAACACATATTACTGACCCCCCTATGTGAGTTCTTCAATGCTGCTGCGTCCTCATCCTCCTTTAATATAGAGTCACTGAAAGCATTAATTGTCACCTTACCGAAGCCAGGGAAGGACACTTCCCTCCCACAAAATTATCGCCCAATCTCATTACTAAACCATGATGTGAAACTTTATCCAAAAATGTTAGCTAACCGCTTAGTAGACATTCTGCCAACTCTTGTCAATCCAGACCAATCCGGCTTTACTAAGAGCCGACAGACATCAGATGCCACTAGACGAATGATCAATATTCTACACCACCTAGAAAAGACTCAAATGCCTTCTCTGCTCCTTTCACTGGAAGAGAAGGCGTTCGACAGAGTCTATTGGCCCTACATCCGACTAACCCTTCAAAAATTTGGCTTCCAAGGGCGCATACTCTCCGCCATTATGGCTCTTTATTCCAGCCCCTCTGCCCAAGTATACTGCTCTAATATGCTATCTAAGCCATTTAGCATTTCTAATGGTACTAGGAAGGGGTGCCCACTATTGCCTTTAATTTTTAACTTAGCTATAGAGCCCGTGGCGGAGAGTGTGCATTCCAATCCAAAAATCAGTGGTATAAAAATAGGCTCCAAGACCCATAAAATTAATCTTTTCACGGATGATGTCATCCTTACACTAACTAACCCCCCTTCCCTCCCTGGCTTCGTTACAACAAGTCCTGTCTGAATATAGTAGAATTTCCTATTACAGAGCGAATTTTACAAAATCATACATTCTAGATATAAACATTCCCCAATGCCTCAAAACGACAATCCAACATCAGTACTCGTACAAATGGGCAGAAAGCTCCATTACATATTTGGGAATCGAATTAACTAGAAATATTGCGGCATTATACCAGGCAAACTACATTCCGGCTCTCAAATCCCTCCAATGAGACCTAGACACCTTGTCCAAACCCTATCTGTCATGGTCTGAACTCCTGGCCCTCTTTAAAATGTACAAACTCCCCCAACTTATCTACTTATTCAGGTCACTCTCCATTCCCGTCCCCAACTCCTTCTTCTAAGCAGCACAATCCATTATTGGTCAATTTCTATGGCAGAAAAAAAGACCATGATGCTCCTGCACCATACTATACAATCATAAAAAGGCAGGAGGACCTGGCCTAGTAAATATTAAAGATTACTATATGGCAGCAATCCTAGCCCAACTTAAAACATGGATATCCCCCACTCCACATCAACCATGGCGTGATATTGAAGCCACCCTTGTATCAAACCATGACCTATACTCATGGCTACTGTCCAACAGCACCCAACGACTGTCCCCTACTCTAACAGCAACCTCCACAGCCTTTCAGTATCTTAGAGACAATATTGATCCTGAACTATCACCTATACACCCCCCTCTTCCCTTGTCTATACTTCAGCACCTCATCCCTGATTTATCGATTCATAAATGGACATCAAAGGGCATCACCCACATTCAAGACCTCTACCACCAAGGCTTCCTGAAACTTTTCACAACTCTCCAAAAAGCCTACTCTATCCCCACATCAGAATACTTTAAATATACTCAAATATTGCACTGCCTCCTATAATTACCCTCCTTATTTACAGTAGACCCCTGCACAAGTTTGTGTGGCAATATCTACATGATAATGCATCTAAAAAAAAGGTATATCACTCTTTTATAATTTACTAAATAATAAACAAATTTTTCATAAAACTTACCCTATAATCAAGTTGGAAAATGATCTAGATAGATTGTTTATCACCAACCAATGGACCGCTGCATTACACCACACCTATAACTCTACTAAATCAGCAAATCTGTGGGAACTTAATCTCAAAACCATGCTTAGATGGTATGTCACACCCACTAAACCCCATATCATGAATCTAGCATCCTCGCCACTATGTTGGAGGAGATGTGGGATGCAAGGATCCCTAATACATATCCTTTGGAGCTGCCCAAAACTCACCACCTTATGGAGAAAAATATTTAGCCTACTCACCACCATCAATGGAGTACCTATTGTCGTGTCCCCTGAACTTGCACTCCTTAATATTGGTATCACAGAAATCCCGGCCCACGCTAGGAAAATCACCACCCATGTTTTATTGGCAGTAAAACTAGCATTAGCCAGAAACTGGCTTTCCCCAGACATCCCGGCTTTAGAAAATGTTATATACGCAGTGCAAACTCATATCGCATTTAAAACCATGTATGCCAAAACCCCAGGTTCTATCAAGCAAGCTAATTCAGAATGGTCCACGTGGCACAATTGGTACAACTCCATACATGAGTCCACCGCATAAAGCGCCTATATATCACTTTTGATTGGATAAGCTATGGTTACAGAGAGGGATGCAGGGCCCTCCAGGCCACAGCAGTAGTTCCCCAGCGGGGTGGCCTGGTCTGGGCTGATATTCCCTCTTTCAGAACCAAATAAGCAAGAGACTAACAAATGAACTCAGTATATATTCCCCCAACTACTTCTTTTTATACTTTTACTTAAATGTTTCTTATTATCAAAAGGTTACCGGAACTGTAATACTATGATACTACAGCAGTTACCTTATCTACCTATTACTCTAAATTGTTCTGTATTCTTCTCCCATGTTCATCTTACAGTACAAACTATTTTGGTCCACTGCATTGTATTATCTACAAAATAATAAGTTCATGAGATAAAGGGGTTGGTTTGCTGAGGCTTGAGAGTACAGAATTTGGTGCGGCTCTGCGCAGAAACCAATCAGCTTCAAGGTTTTATTGTCAAAGCTTTTATTGTCAAAGCTTGATTGAACAAGCTGAGGTTAGAAGCTGGTTGCCTGCCATGCACAGCTACACCATTTTTTCTTGCACTCTCCAGCTTTAGTGAATCAACCCCACAATGTCTGCTGTTGCTGTCTTCACCAATTGGGTTTTGATGTGAACCTGCGATTTCGAGGCATACTTTATTTTGTATTTTTCATTACTGCTCTGATTGTTTTGTTAAAAAAATTGAATTGAAATAATATATTGAAAAAAAAAATCATATTTTGTGATTGGGCCACCCGGCAAATCTCGCATTACGAAATTCAATGTCAGCATATACAGGGCTTTACATTAAGTCCAAACTTGATAGGTCTGGTACCTTCCGGGACCCTGGGAAGGGAACACACTAGTTCTGCCTCTCCTTATGTTCAAAGGGGGTGATGTTTACACTCGAATAATATGGTCTGAAATTCTACATTCAAATATGTACATTTTATTGCTATGTCATGTTCCTAACTGAAGTTATGAACTGTATGTCATTTTTCTACCTTTTCATGTTGAGTTTAGGGTTACTGAAAGGTCACAGCTGGCTGCAGAGAATTATAGCCCTCTCCCTTATCTGGACCTCCTGGATTGTTCTTTGAGAGATCTGATTTAGGGGTTTACGATCGGGCTTGCAAAAATATTTTCTCAGACTCCTTGGGGCCTGTTCAAGGGGCCCAGAAATTCCTAAATTGTTGGGAGGGGGGGAATGAGGAGTTTTGTCCTACGTTCAAACTGTAATGGCTGACCGTCACAAAATGGCTGCCAGGTTTGTGTGTCCCTGCCTGGGATATCATTACTTTGTGTATGTCTCACACGGGATGTTATCACAGCTGCTATGGAGTCCATCAGGAAAGGAAAATTACAGTAATTATTTAATAGGAAATTTTCCGTTTTTTAGTTAATTTTTTTTTGTTTTGGTGAAACAACTTCCTAATCTCAGGAATTTTTGTTTTATTCATCTGAGGTGTTTTGGTGCACTCTGGGTTTACATTTTGTTAGACTTTGTACAAAACAGAGTATGACCGTTTGTATGAAATTGATAGCATTAACTTTATTTTTTTCAAAGTATGTTCTTCAGAGATGTGTATAACAGAAAAATATAATTTGATTTGTTTTGGATTTGTTCGCTAAATTATTAATTTTGTTTCACTATATTTGTTATGTTAGAATGGTTCATTTTTGGAATGTTTTTCATATATTCAGATTCGTTTTATATATTTGTTATTTTCAAATACATTCAAAATTCAAATTCAAAATTTGAATTTAAAATTTGAATTTCAAAATTCAAATTTTGAAATGGGAATTGCATACGATGGCTTTATTTGTTTCAATTTTATTATATTCTATTTTTTCTGTTCTCTTCTATTCTACTCTATTCTTTTATATTCTGTTATGTTCTTTCATTTTCAATTCTATTTTATTCTTTTTTCTATTATGTTCAATTCTGTTTTATCTATTCTAGTCTACTCTTTTCTTTTTTTTTTTCAAAAATCTGTTTATTAAGGTTACTCTTTTCTATTCTATTCCATTCTATTTTATTCTATTCTGTTCTTCTATACTCAATTCTGTTCTATTCTATTCTCCCCCCGCTGGAGCAAATTAGATCATGCTTTATTGTGTTTTTTTGCCTTCCTCTGGATCAACTGTGGGTATTGGATAGTTTATATGGGGGTTTTCTATTCAAGTGTGTTGGTGTTCTTTTTTTTTGTCAGTAGGTTGAACTGGGTGGACTATATTAACTATGTAAATATATGAAACAGCCAAAGTAGGGATCATCATCATATTTCACATTTATACCTTACTGTATTGATTGCAGAATGTTTCCATTTCAAATTCTAATTTTCAAACTCAAATTCAAATTCAATTTCAAATTCAGATAATCCATTTTGTTATCATTAATTATTGATTTGTTGAATGCCATTACTATTGTGATTTGCAAATTCGGATACATCTGAATAATGAAAATTTTGCCTGAATTTTGACAAATCTTGCATGTCTAATATGCTGTGCACTGGATTATAGTTATATTGTCGCTACTTTTTCCAGAGCTCAATTATAGTCTATCACCGCTACACATGAAAAAATCATTGTGAAAAATTACCTAATAAAAATGTTCTTTTTTTTTAATGAAAATGAACCATATTGGGTGCCTGCTGTATGGAAGCCAATTAATAATGCAAAAGTAAACAAAATGATGACACATGTATGTGATGTCACAATACGGTATCACTGATGATGTCACTCAGAATCTTTAGTTCTATAAAACCATATACAGGTTTAAGGCATCCCCAAGCATGCAGTTTGAAGAGTCTTGTTTATTTCCAAAGTCGTCTGAAAAACCACTGACTGACAATTTTCTAAAATAGTTTTTGCATTGGTACAGACCACCCCCCCCCCCCCCGTGGTTGGGTTACCACAGAGTTCAGAAAGGCTATTTGTTTTGTATTTGTGAAATATATGTGTGCTAGAGTAATCGGTCTGTCATAGAGATTACCTTTTAAGAAGAGAAACCTACTGTTCCCATCTGCCAAGGAGTCAGTAATTGTTAGAGGGATGTGCCTGGAGACGAGGATGGGGACCCCTTTGGTTTTAGCCAGGCCGTTGGTGGTATAATGTGCTATGGACTAGTAGTGATTAGTCAGTTTAGAGATATGATAAGTGGGAAAGGTGTTTCTTGGACGAACACTATATCAGCCCATTGTTTACACATCAGCAAAAGGAGCTGTGATGTTTTCTCTGGGACATTAAACCCTTGTGTGTTCAGAGGTACCAATTTAAGAGCTTTAGGTGTGGTCAGCTGTTGTTGTGGGTTGGTCATGTTTGCATGTTGGGTGTCTGGTCCGGTGTAGTGATTTGTCAGAGAATATAGAGACATTCGTAGATGAACTAGCAATGAGGGTGGGTGGGGGGAGTGAGGAGAATGAAGAAGGGAGATATGAGATAGGAACAAAAATAGGTCGGAGAGGCCTCTCTGGTGGAAGAGGAAGGAGGGGTAAATGGGGTACCGGTCAGCAGAAGGTGAAGGGAAGATAAGGGAGGGGGCTTGCTAGGCTAGAGGGGTAGGAGTATGTGCAGGATAAAGGGAGAAAAGGTACAATCCGAAGGCAAAGAAGAACCAGCTAACCTGCCCTTGTTAATTTCAGGGGGCCCTGGAAGAGTTCAGTGTGTAAATAAGGGTAATATTCCCGGTGTTTGAAGGGTGTAGATCAGAGATCTTCAGACTACAGCCCTCCAGCTGTTGTGGAACTACATGTCCCATGAGGCATTGTAAAATACTGACATTCACAGGCATGACTAGGCATGATGGGAATTGTAGTTCTTGAACAACTGGAGGACCATAGTTTGAAAACCCCTGGTGTAGATTCACCATTGTGCAGTGACGTGGCCTAAGGGTAAGCTATTTGGATATCAATGGCCGAGTGGAGGGGATTCTAAAGTAATAAAAAGGACCTATTGAGTGGGCTTAAAAAAATGTCATATGGGGATGCAAGAGTGCGAGCAAGTAAGTAAGAGGATGGTATTGCCAGCATACCACTGTGTCACACTATATTTCTGGAATGGTGGACCGGGTTGTCTCACTCAGAAGGGGATTGGGATACTTTCAAGGCACTTTTCAGAAACCTGAGGATGTTACAGTATACTTTGAATAAGAGGATTGCTACAAGGATCTTAGATGTGCCAAGGGAGTTGAAGGGGGCAGATTTTACTTAATTTGAGGGTCTCTAGAGTGGAGCATTCATTTTCCCCAAAGGGTAGGCCTAAGATTCATATTGCCCAGGGATATCATAAATACGTAATATCCTGGATCATATTGCCAAAGGACAAGATTATGTATGTTTGGCCTTCCCAGTGAAAATAAGGGAGGTTGGCACTATGTGGTCAAAGGTCCTAAGTACCTGAGCCTCTTTCAGCCAGGAATGAGCCCAGTATTAAAAGCAGTATTTTTAAGAAGTTTAAGGGGTATGTTTGCAAAGTAGTATTTGCGGAGTAGGGGAGTAAGTTTGCTATAAGTAGAGATTATTGCTCATATCCAGGAGCTGAGGTGTTTTAGCTTGGTGCCAACATCACTTGTTATCTGATAAGGGGTACTGAGTAGTGTTGAGCGAACCCGGACTGTAACGTTCGGGTCCGTACCAAACTTTCGGGTGTCCGTGGCACGGACCCGGACATTTCAAAAATCGTTCGGGTTCGGTCCGGGGTTCTGCTATTTTACTCCACGTGTTGAGAAGCTGCAGGGCAGCCAATCAACAAGCGTTTCACTGGTTTGCCCTTAGAAGCCATCACAGCCATGCCTACTAATGGCATGGCTGTGATTGGCCAGTGCATCATGTGACCCAGCCTCTTTATAAGCTGGAGTCACAGTGCTGCAGTCACATGCTCCTTGGGTTAGTGTAGGGAAAGGTAGCTGATGGCGTGAGGGACAGATTTCAGCCATTTTAAGACCTGATCCTGCATCCTGAGATAGATTACTTTACTACTGCTGTCTGTGC
>BLSH010040106.1:161788-173266 GCA_018402905.1 Glandirana rugosa
ATGTATAGACCACCAGGACGGACTTCGACCGGAGTGATACCGTACTATAGTGGTTTAAGAACAGTCTGTACGAGTCGTTCGGATAGTGGGAGAGAGGTGTTAACTAAGACAACCCCGATCTAGAACTGAGTACCGGTTAATCGTAACTACGTGAGAATTGGGTGCAACAGAACAGCCAGGTGAACAACTCATAGCGTTGTTATTCAAAGAGAAAGTTATAGTCATCATAGAAGAGGTGTATATTAGGTCATCATGACCACGTTTAGTGTGGTAAGCTGAACTTGGGGTGATTTAACCAGAGAGACCATCTCTTTTGAAAGAGCGGGACTTGTAAGTGGGTCTTAGCATACATCAACTCAATGAGGCCTTGGTTATTCAGAGAGGTGAGCATGTCAGATATAAGAGGGGGATCCAAAGATTTCCATTTTCTGGCAATGGACAGCCTAATGGCAATAAGAACGTGGGTTAAGAGTGCATCAATGCTAATTGGCCATGAGTCAAGATCTAGCCCCAACAGAATCAATTGTGGAGAGAGGGTGATAGGCTTGCTGAGCATGTCTGACAAGAATTTGGTGATATCATGCCATAGTGAGGCCAGCTTCAGGCAGGACCACCAGATATGTATTGTGGTTCCATGGTGACCGCAGGATCAGTGGGAGCAGTGGGCCGAGGCTGTAGAGTAAATCTTGGCTATCTTTTCTGGGGTGAGATGCCAATTGTGAAAACGTTTTTGTAATCCTTCCCAGTGGGTTAGGCATTTCAAGAATTTCAATGACCTTTGCAGTGTATTGAGCCACTGGTGGGGAGTGTATGTGCACTGGAGTTGGTGTTCCCATTTCAGCATAGCACAGGTTTTATCATTGGTGTCTGTGTTGGTCAGTAGCTTGTAGAAGTAGGAAATGCCCTTCTCTTTGGAGGTTGTCTGGAAATAGAAGCGTAGAGCGTGCCAGATGAGAAGATTGTTTGAGTAGGTTAGTTTAGAGAGAACAGAGTGAATTCTGAGATATTTAAAGAAGTCTGTGGTTGGGATCTATAATGAATTTTGTAGTTGTTGGAAGGAGAGGAGTGTATCCTTATCGTATAGAAGGTCCAAAGAAGTGATTCCAGCTTGTTACCAATTAGCAAGCGAAATGTCTGGTATAAAGGGTTGAAGAGTTTGTAAAGGAAGGTCTTTGAGAATGGTATACGGGATGCCACCCGACATTTGAGAGATAAATTGCCATGTTTTAATTGTTGCATTGACCGTGTATAGAAAGTTATGCTGAGTCTGATTCTGTAGTAATAAAGCAGAGAGTGTTAGAATAGGATTCGAGGCTAGAGGTGCCCTTTCAATTTGTAGCCAAGGAAATTGCGTGACTGGGGCCCACCAGTTTTTGGCTTGTTCAAGAATAGCAGCTTTATAGTAGGCGGATATGTTGGGTGCACCCACCCCCCCTTTGGCAGTTGGGAAGCAGAGGGTTGTTCTTCTAATCCTCGAGTGTTTGCCATTCCAGATGAACAAGGTTATGATGGCTTGCAGTTTGTCGAGATTAGATCGTAAGAAAGGTATGGGTAAGGTTCGGAAACAATAGAGTATATGTGGTAATAGATACATTTTAGAGAGCACAATGCATCTTGCCCATGAGGCTTGCATAGCTTTTAGATTTTGTATAGTTTTTTGTAATTTGTCCAGCAATCGAGCAACATTTTGTGTGAATAGATGTGAAGAGGGCAAGGTCAGTAGTATACCCAAGTAAGGAAGTGAAGAGCTTGGGGCCCAGGAAAAGGATGCGATTTTGATGATGCTATGTTTGATTTCGTTGCCCAGATTAACGCCAATCATGAATCACTGCAGCCCTGCAATTGAGCCTTTTTGGGTTTGCAGTATATTGTCTGTGGAGAAGAAATCTGTTATGCGTCTATGTTGTTGTTTTTTATAGATTTTATCAATGGGCATACCACTGCTACAGAGAGTATGCTTGTTGTTCCTCTCCACATAGAGGGGTGCAAGTCTAGTGCCTGGTTATGGGTAGGCCTCAATTTGTGAGGGAATGGCAATCCTCCAGCCGAAGGTCATCTGGGTGGGAGTAACAGAGCTCCAGTAGCTCCCTTGGGATACAGGTGGGGAGGGTTGATAATGCCCGAGATGGCTGTTATGAATCAGAGCTAGAGTATAGCTGTGGAGGATCAGGGTCTGCTGAGCCAGATGGTAAGATGGCGGCCGGACCCGGTAAACTGAGCTCTCCCGCTATGAGGACCGGCACTATTGGTCCTGACTCTCTGGCCATTCGTCCCGCTGCTACGAGGGCACAGCCGACCGTCGCTGCCCTGTATTGAGAGGAAGGCCTCAAAATGGCCGCCGTTGATCCCATGAGGTAAGATGTTGGTGGCTGGGCGCCGCTTAATGCTGCACTCGGGAGAGTAATATGTGGCTCGAGGTAGAGAGGCAAGTGCAAGGATGTCCGCTTGGGCACTGGATGTGCTCAGCTGATCTCCTAGATCACGGATGGCTGTGGATTGAGGACTCGCGCTCCACCCGTCCACTTGTGACTGATGCGGCTGAGACTGAGCTGTTTGCTGCGGGATCACCCCCGAGCCCACCAGAGTGTACTAGATGAGTGAAGGTCCCCCCTGAGATAGTAAGAAGGGGTGTTCCGTCACTGGAATAGGCTGTTTCTGGTTGCTTAAGTCTCAGGTTGAGAGGAGCTGGACAATCAAGCGTCCATCTTTGTCTGCAGCCGGCCATGCCCCTCGCCATTTCAGTTTTTAACGATTGTTCCAATTTAGCAAACATTTCTGCCATCTTATTTTTAGTGGGAAGCTGGGATTCCATTCCTTGTTCTTCTGAATACTGCTCCTCTGATTCAGCTTCTATTAGCGTTTCCTCTGAATTATTTTCAGAAGGCTTATTCTGACCCTTCTTATTTCCGACCGTATTTTGGTTTTCCCTGTTCCCTTTCTGTTATCCCGTCCCAGCAATCACTGTTGTTCTTTCCTGGGTCATGTATTTTTTGAATGTACTGGGACTGGCACTTACTTTCGGGGGATTTACCCCCGCTCCCTTCTGGGATTTCCCCTTCATTTTTCTACTTTTCCTCCCAATGTTGTATAGCTGAGTGGAGGAAAAAGAGGGGGAACTGTAATTATTGACTTCTCCGGTATTCCCCTATGGTCTTACTATACTTTTACCACCTCCTTATGTAGTTGAACAAGCCGCCCGAACAGCAGTCAAAGTCCTGTCTAAATCTCGATCACCTAATCAGCCATATTTCACCGTTCACGTTACGTTCACTGCCTAGTTGCTTAAATGTATCTCTGTGTCTTGCTCTCCACTACTGACGCATCCACACACCACACACTATGGTGGGGTATATAATCACACAGTCAACAAGATGTCCCCTTGCACTCCTTATCCACCACACGCTATTATGGATTTTGTGGATATCGGTAGGTGTTTCCCTCTGCACCTTCTAGTGCTGAGTGTTAGATCAAAATAAAGTTATATTACTGATGAGCCACCTGGTTAAGCAGGGGAGCCTGGTGGGGCTTGTTAAAAAGTCAGTTGTTTAATAATCCATCTCCAGTCTCCCAGGTCTGAGTATATTTGTTGCTCAGGGGAATCCTGTGGATTTCAGTGGGTGCCCTGTCACTGCTAAGTGCAACAGGTAGCCCTCACAGGCCTCTGCTTACTGCCTTCTCTCCTCCCTCTGTCCTCCTATGCTGCAAGCTTCACTTCAGGCTCTTAGCAGTCTGTTAAAGCCTCAGTGACACAGTTATGGATTCAGCAATTTATCTCCTTATGCAGAAAGTTCTATGGTTGGGTATCCTAGATGTCTGAATGTCTTTTCATCATCTAACAGGATCTGTGTAATTCATCCAATTAAATTTTATATTCTGGTGGTACTCACAGGAATGCCTACTGTTTCCCCCTTTCTCCAAGTCTGTTTATGTTCACTATCCTAGGGGGACACAGGTCTCAGTGGATGCCCTGCCTAGACAGTGGCAGGTAGCTCTTTGCGAGCCTCCGCCTCACCCCTGTGTGCTTCTCCTCTTTCGCTTTAAAGCCAGGCTACTTCCACGTCCTCATCATTGCTTTGGGGGGGTTGTGCGTTTCTCTCTCCACCACATCTGCCGTCTCCCCGGCTTGCTGTGTCTGGCTCTGCACACAAGGGAGAGGAGGGGAGAGGAGAAGAAAGGAGAGGAGGAGGGGAAAGGCCAAGCCACTCCTAACGAAATATAAGCAGAACGTCCCTCTCTCCACCTCCGCTGCCACTCAGAATGCTGCTCTTCGGGAAGCGATGATCCCAACGGGAGCGTACCGCCAAGATTTTTCATGCATCCACGGCGATGTTCTAGCTATGGCTGGCATCGTGGGGTGTGGGAGTGGACTCCTCATTCAGGCAAGCCTGCAGGCCATGCTTCCAGCTCTGACAGGGGGTGAGACTGTCTCACCTCAGCCTCTGGCCAGTGCCATCTTCAGGCCCCTCCCTCACTACTAATTCAAATAAGATCATGATATCTTGTTAAATTGACAACTTTGTGTAAAAAAATATAATTTCATTTTCTTTCCAAATATTCCAAAAACTTGTGGCAAAAAAATGAAGTCTTAAAAAGACTCACCATGCCTCCAAAAAAATATATTGGAGTGTTTACTCTCCGAATTGTGGTAATTTTATCAGTGGTGGCCACTATCCTGGTGCTCCAGGGCCTCCAAAAATGTGATAGGTAGTCAGAAAATTGATGTGCAAATTATATCCCCGGAAAGCCTGAAGGTGCTCATTGGATTTTAGGCCCTCTAGGAATAGCAGAATGTTTTTTGAGGTATATTTATAAATATTCCCATGCTATGTGTGAGAAATACCTTGTTAAAATGACATTTTAGGGCCTCAAGAAATGAGATAAGCAGTCAGTACATCAATATTGGGATACCTGCCTTTCCACTCATATGAAATTTAATGGTATCCCAGTCTTAGGCAATATTCAGTTGGCTCACCCTTTGCAGCTATAACAGCTCAAGCTCTTCTGGAAAGGCTGCGCACAAGGTTTAGGAGTGTCTATGGGAATGTTTGACCATTTTTCTAGAAGAGCATTTGTGAGGTCAGGCACTGATGTTGGACGAGAAGGCTTGGCTCGCAGTCTCTGCTCTAATTCATGCCAATGAATTTTCTATCGGGTTGAGGTCAGGACTCTGCAGGCCAGTCAAGTTCCTCCACCCCAAAGTCGCTCATCCATTTCTTTATGGACCTTGCTTTGTGCATTGGTCCAAAGCATTTGGTGGAGGAGGATTATGGTGTGGGGTTGTTTTTCAGGGGTTGGGCTTAGTGCCAGTGAAGCTAACTCTTAGGGTATCAGCATACCAAGACATTTTGGACAATTTCATGCTCGCAACTTTGTGGGAACAGTTTGTGGGTGACCCCTTCCCGTGCATAAAGCAAGGTCTATAAAGACATGGATGAGCGAGTTTGGGGTGGAGGAACTTGACTAGGAACTTGACTAGCCTGCACAGAGTCCTGACCTCAACCCAATAGAACACCTTTGGAATGAACTAGAACAGAGACTGCAAGCCATGCCTTTTTGTCCAACATCAGTGTCTTCTTTAAAAATTGTTTTGTACTTATTGATCTCTGAAGCAGGCAGGTTCCATTTTAGCTGTGGGCATCTGAAGCCATCCTGTATTCATTTTTGGGATTTCCTCCCGAAATGCGCATTAATGCCCGCTGCACGACTCTCCGTCTTCCTGACAGGTTGCCATCGGCATCGGCAGAAGTTGCTATAGCAACCTGTCAATCAGACACGTTCGCGTCATTTACTGTCTGTAAATAATGAGAGATTTCGGCGGTAGGCGATTCGCAAGGACTCCTGGGATACATGACGCCGCTATCCCAGGAAGCCTTGCAAATCGCCTAGGCTAGGAAGGGGAGGAAGTCAGGAAAATATTGCAAATAAAGGTAATTGCAAGCATAAAAAAAGGCGATTGTGAAAAGTATAAGCTAGGGGCGTGCAGCACAGACAAAGTATAAAACATGGGTGGAACTCCACTTTAAGAAGGAGATGCTAGGGACGAGTTGAATATGCTTTATATGTAGTAGTATATGCTTTATGTGTTGCTCATTGGTTTAAGTGTCTTTATGGTAAAGATGATTGAGTTTATTACTTAACAAGAATGACTACCTAGGGTAGTGTTGTGTATGCTGCAGATTCCATCCTAGTTCTGTTAGTCCTAAGGGCGTGCAGGATCAAGGTTTGAATGGGGGTATGGGGGGGGCTTTATGGTTAATTGGGTAGGATGGGGAGGCCTGGAAAAAGGGGGGTAACTAAGAGAGTCGGATGTAGGGTTGGGGGAGGGGGTCCTACTATCCTGCAGTGCTATAGAGGGGGGTCTGTGCTGGTGTGGAGTTCCTGCCTGCCCGAGCTTGGAGTGTATACCTGTAAGTTGGTTTCAGCTTTTAAGAAAGTCATCTGTTGTTTTAAAATGCTACCAGCATGCCCAAATGTTCAAGCACTTAGAGGGGGGTATCTCTTGCCTGATATATGAGTTCCTCCATGTGTGTGATTCTTTGCACACATTTGAACCACTCTGCTATAGTTGGGGGATTCTGAGAACGCCAGTGGCCTGGAACACATAGTTTTGCTGCATTGATAAGGTGTGTTGCCAGTGAGTGAGAGTAAACCGATTGCAGGATGGAGGAGTCGTGAAGTAGGAATTGGGCTGGAGAGTATTCTAGAGGGAGGGTGGTGATTTGGCATGTGAGTTTATGGATCTCCTCCTAAAATGGTTGGATTAAGGGGCATGTCCACCTTATGTGTAATAGTGTGCCCATTTCTTTGTTGCATCACCAGCAATTGGGGGGTATTGAGGGATTGAATTTATGGATTCTGAGAGGGGTCCTATACCATCTAGAGAAGATTTAGTAGCTATTTTCCTCTATGGAGACGTTGACTGAGCCCTTGTAAATGTAGGTGAAGATTTCCTCCCTGTCGTTGTCTGAGAGGTTTACCTCCAGCTCCTTTTCCAGTTTATTGCTGAGTGGGTTTAGTGAGTTATGATCGTTGAACAATATGGAATATATGTCAGAGATTAAATGCCTTTGTGGCCATGTTTTTAAGTAAATTGTCTCAAATGGTGTATGCTGGCATGACCATTCAGAAATAATTTGGGGTCTATTCAGGAAGTGTCAGATCTGTGTGTATGTCCAAAATGGGAAATGGTAATTTGTAGCTAGGAAAGTAAGAGTGGGCAAGGATAGAAGACGTTCTTTGTTGAAGTAATGTTCTGCCCGGACTGTTTGGTGAGGCCAGCTGTCAGTTAGAAATGAGTGAGCCATTAAGGTTGGGAATTCTGTTTTGCATGATAGAGGAATGTGGCCAATCGCTATCCGTGGAATTTGGTGAATTGGTAAAGCTGACGTGGCTTGCTCTAATTGTACCCATGCTTTTATGCTCGAGTGTGTGTTCCAATCCACCACCCTTGTTAGTTGTTATGCTAGGTAGTATTTTTTGATGACAGGGAGGCCTATGCCTCCTTTTGCTTTCAGGATTTTAAGCGTGGATCGAGACTGTAACCAAAGGAAGGAAGTGCATTATCTGTTATATGATGCAAAGAATGCAGGGGGAACTTTTATTAGTATAGTTTGTAGGACATATAGAATTCTGGGGAGAATATTCATTTTCAGAATTGCGGCTCTCCCAAACCATGAAAAGAGGCCTGCGGACCACAATTTTAGATCACTTTGGATTTTTTTAAGAATCGGGAGGTATTTTTGTACATAGAGGTTTGAGAGTTTAGTAGGTAGTTGGATGCCCAGGTAAGTTATTTTGTCTTGATTCCCCTTAAATTGGAAATTAGATTGGCATTGTCTGAGTATGGCCTGGTCTAGAGATAGCTTGTGATTTTGAGTAGTTAATTTGTAAGTTCATCAAGTATTTAAAGGTAGCAAGGTCTTTAAGAAGATTAGGGATTGTGACGAGGGGTTCTGATAGGAATAGGAGAATATCATCTGCAAAGGCAGCCAATTTGCGGGTTTGTGTCGCTGTTGGGACACCTTTAAAATCCGGGTTCATTCTGATACGGAGTAGTAGGGGTTCAATGATGTCAATACAAAGATTAGAGGGGAAAGAGGACATCCCTGACACAAGTTATTAGAGATTGAGAAGGCATTCAACAGATGGCCTTTGACTCGAACTCTTGATGTGGGAGCAGAATATAGAGCTAGAATGAAATGTGACATTCGGTCTCCAAGTCTGATTGCCTTTAGAGTTTCAGTCATGAAGTCCCAAGCCACTCTCTGCATTAAGTGAGAGTAAGAAGCCGGGTTTGTGGGTTTATGTGAGCCAGTGTTGAATATTGATGACTCTAAGTGTGTTATCCCTTGCTTCCCTACAAGGGATGAAGCCCACTTGGTCAAGCGATATTAGTTGTGGTAGTAGGGGTAGAAGGTGATTAGCTAGATTGTTGGCAAAACGTTTTAGGTCCACATTTAGTAGCGAGATTGGTCTATAATTGGTAACTAGTGTGGGGTCCTTTCCTGCTTGGGGATAACCGTTACGTGAGCAGTTAGAAGGTCATGAGATGACTGGTTGGGCGATGATAGGGATTTGAAGGCTGAAAGAAAGTGGGAGAGGAGAGAGTATATGAACGTTTTGTAATAGCTCACTGTAAGGCCCCATTCACACCTGGTCGTTTTGTAGCTTGAAGCCTGAAGCTACAAAACGCTGGAAGGAAAAAAAATCAATGATTCTCTATGGAGATGGTTCACATCTCCACTCAAAAACGCCTGAAACCAAAAGCCTGAAAGCGCCTGAAGCTCAAAAAAGTTCTGGAAGTATTTTTGTAGCTTGATTTGGGCGTTTTTCTACTTTTTACATTGGTGACCTTTTGACCTGTACAAAATCGCGGTAAAAATTGCTGCAAAAATAGCAGTAAAAATCACGGCAAAATCGCTGTAAAAAATGTGTGTATTTCTGCCTGAAAACACTACACCCAGGTGTGAATGCAGCCTAAGTTCATCAGGACCTGGACTTTTTCTTGGCTTCATTTGATTAAGCGCAGTTCTGACTTCCTCTTCTGAGAGAGGTCATTCAAGGTCTTGTGCTTCAGCAATGGAGATTGGTTTAGGGCTGTACCTCTGCAGAAAATCTGTGATCACTTAAAGTCTGGTTGTATTGTCTTTAGTCGGGTCTGATTCAGAAAGGTTATAGAGTTGGGAGTAATAGTGGACAAAATGAATGGCAATGTCAGGGTTGGAAGTAAGTTTGCAACCAGAAGGGTCTGTTGAGGCATGGATTGTTGAGGCTGCTTTCTTAGCTAGTAGTGCCTTGGCTAGAAACTTATCTGATTTATTTCCAAGTTAGTAGAAGATTTTTTGAACTAGAATAAAATTGCCTTTGTTCTTTTTGCCGAGTTCTTCTAAAAGATCTGCTCTGGCTAGGAGAAGGTCTTGGAGTGTGTTAGCTGTTTGTGATCATTTGTGCACTTGCGCTAGTGAATGTACAGTATATCAGTGGTCAACTCTGTGATGTGCCTTTGCCTCCCAGGCTGAAATTAGTACCCCCCTGATTATACTTTTGTGTGCTTCCCATATTGTTAATGGTGATATGTCTGGTGAATTGTTTTCTTTAAAGTACTGTGTAGGACGTTTTGTGACGTCGTTAACAATGGAAATGTCTTTGAGCAAATACGGGTCCAGTCTCCAAGTTTGTGGATTGATAGGAGAAGACTTAATTTTTAAAGAGATTGAGATGGGGTGGTGGCCGATAGAAACATTACGTCAAAACATGCTTGGTGGAGTATTGGTAAATCTCTCTGAGAGATGAACAAGTAGTCAAGCCTATAGTAACGCTGGTGTGGGGTCGAGAAAAAAGTGAAATCCCTCCCATTGGGATGCATGATAGAGGAATGTGGTCTATCAGTATCCATGGAAATTGGTGAATTGGTAAAGCTGACGTTGCTTGCTCTAATTGTGCCCATGCTTTTATGCTCAAGTTTATGTTCCAATCCACCACCCTTGTTAGTTGGCATGCTACGTAGTATTTTTTAATGTCAGGGAGGCCTATGACTTCTTTTGATTTTAGGATTGTTAGTGTATTGTAATTCAGCATAGGTCGAGACTTTCCCCAAAGGAAGGAAATGCATTCTCTGTGATATGATGCAAAGAATGCTGGGGGAACTTTTATCAGTACAGTTTGTAGAACCTATAGAATTCTGGGGAGAAGGTGTTTAGATTAACCCTTTTAGGAGATTCCGGCACCTGCTCACTATACCGGGTAGCGGGAGAATCATTTATATCATATAGCCGTGGATGTACAGTGGTATTGGCTGTGGCTGAGGCAGTGGTAAGCTAATAGCTATATAGAATAGAGTAACGGGCCATCTACCACTGAGTGGGTGGAGGTCTGTGTAAAGAGTAGGTTAGGTTTTAGTTTAGTTTAGTGAGTTTGCCTGACAGACAGCCTTTAGGAGTTCATTGATGGGTTGAAAGGGAGGCTGTGCTAATGAAGGGGCATTAGTGAAATGTTCATATGTTGTGGGTTGGAGGAGGCCTTAGCAAGGGAGCTTTTGTGAATGCAGAGGAAGTGAGGGTGGATTATCTAAGTGTAGGGGGTCAAATGGACTCATTTTGTGGAGATTGTGGATGTATGAAAGGTAGATGTGGAACTGGTGTAGTATAACCAGTTTAGCTGTGTGAGTATCACTCACCAGCATCATTTAACAAAATGTGTAACTGTATAACTTCTAGGTTCTAATAACTTTACTAATAAAACTCGTTAAGTATCCTGATGCAGCATGTGGTTAGCAGAGATCACACTGTTAGAGCTTCATAGAGGTAAGAAATAGTTAGGATCTGCTTCCATATCCACATTATTGTGGGGAGGGAAGAGGTCAGTTTGAGCCAGAGCGAAAGTTAGTGGGTGGCTATGGATATCACGGTGGGGGTATTGATTTGGCCGCTTCGAACGGTGAACCAGCTATATCAGTCCCTTAAGGGGGCTAACTTTTTTTTAACAGTGTGGCCTTTTGGATTTCACATTTTCTAAGGTTTGTTGGCCCTGGATATGCACTAATCCATGTTATGGTAATACCACCCTATAGAGGTTGCCTCTCTTCAGTATCCTTTTGGGTTGGTACAGCATAGGAGAGTTGTCCTGCAGTTGTCAATAGAAATAAGAGTGCAATCTAGAGTGGTAATTAACTGTCAAGGTATCTAGCTCAGATCGTTATTATGCAAAGGGTGTTGAATGGGGAGGGGGCTTTCCCCCAGTTGCACAATTTCCTGTTCTGGTGATGGTCCAATGAGGGGGCATCAGAACTCTCTTCCTCTTTGTGGAAGTCTATGGTTGGTGTCCTTTCATTGCAGAGAATCGCGTGTCTATGTGTAAGATACATTTTGGAGAAGATATCTTTGCTCTCTATGTCAACTTGATTTCACTTGAACATAGCGGTATTAATCTACCTTGCTTTGAGCATTCTAAAAACTATTGTTCCTTTGTCCCCCACAAGAC
>BLSH010040106.1:176270-187906 GCA_018402905.1 Glandirana rugosa
TTCCGTGAATGTTATTCTATACGGCTTTAGCGACGTGGGAGAATATCTCTGTGGCAGATAACGATCCCCGTTGGTTTGAGGAATAGATATTCCACACAATCCTGGAGCCATTTGTGTAGTCCCCTGTTTGTTGGTTCTCCGTTTACGGCCAGACCACAGGGATTTTGTACTGTCCATGTTTTTCTCCCTTTAATTCCCGATCTTTTTGAGTAGGGCAGACTTGCGATACGTCCGCCCGAAATTCGTCCATTTCTTGGAATTTGGATGTATAGAGTGGAATTGTCCTCAACTCGCTTGAAGATCTTCAGACCCAAGACGACCAAGGGGTTCGGGGTCCGGGACAAAGTTCGGGTTCTGTCCGGACCCGAACCCGGACTTTGTCCCGAAGTTCGGCCGAACCAGCAGAACCCAGACTTCTAGAAGTTCGCTCAACTCCTGTTAAGGTGAGATATGTAGGTTTAAGGTTCTTTACCTGCTTAAAGCCCGCCTGCATAGCGTTCAGACGGGATGAGTTTTTCTAGCCCTTAATTTCCCTCTTTTTGTACCTGTCATGTTTTAGGGACACCAGACCGGCATTTGCCTCTTGGTTGTTTGTCCCCTGATGTGTTTACCGAGGTCCTAACACACCTTATAGATAAGGAGTTTGGTTGCCCCTAGCAATAGACGGTGTCTCTATAAGAGGGTGCAGCGATTTCGGCATATCTTATTGTAAGTGCCTTCCCTGATTCTGAACTGAGGTATATTGAATTAAACTGGTATCTCGTATTAGAGTGTTTTTTCATGATTGGAGGGTGGGTAATAGATTTTGTGATCTTTCACTCTCTGCCCGATACGTCCCCCCTCTCCTTTGTGTGGAGGCTGTGTGGTGCAGCTAGTGTGAGTTGTAATTGGCTGCTCTCTGGGTGGGGGTTTTTTTTTTTTTTCTTGCTCATGACCTCATGAAATATTTGCTTGGTTTTTTCCCCTTTCTTTCTTTTGAAGAATCCAGTGATTTCACAAATACCAGTGATTTACACAAAATATAACCTATAACTCCTGGAGTGACACCAGTCGTTTAGCTGTTTTGAAGTTATTTTGATTACTGCGACACCTGTATTTTCATTCATCCAGTAATGTAGTGTTTTCAGGTTTACCCTATGGGCAATTTTCCTACAATGTGTCTGTGTGTTTTTTCATACTGTTATGGTTGGAGTACTGTGTAATTAGAAAGTAAGTTAGGAATGTATATCTATGTATGTACATATGACGATAAAAGCAGAGACCATACCTGTATGTAATGATATTTGATTAGTCAGCCTTTTTGTTTTTGTTTTGGAACGTGCACCTCATATGTTGGTGCACACATAATTGTTTATTACTTATTATTGCATTTATGTTTTAGTGACTCTAACATGATCCATTCCCTGAGGAAGCCCAGAATAATAGGGCGAAATGCGTTGGAATATTAGGATCACCACTCAGTTCATGGATCTACAGACCTCACTATCCTGGCATGGTTTCTACTCTCTCTTTGTTTATTAGCCAGGATTGTTCGGCAATTTGTTTACATCTAACCATGAATTGATTGTACAGCTATGTATTGAGTCATTATTATGCTTTCATTTTAATCTATTGGGTTGACTACCACTGTTCTCAGTGGAGCCCTCACCATGTTCATTTTTTTTTAAAGTATCAATAAATTGTACCTTTTAACCATTACTTTGGTGTAATTCTTCAGGGAAGGGGGTTACCAGCACTTATAAAGTCCCATTGCTTCTTTAGTTCTTTCTGGTTTTTAAATATACAAGTGAGTGAACTACTATGAGAGCCTGGAGGGAGAAATCCCCCCCCACTTATGTAGTCATAAGTCAACTTGTCCCCCCATTCGACCGACATCGGAGCGAGTGACTCCCAGGACCTGAATCATTGCTCTGTCAGCTATGTTTATGGTTTTGGTGAGTTTGTAAGTTTGGGCTATGTTCTTGTACATTAGATTGACTTATGCTGATCATATAATCTGTAGTCAAATAATGTAAGATCGATCAAGCGTGGCTTCAACCTGTGATGGAAGAGTGGTATTCTGCAAGATTTTGGGCAATTCCAAATCACCTCCTGTGAGTCACTTCCCCCGCTAGAGAAGACTTGAAAATAAATGCAGAAGTAAAGCATTAAAGACTGTAATTCAGTTCTCTAACAGAGACAGCCTAGATTGAGGACAATATACACAAGGTATAGGTTGTGGAGCTGAGGCCTCCCAGTGCCAGTGCATAGGGGGGCTAGGTGGTTGTCCGAGAGTACAAGGCTTGCAAACATAATATAAATTGTTGGCTGGTTTGGAGGGCTTTTAGCTTGCTACAGGTTCGCTGTACCGTGTAATTTGGTATTTCTGGTCAGACAATCTGTTTTGGTGTCTGCCGCTGGGGGTTACCCCCTGATATAGTAGGTATTGGGGGATGGAAAGGGGGGTCCGATAAATTAGAGTTTTGCTCCGGAGTTCTGATCTAGCTTGTCTTACCTCATGGTCCACCATGTTCCATTGGAATGGCAGTAGTTTTCTGGAACTGTGTGATTTATTGGGATAAAAGTATGAAAATCAGTGTCAATGTGCTCTCTGACATAGTTCATGGAATAAAGATGAGACATGTATATTGGCTCCAATGCAGCAGGTGTTCTCAATGGAGGATTCTATTGATGTGACTCTCTGCTGTTTAGCTTCATGGGGCATCAGGGGAACATAGAAATGGGACCATTCAAAGAAACCAGAAGAAAAGACCAATACTTATACGAGATGAATGCTGTGGGTCAGGGAACCATCTAGTTGTCCCGTCGTGTCCTTCTTGGTTGAGGAGCTTTCATGGGGTTTGGATATTGAGGGTGATGATGACCCTGCACATTATCATGGGGTCTGGTTTCAGAAGGTGTCCAGTGTCTGCGGTACCTCAGGTCTTCAGCTTCCATAGGTTCTTCTCTAGAAGGTGGGGATCTCATGACCAGTATGTCCGAAACTCGGTGTACCAGATCATTCTCGGTATACCAGGATCTGGCAGAATGATTAAAGATCCTCTGGAACTCTCAATGTAGCTGAGCAACCCTGGAATGTTGCTGCCAAGCAGAAAGGGAATTTCCACCTGTAGTTGATCCCTCTGGTGTGTAGGGTCTCTAGTTGGGGACGGAGGTCTCTTCGGTGCTGGAGGGTGATGGCTGACAGGTCTTAGTATAGCTGTATGTCGTTGCCTCCGTGGGAGATCTGGGTTCTATTGTGTGCTTTGCGGAGTATCTCCTCTTTCAAGCGGTAGTCAGTCAGGCAACATACCACATCCCTTGAGGGGTCTGACTCTCCCCCTTGTGTCCTCAAGGCCTGATGTATATGTTCCATCTCAATCTCGGTGGAGTGGGGCCTGTCCAGCAGGTCGTTGAACAGACCTTTTACTGTTGGCAGTAGGTGGTCTGAGTCGATCATTTCAAGGAGGCCTCTCAGCCCAAGATTGTGCCTCCTCCTGCAGTTGTCCAGGTCTTCAATGTGTTGCCATAGATTACACATTTGCAGGGTGTGAGAATCTACTTGCTTGTGGATATGCTGGATGGCTGTATGTTAATGGGCTGCATGTTCGACCTCTTGTATTCTGCCTGCCAGGGCATGTACGTCGTTCCTCAGATCGGTGATGGCTGCCGAGAGGGTGTCTTTGATATCCGCTGCTATGGTGTGGAGGTCATTCAGGCTCAGGTGTTGCTGTGAGCTGGGTCACTCCACTGGCTGCGGGGTTGTAGTTGGCACTTATGCGGTGTTGGAAGCGGAGGGTGCAGGGTGTCCCTGCGATGGTGCTGCAATGCTGCTTGCCTGAGTCTGGAATATCTCCGGGACATTTTGGCTTGTCTCCTGAGGGGAGCGGGATCTTGTCCCTGAATTGCTGCAGGCGGATGTCTTCATGTTAGGTCGCTTGGAGCCTCCTAAAAGGAAGGATATAGGCTGCTGTTGGCTAGAGCTCAGGAATTATGCTGTCATCTTCTTCCAAGCAAACCACGCCCCCCATCTTTATATTTTGATATAACCATTTAAATATATTAGCATGTATCATTTTATACTAAGCCACATCAACTATTGGAAACATCCAAGCCATTGGTATGTGTAAAATTCCAATTATCTGTATGGACTAGAGGGGATATTGTATAGGTACACGTGCTCCACCCAAATTGAATTTGCAAAGATATTTGCAGCAGCACAGTGGCTTAGTGGTTGGCAATCCTGCCTTGTAGCACTTAAGTCCCTGGTGTGATTCTCAACTAGGAGGCAAACTGCATGGGGTTTGCATGTTCTCTTAGTGCTTGCATGGGTTTCCTCTGGGTACTCCACTTCACTTCAAAACATACTACTGGTAGGTTAATTGGTACAAGCCTAAATTGGCCCTTGTATGCATGATAGGGCCCTTAGATTTCATGAATCTGATACCAGGAGGTGCGCTTTATGTTCTATTTATACATCTATTGTGTATATATATATATATATATATATATATTATATATATACCCAGTATATATATTGTGACAATATGCGAGGTGCCATAATGGACGGGCGATACTTGTCTCCTCACATGTGATCACTTTGAGGCGACTAATGAGAGTCCGACCCAGGTTTTGCCAACCACCAACTGGTTCCAGCCCAGACATTCTGGTCCACTCAAACCCCTCTCCCCCTGACCAGGAAGAGAGCAGAGAAGAGCTCTATCCTGGATCTCAGAGGGAGAAAGCTGAGTGAGCTCTGTGTGCTAATTTGGACTCAAAGATCAAGATTTGCACTGTGCTTATATTCTGTGGGTGTCGGGGACAGCCCCACACTGTATAGAGAGTTTAGTACCGGATAGCGAGGTTTTGTTTTCTGTTTTTTATGTGTTTTGATCTTGCAAACCTGTGATAATAAACCTGGCAAGCTGACAGATTTTAAAGAAACTGACCTCCATGCTAAATATTTTCCTCTGAAAAGTGATCTCCATAGGCTAATTTCCCACAATGTGGTGGAGTTCAGCGAGGCAGCTTTCAGAGATGGAGGAAATGTTGAAGGCCCTAAAGCACAAAGGAAAACCAACCGGCAAGTCGCAGAAGCCGCTGCAGCACAACCACCTCCCATGACAGTGGAACCAAGGCTGGTACGCGCCTCGTACCACATGCAGAAGATGACACCTGCAGAAGACCTGGAGGCGTACCTCACGACTTTTGAAAGAGTCACTCTTCGCGAAGGATGGCCTAAGGAACAGTGGGCAGGACTGCTAGCGCCATTCTTGACCATTCTTGACCGGCGAACCCCAAAAAGCCTATTTCGATCTGAACCAGATAAGGCACAGGGCTATGAGACTCTAAAGGCAGATATACTCACACGCTTGGGGGACACCATGGCCGTCCGGGCCCAGTGCGGGCATCAGTGGACCTACCGTACCGACAAGCCCCCCGTTCACAGATGTTCAACCTAGTTCACCTTACCAGGAAATGGCTACAGCGGGAGACTTTTCCAGGTCCCCAGATTGTGGAGTGCTATCTACGTGCGCTCGCTGCTACTTTGAGGAAATGGGTTAGCCATGGGGACCCTAAAACTGCAAGCCAACTGGTGGACCTCGTGGAGAGATAAACGGCTGCTGAGGACTTTTTGCGCCCATCTGCGTTCCACTCCAATGTATGTAGAGGTGAAAGTTGGCCCGGCGGACCTTGTTTGATTGTTCCAGAGTTCAGAGGCGTGGGGAAATTTGATAAGACTGATACAGCTAAAGAGACTGGGGGCTCTAGACCTGGAGACTAGCGAAAGAAGCCAAGAAGGTCTTGGGGACCCTTGAGAGGACTGGTTATAGAACACATACAGTGCTACCGATGCCATGCATTGGGCCATTTGCTGCCAAGTGCCCCCTGAATGATGAACCCATGCAATGCGATTATACTTGTGTGAATAGACTCCTTTCTCCTTTTGAACAGGTCGCATATATACAGCATCATGTTCAAGTCGCTTGCATTGGAAATTATGAAGTTTAAATATTATTTTAAGTGATAATGGTCTGTGAAATATAGGAAATATATATAAAATATATGTATAAATATAATGTAATATGTTAGTTATATGTAAAGGTTATTTTAATGTGCTTTGGACATGGACAGAGAAGCAACTTTGTTGTGTGTGCAATTGTATTCTGAGTCCTAGGTTAGCATGTTAGGAGGAGTCATCTTTCTATAGAATAAAACCATATACAAAAGATGTGGGAGTTAACTCTTAGTCTTGGAAGTATTACCTTGTTTGTAGAAAATGCTGATGTAAGCTTTACAAACAGTATAAGAATTTGTAATTGTCTATGGTTAAGTTAGGAAGAGTTCTAAGAGAAAAGATGGAACCCCACACTCTTGGAGACGTGACGTGAACACCTGTCAGAGGTCTTCCTCCTCCTGACTGACATCTGAAGCCATATCATATGTTATCATATGTGTCACTATGTGAGTTTTGTCTTGCCTATGTTATGAAGAATAAATCTCAAAATTTTCTAATGATGTCGTTGTTGCAAAATATTCTTTGATGATAAGCCTCGGATTTTCAAAATCATGGTGGACGAATGCGGAACTGCAGGAAGATTGAAAAATCTTGACGCCAGTTTACGATCTTGTTACCAGCACAACGGGTGAGTCTTTTTCTGTCTGTTTTTGCTCACCCAAGAAAAAAAAAACAAGGCCCAGTGTCCAAGGAAGATTGACATGGCCATTTGGATGGTTTGCTTCAAGTTAAAAAAATGCAGAAGGACTTTTAAGTTAAAGTGTGATGTCACGAACGTGGAGTTTCTGCCAAAGGAAGAATCCCAGAGAAAAAAAACAGCACAGAAGTCTGGTAGCTATATGTGAGGGGATCTCACAGGAATTTTCGGGTGGAAAACCCATGGATAAATGGGACTAAGAATTCACGTTATTTTTTTTTTTTTAAAGCCCCATAGAAGGTATATAGGCAGATATTCTCTATGGGTGAGCTAGTTTGAAAGTTGGATTTTGGAAACCAAAGATGGAAGTTCCAAGGACAAAAAAAGAACGAAAATACAAAGGCAAAAAAAAAAACAGGCAAAAGCTACTTCAAAGAACGAAAAACAAAGGCTTTGAAGAAAAAAATACAGGATATTTTATTCAAAGAAAGAATAACACACACAGAATGAAAGAAAAGACGACAAAACAACAGAAGAAAAAAGTAACAGACATCTCAATGCAAACGAACTGCTCATCTCTTGTTTTGTTAAGTGTACACAAGACTATCATTCTAAACAAGGGGGAGTGTTTGGTTTAAGCAAGATAATGGTTCAAGTTCAGGAGTAAATATTAGTCCCTGTAATATCGGGAGAAATGACACAATCAAAATATGCCATAAAGAAATGCAGTGGGTTAACTGAACAAGCCAGAGTGTGAATAAGTTATTTAACAAGGAAATAATTAAGTTTAATGCTGCATGTAAATTATTGTTATGAATATTTAAAGCCCTTACAGTCAACATAAAATGTAGATTAATAATGATAATGTAGGAATGGCGCTGTCTAAAAATAATTAAAACATAGAGAGTATATATATATATGCGTGGGGTACTGCCCCTAGGAATACTGAATTGTCAGGTATCTACAATATTGATAAGGAGAATTGTTAATAAAAATCAGTAAATATCCGTAAAAAGTCCGTAATAATAAATCCGTAAATGTCCGTAAAAGTCCGTAACAATGAATCAATCTAAAAACATCTAAAAACCTTTTTACAATTGGTTCAACTAAATGTGTTTACCTATTTATTTCCCTTTTTGGTTTTTTACGGACTTTTACTGACTTTTACGGGCATGCTTCATATATGAGTTTACAATTCTCCTTTCTGTTTTATAACATCTTTTAAACCACCATCTTATCATCTTCTTTAGTTGAACCAATTGTAAAAAGGTTTTTAGATGTTTTTAGATTGATTCATTGTTACGGACTTTTACGGACATTTACGGATTTATTATTACGGACTTTTTACGGATATTTACTGATTTTTATTAACAATTCTCCTTATCAATATTGTAGATACCTGACAATTCAGTATTCCTAGGGGCAGTACCCCACGCATATATATATATACTCTCTATGTTTTAATTATTTTTAGACAGCGCCATTCCTACATTATCATTATTTATTTATCGTTTCCTAATTGGAAATTCATAGGAAGGCAGCAGTCCCATTATACTCCACAGTTGTCCTAAGCGCAGGAATTTCCCCTATTTTTTTATAAAATGTAGATTATTACACCTTGGGCAGTCTAAACACATACAAGGGGCAGAACAAAGTTTTAATAAAAATAGATTTATTTAGATGGGGTAAGAACTGTATGTAAATTACATAATGGAACAGAACATAGTGTTTAATAGAAAAATTCCTACAAGATGTGGTTGCAGGAAATAGTTAATGGTTAAACAATGTTTACGAAAAAATTTAAATTTGAATTTGGTAATTAAATTAAAGGTAGTAGATCATCTTACTAAAGCTACCCTTGAAACATTAAAATATGAAAGTTTTGAAAATTCTAAAAAGTCAAATTGTTAAATATTTTGTTCAAAAGTTTTCACAATGGGTATTTCTGGTAAAAGTAAAGACTCTAGTTGGGGAGGAATTTCTCTGGAAATTGGCCAATCGCAGTGTATGGGCAGTACCCAATCTGTGAGTTTCAAGAGATTGTTCTCTTAACAATTTACTTGTCTTTGCTATAATCAGAAAAGTCATATTGAAATGTAGTGTACATGGGAGGGCGTGGCCCGATGCGAAGCTGAGCGGGCGATTTATCTCGAAGCTCCGGCTGAAGAAGGACATAAGCGGCCCAAAGCAGTTCATCCGATGGGCAAACAACTTCACAGAACCGGCGATCCGAACTGGGGAAACCTGGAGAACATGTCCAAGAAGCGCAAAAGCAAAAAGAAACCACATAGGTTGATGGACTTATTCTCACCAGGTCAGTGTGAGGGGATGCAAGATGGCGCTGCAGCCTACTCAGCTCTGGCCCCAGCCACTACCAATCTGGCCTCTAAGAAGGAGAACAGGCACTCAAATAACAGATCCCCCAACAACCATTCATCCTGCCTGTCTACCCCAATGTCGGGCAACCCAGAGAAGGCGAGACCCAGGCTAGATGGCACCGGCTTAAGCCCGGTGGAAAGCTCCAGGGCTGACTCCGGGGAGGACATGTGGGAGATGCCAGAACCCATTGAATTGTTCCCCACACAAGACCAACCAGTACTCAGTTTGGTTCTCTAAAATATGCTTCTATCACTGCACAGTTCAATCCAAGCAGATATGGCCAACTACATGCACAAATACACTCGGGTAATACAGGCCATAGAAACCAGAGTAGATCAAATTTTGAAGAAAATGGGGGAATACGCAGCCACCATTAACGATCTGGTGGACACCAACGAGGAGAAAGAAGGGAAACTGAATGGATTAAAGCTAAGTTAGCTGATATAGAAGACAGGTCTAGAAGGAACAATTTAAAAATCAGGGGGATCCCCGAATCAATTCAACAGTCTGACCTGTGCTCCTATACTAAAGTTCAATTCAAATCGCTTATTCCAGATCTGTCTGACCTAGATGTTACGATCAATAGGATCCACCACCTACCTAAGCCTGCACACTCACCTGAACGGATCCCCAGAGATGTGATCTTACGCCTTCATTTCTTTCATGTCAAAGAAAAACTTCTGGCAGTAGTGAGGAAAAATTTGCATATTCCCACAGAATATCAAAGTCTGCAATTCTACGCAGATATGTTGCAGTATACATTACTTAAGAGGAGAAATCTAAATACAGTGACCAAGGTTTTACAGAATCACAATATACAGGGTGGGCCATTTATATGGATACACCTTAATAAAATGGGAATGGTTGGTGATATTAACTTCCTGTTTGTGGCACATTAGTATATGTGAGGGGGGAAACTTTTCAAGATGGGTGGTGACCATGGCAGCCATTTTAAAGTCAGCCATTTTGAATCCAACTTTTGTTTTTTCAATAGGAAGAGGGTCAAGTGACACATCAAACTTATTGGGAATTTCACAAGAAAAACAATGGTGTGCTTGGTTTTAATGTAACTTTATTCTTTCATGAGTTATTTACAAGTTTCTCTTTGTTTACAGCCATTGACATGTCGCTGAGGTTAACACGTGCGGAGCGGATAGAAATTGTGTTGATATCTGGTGAACACAGTAAGATTTCAATGCAAGACACCCTATGAGACCACCCATCTCCCATGCTACAGTTTGCAAACTGCTAGCTAAGTTTTGTGAAACGGGTTCAGTGTTGGATTTGCCAAAATGTGGACGCATGAAATCTGTCACTAATGAAGAAACATCAGTGGCTGTCCTAGCTTCATTCAGCAAGAGCCCACAGAGTAGCACTCGCCGCATGTCACTGGAGAGTGGCATTAGTCGAACATCCCTTCGGCGGATATTATCTACTCACAAATGGCACCCTTACAAACTCCAGCTACTGCAGCATCTCAACGAGGATGACCCAGATCGGCGCACTGAATTTGCAGAATGGGCAAAACAAAATTTGGAACAGGACCCTCAGTTTACGCAGAAGATTTTGTTCAGTGATGAGGCAAACTTTTATGTGAATGGTCAAGTTAACAAACAAAACCACTGCTATTGGTCTGACACTAACCCACATTGGATAGATCCCTCCAAGACTGTTGGAACCAAAAAATTAATGGTATGGTGTGGTATATGGGGTACAAAGATAGTGGGGCCATTCTTCATCAATGGAAACCTCAAGGCCACTGGATATGCGAAATTGCTACATGATGATGTGTTTCCCTCTTTATGCTCTGAAGCTGGCATGTTCCCTGAGTTTTTCCAGCAAGATGGTGCACCACCACATTATGGGTGTCAGGTCCGAGCATTCCTAGATGAACAGTTTCCTGGAAAGTGGATTGGTCATCGTGGGCCAGTTGAATGGCCCCCAAGGTCTCCCGATCTGACCCCCTTAGACTTTTATCTTTTGGGTCATCTGAAGGCAATTGTCTATGCTGTGAAGATACATGATGTGCAGCACCTGAAACTACGGATACTGGAAGCCTTTGCTAGCATTTCTCCTGCGGTGTTGCTATCAGTGTGTGAAGAGTGGGAGAAGAGGGTTGCATTGACAATCCAACACAATGGGCAGCACATTGAACACATTTTATAAGAGGTCAGAAACTTGTAAATAACTCATGAAAGAATAACGTTACGTTAAAACCAAGCACACCATTGTTTTTCTTGTGAAATTCCCAATAAGTTTGATGTGTCACATGACCCTCTTCCTTTTGGAAAAACAAAAGTTGGATTCAAAATGGCCGACTTCAAAATGGCCGCCATGGTCACCACCCATCTTGAAAAGTTTCCCCCCTCACATATACTAATGTGCCACAAACAGGAAGTTAATATCACCAACCATTCCCATTTTATTAAGGTGTATCCATACAAACGGCCCACCCTGTATTAGTGTTTGACTGGCAGGGGGAGGGGAGTGATCATGGCTTCCATATAGAGCAGGGATATGCAATTAGCGGACCTCCAGATGTTGCAAAACTACAAATCCCATGAGGCATAGCAAGACTCTGACAGCCACAAGCATGACACCAGAGGCAGAGGCATGATGGGA
>BLSH010040106.1:202951-224296 GCA_018402905.1 Glandirana rugosa
GTCTTACCGCCTGTCACTACTGTACCTGTCTTACCGTCTGTCACTACCACCCCTGTCTTACCGACTGTCACTACTCCTCCTGTCTTACATTCTGTCCTCCTCATCACTGTCAGCCATTCTGTCCTCCTCATCACTGTCAGCCATTCTGTCCCCACCATCACTGTCTGCCATTCTGTCCTTGTCATCACTGTCCGCCATTCTGTCCCCACCATCACTGTCTGCCATTCTGTCCTCCTCATCACTGTCAGCCATTCTGTCCACCATCACTGTCCACCATTCTGTCCCCACCATCACTGTCCACCATTCTGTCCCCACCATCACTGTCTGCCATTCTGTCCCCCTCATCCCTGTCCTCCACTTTGTCCCCACCATCACTGTCCGCCATTCTGTCCCTCAACGTCACTGTCCACCATTCTGTCCACCACAATCCCTGTCCACCATTCTGTCTCCCACCATCACTGTCTGCCATTCTGTCCCCATCATAACTGTCCGCCATTCTGTCCCCATCATCATTGTCTGCCATTCTGTCCCCACCATCACTGTCCACCATTCTTTCCCCACCATCGCTGTCCACCATTCTGTCCAACCATCACTGTCTGCCATTCTGTCCCCCTCATCACTGTCCGCCATTCTGTCCCCCTCATCACTGTCTGCCATTCTGTCCCTACCACCACTGTCCACCATTCTGTCCCCACCCTCTCTGTCCATTATCCATTCCTCCTGCCATCTCTGTCCACTCTTTGTGCCCCCCTCATAGCATACCTCTGTTCTGTTTCCTGCTATCAGTTCTCTTCCAGCTTTAGAAACCTACCTGAGGGGCACCATCCTAGCCAGCAACCAATGTGAGGAGGAGGGCAGGCTGTATACTCACAGAGTGCCACTCTGCATTCCCTCCTACTTCCTGCCACATGAGAGGCATGCAGAGCATTGCTGTCCATTTCCATGCAGACATTCTGCATAATCCCGCAAAACTCCTCACCGGACATTACACCTCCATTTTGGTGTAAATCGGCCCATAGGTAAACAGGATTTCCTGTGTCTTGCTGAAAACTGCAGTTTTACTGCTGCAGAAAACCTCAGGTCTCTATAGATGGTGTGAACGAGCCATAAAGTGGAACTAAGCCCATCGATTTACCCGTTTCAAAATGCAGTTACCTTATGGCATGAGGGTTTAGTTTTGCTTTAAGTAGTTTTTTTTAAGGATATCATTAATTTAAACATACACTATATTGTCAAAAGTATTGGGACACCTGCCCTTACACGCACATGAACTTTAGTGGCATCCCAGTCTTAGTCCGTAGGGTTCAATAATGAGTTGGCCCACCCTTTGCAGCTATAACAGCTTCAACTCTTCTGGGAAGGCTGTTCACAAGGTTTAGGAGTGTGTCTATGGGAATGTTTGAGCATTCTTCCATAAGAGCATTTGTGAGGTCAGGAACTGATGTTGGACAAAAAGGCCTGGCTCTCAGTCTGCACTCTTCCTAAAAGTGTTCTATCTGGTTGAGGTTAAGACTCTGCGCAAGCCAGTGACGTTTCTCCACCCCAAACTCACTGATCCATGTCTTTATGGACCTTGCTTTGTTCACTGGTGCGCAGTCATGTTGGAACAGGAAGGGGCCATCCCCAAACTGTTCCCACAAAGTTGGGAGCATGAAATTGTCCAAAATGTCTTGGTAGTTCCAGTGAAGTTTCTTTTACTGGATCTAATGGTCCAAGCCCAACACCAGACACCATAATCCTCCCTCCACCAAATGACGTGGACCAGTGCACAAAGCAAGGTCCATAAAGACATGGATTAGCGATTTTGGGGTGGAAGAACTTGACTGGCCTGCACAGAGTCTTGACCTCAACCCAACAGAACATGGGATGAATTTGAGCGGAGACTGCAAGCCAGGCTTTCTCATCCAACATCAGTGCTTCACCTCACAAATGTTCTTCTGGAAGAATGGTCAAACATTACCATAGACACACTCCTAAACCTTGTGGACAGCCTTCCCAGAAAAGTTGAAGCTGATATAGCTGCAAAGGGTGGGCCAACTCAATATTGAACCCTACGGACTAAGACTGGGATGCTATTAAAGTTCATGTGTGTGTAAAGGCAGGCGTCCCAATACTTTTGTAAATATAGTGTATGGAATGATATACAAGAAGGGTGTCAGTGAAGCCAGGCAAATTACAATGAGCTCAGTTAAATACAGAGCTTAGTACACAGTACAGGATATAAAAGCAGCAGTCAGGGGTATACAGTCCACCATAACCATTAACCACTTGCGGACCACCTACCGCCTTTTTATTGTGACCGGTCGGCCCCACTGTGCTGGATTATGTACACGTATGTGATCCAATCTTTCCGGGTGGGGGCACGCACCCCCCCACCCTATCTGTGCTGTCATTTACTACACTACTACAGCAAAAGTTGGTTAGCAGGTCCCGGCCAATGATTTATGGCTAAAACCTGCTGGTCGGCTTAGCGAATCACAGTACAGAGCCTTGTGTTTACTAAGAACATGGAGCTCTGTGCATGGAGCAGTGATGTGGCTGTGCAAAGCAGGAAGAGAATACAGACAAATCTATTTATAAAAGCAATGCACATTACACTTGTTTGACACACAGTTAAACCTTTGATTGCCCCGCAATGTTAACCCATTCCTAGCCAGTTTTATTAGTACAGTGACAGTGTATAGTATTATCACTGATCTCTGAATTAGTGTCACTGGAGATGTCAGTGGCAGTTAGTCAGTTCCCCCCAGCATCAGTTAGTGTCAGATTGTCCATCCCACTATGAGTTGCTAAACAGTACTAGTATAAAAAACATAAATCCAGTATGTATACCATAGTTTTTAGATGCTATAGCTTTTACACAAACCAATCAATATATACTTATTGGCATTGTATCTTACCAAAGACATGTCGAAGAATACATTTTGGCCTACATTTATGAAGAACTTTGATTTTTTTTTTGTATATGGTTTATAGCAGAAAGTTAAAAACATTCGTTTTTTTTTTATAGTTTGGTCATTTTCGTTTATATAATAAAAAATCCGACGGTGACCAAACACCACCAAAATAAATACCACCTTTAAGGAGGGGGGCTCCCTACAGCCTCACTGCCCTCTGCCATCAGGAACGTGCAGTCAGGGGTGGAAGGTGAGGCAGAGCCATGAACATAAAAAAACAAAAAAGAAAAACGATCGAGCTTCAATGGTTGTAGCTCGGCGACCTGGGGTCACAGAGTCCTACCCCACCACTGGTTAAATTTTTGAGCTCCTCTCACCAAAATGTCCAAACAGAGGTACACTATCAGTGAAAAATATAGAACTACAAAGAGTTCCCATACCGGTGCACCTGAAAGAAATATAGTGGTGGGGTGCTCATTGAACAGACAAAGGTTTCGTGTAATGAGCGTCGTAAAAGATATAGATTATAGCGCGCTCCCACAAAAATACAATCTCATAAAGGGCAGTGCATCAAATGTGCAAATTCAATACATATAGTACATATTTCAAAACATAAAGTGCATTATTAAAAATGACCTGTAGAGATCAAAGTGCTAGAGATTACATGAATGTGAAACATCCAAGTAAAGTTCATATATATGGTGAATATCCAATAAATAGTTCATTTGTGAAGATGTGTCAGTTCATGGTGCAAAATCTACATTGCATAGGGGTGACATCAGAACCTCCACCATCACCAGTCACACACCCTACTTACAAGAAAGCGATGATCCCTATTAGAGATCATAGGCGCCTGTGAAAAGATCCTCCAGTGTGCTTGGAATTAGGATGGATCACCAACTCTCCTTGGACCACAAGGTTAGTTTGTGAGAAAAGAGAGGAAGCTCCAATAGTGAAGAACGTCTTGGTTTAATGCTTAAAAACGTTTAAAAACACCACACGACAGTTGCAGGGTACCAGGAAGCAGATGGACGCCTGGGAACTCTCCTCATCCAAATCATAAACCCGACGGAGCATTTTGTCAGCGGGGTGCTGATGTCATCAGGTGACCCCTCTCAGAGATGTCTCTCAGAGGCTACCCACAGAATGGGCTGTCTTCCGTTTGACAGCTCTTATATAGGCAAGGGCAGGGCCATCCGGTGATGTGACCGGGTGACCCCGCCCTTGCCTTTATAAGAGCTGTCAAACTGAAGACAGCCCATTTGGCGAGTTGCTTCTAAAGAGGCGGATGGGTAATTAATTTTTTTTTTTGGTCCTTTGGCGCCTTGATTGACAACGGATGTATATGGCGGGACACTTTTTTAAAATGATTTTTTAATAAAAGAATTGTCCAAACCTGTCTCCTATGGTTTTTACTTTTTTGACAATTTTTTGGTGAATGGGTAGGGGTATGATGTACCTGATACCCATTCACATGGGTGGGCGGGGCCTGGGGGCCCCCTTGTTAAAGGGGACTTCCAGATTCCGATAAGCTCCCGCCCGCAGACCCCGACAACCACAGCCCAGGGTTGTCGGGAAGAGGCCCTCGTCCCTATCAACAAAGCACCCACCCCCATGTTGAGGGCATGTGGCGTGGTATTTTCAGGAGGGGGGCACTCACTCGTCCCCCAGAATCCTGACCTGCAGGTTACATGCTTGGATAAGAGTCTGGTATGGATTTTGGGAGGACCCCCATGTCAATTTTTTTTTTTAATTTCTGTGTGGAGTTCCTCTTAAAATCCATACCAGACCCGAAGAGGGGGCCCAATACCATTTTTTCATTGATTTCTAATTTATATTGCTGGGAGCAAGTTTAAATGACACCTTTCATTTAGAAATTTCATTTTTCTGTGGCACTGTTGTAAACATCCCACAGATGCCCACTTTACAGACAGACCAAGGGGACCCCCAGGCACAATATTTAAAGGAATATTTCATTTTTTTTTTTCACTTTAACCACTTCCAGACCGAACCTCTTTTTGAGAGTTGGCATTTACAAGTTAAATTCTGTTTTTTTTGCTATAACATTATTTAGAGCCCCCAAACATTATATATTTTTTTTTCTAACGCCCTAGAGAATAAAATGGCGGTCCTTGCAACACTTTATGTCACACCGTATTTGCGCAG
Source organism: Glandirana rugosa (assembly GCA_018402905.1). NCBI lineage: Eukaryota > Metazoa > Chordata > Amphibia > Anura > Ranidae > Glandirana > Glandirana rugosa. The sequence goes on from BLSH010040106.1 coordinate 208,015, forward strand.
CGGTCTTACAAGTGCGATTTTTTGGGGAAGAAATTCACTTTTATGAGTTAAAAAATAAAACAACAGTAAAGTTAGCTCAATTTATTTCCATATTGTGAAAGATAATGTTACACTGAGTAAATTGATACCCAACATGTCGTGCTTCAAAATTGTGCCCTCTCGTAGAATGGCGACAAACTTTGGCACTTAAAAATCTCCACCCGTGACATTTAAAAATTCCTACAGGTTACCAGTTTTGAGTTACAGAGGAGGTCTACAGCTAAAATTATTGCTCTCACTCTAACGATCGTGGTGATACCTCACACCGTCTCTAATGTAATATATTGTTAGGATGTGCCCCCCCAAGTATTTATTTGTCTATTGTATGATCCTGACCAGATCCCTTGGGCTGGAGCACCCCACCTATCCATAATTACCTTTAATCAGTGTCCACCTGAGATATAGGAAGAGTTCTCGAATTCTCCCATTAGGAGGAGTGTATTGCTCCCATGGTTAAGAGACAGAATCTCCTATTCTATGGTTAGTGTAGGACCCACTGAGTTGGGGGACTGTGAAGTAGTAGTGGGCTAAGAACTCTATGGCCATATAGTGTGATCGATTCCCCATACCTTTGTTTAAGATGTTCAGGTACTTTTAAATAGCCTTGCAGGATTTAATTGTCCTTATTGCATGTGTGCGCTGTAATATTCTGTTTTCGATATCCAAAGTTAGTGAAATAATTCATTCCAGTCCCTCACAGATAAGAACTGATTGGTCACAAGCAGCTGTAAAATTCTGTCATTGTACTGACTTTTTTGGTAAGCGAGCCATTGCCCAAGATTATAGGTCGTCCCGGTGGGTCCACCAATGATTTGTGGACCTTAGGGAGTGAATAGAACATAGGGAACTCCACCTTTAACTCAACTGTCTCCTTGTCGATAACTCCTTCATCGAAAGCCTCACTGAAAATATCAAAGAGCGCTTTTTGTTCTCTCTCCATATTTATGGCGGTTTTGGCATGTACCGGTCAGAATTGTTCAATATCTTTCTACACATATTTATATACTTCTCCCTATCCATTTCCACTATATTTCCCCCTTGTCAGCAGTTTTGATCAAACTGGAGTTGAGTCTTAGTTCACGCAAAGCCGTCCTCTCATTGTTACTGAGATTATTTGGAACAATGTTCTTTCTTCTCAAGTGCATAATTTCTCCAGTAATGGCTCTGACAAAGAGAGATACTGCAGTATTGTCGACAAGGGGGGAAACATGCATGATTTTTTTTACCTCCTTTAGGGAGACCAGTTAATTAACCAGTTCAGGGAAATCTTCCCACTCTCCACCGGCTTCTAGAGCCAGCACCAGCATGGAGTTTACAAACTTCTCATCAGATTCTTCTTCGGAGTCCGTGTGGCCCTCTTCCCATAAATCAATTAAATCCCTCAAGGCTCGATACTCTTTTCTTGTAAGGTCTCTTCAATCGCCCAACGGCCCCAAAGGATATTCAATGGATTTTTGCTTTTATGTATTGCATGCAAGACTAACTTGCTCGGAAATAGATACATATCCTTCACAACATTGAATATATCTCCTGCATGAGTTGGTGAAAAGGACAGACCCTTGCTCAAAAGGGACAACGCTGATAACTCCATGTTGGATAGATTTATTATTTTGAGATTTTCCTCTTCTACTTTCTGTGAGCAAAATTGTCCAGACTGAATTTCTAGGGTAGAGGGGTTGAGAGTCTCTGATGGGTATGTATTCCCACCGTATTGGAGACTTTTGTACTTGTCATTGGATCTGGGATTGCGTCTCTGCCTCCACCTATGCACCTTGGGTTTGACTCCCCATTTTTTGATGATGACAATGGCATCATTCTCTGTTCGCTATCTGATTGTTCATTTGTGGTGTCTACTACAGTGGGTGGGGAATAACAGTCATCCTCTAGTACATGATTTTTTCTTTATTGTGTACCCCTATGTCTATAGTGGTCTCATCCCCTTCCTCTGCCCCTAAAGGTATTAGATGCTCCTATGACAGAGCCAATGGATTCAGTCTCTGATTGGCTGCTTTCCTCATAGATCAAATATCCTTTCCAGCTAGATCTAAACTGTCCCTTATTCTGTGAAGCTTTCCATTTATATGCCTGATTTGCAGGATAAGCAAATTGGTCCCTTTCCAATTTTTTTATTTTTCATGTTTAATATATCTCTATTTAATTTTTCTATTATCTGACAAATGTATTTTTCTTTTGGAATGACCTGAGGTTTCTGTCTATGAAAGGTATCAAGGGCTTCTTGCAAATCTTGATTTATTTGTGTCATTTATTTCTCATAATAGTCCATAAGAAGGACTACCATATTCTGAGTACATTGCTGTAGGTTATCCTCCCATCCCCTTTTGACATCTAGATCAACTACTCTGATCTTAGGGAACATTTGCATCCTTGAGCCCTTTGATATATTTTCTTCATCAAAATATTTTTTGAAAAAAATGTATATTCCACCATGTTCTAGATTTCCTCTCATAGATATCTTTTAATTTATACAGGGAACTCAACTGTTCTCTATAATGTATAGTGTTACTCATAGCCGTGTTTTCTTCTAATTGTATTTTATTGACCATATTTTCCCAGAAACATGGGGCACTAGAATGGTTATCCCTAGAGCGTGTCTAATAGACTGGTTTACCAATAGAATTCATTGAGTGGGACAGCTGGGGCTGAGCCCATATCCACCCTGCTGTTGGAGTATTTGTGGTATATTAATCACATTAATACTGGGCATGAAAACCCCTTCCTGTCCAGGCCATTTTTCAGCCTTCAGTGCTATCACACTTTGAATGACAATTACTCAGTCATGCAACACTGTACCCATAGAACATTTGCATCCCTTTTTTCACACAAATAGAGCTTTCTTTTGGTGGTATTTAATCACTAGGAGGGGGTTTATTTTTTGTGCTATAAATAAAAAAGTTTGAACATTTTGTGAAAAAATGCCTTTTTCTGTCATAAAATTTTGCAAACTAGTAATTTTTCTTTGTAAATTTTGGCCAAAATTTATACTGATACCTATCTTTGGTAAAAATAACCCAAATAAGTGTATATTATTGCCGGGTGCCGGTGACGGGTGTCTGGTGGTGGTCACTGATGGGTGATGGGTGTGTCTGGTGGTGGTCACTGATGGGTGACGGGTGACTGGTTGGGGTGACTGACGGGTGACTGGCGGGGGTCGCTGATAGGTGATGGGTGACTGGCGGTGGTCACTGATGGGTGCCAGGTGTCTGGTGGTGGTCACTGATGGGTGTCTGGTGGAGGTCACTGATGGGTGATGAGTGACTGGCGGTGGTCACTGATAGGTGATGGGTGACTGGCGGTGGTTACTGATGGGTGCCGGGTGTCTGGTGGTGATCACTGATGTGTGATGGGTTTCTGGTGGTGGTCACTGATGGGTGATGGGTGTCTGGCGGTTGTCACTGATGGGTGCCGGGTGTCTGGCGGTGGTCACTGATGTGATAGCTAGTTCTTGTTTAGGTTTGATCAGTAGGCCAGTGCATTGTGCCATGGTTTTAAAGACTTGGTTCCAAAAGCTTGTGATAACTGGGCATTCCCATACAGTGTGTAAGAGATTTCCTACTTGCCCACATGATCTCCAGCATAGTGGAGATCCTGTGGGATAGAATTTTGCTATCCTAAAGGGAGTGTAGTACCACCTATTTAGTAATTTCAGGAAGGTTTCCCAGTGTGATTCGCAGTGAGAGGAGTATTGTATGGAGTATATGGCTTTACTCCATTGGTCTGGGGTAAATGTTTGTTTGAGGTCTTCCTCACATTTTTGCATGGGGACTGTTTTTTGAAAAGTTTTGTTGCCTCGGAGTATATTGTAAATTATGGAGATGTCTTTGGACTTTTTATCTGGGGAGTGGTAGTGATTCCATATTTTAGAGTTTGTTAGGAGTTTCCCTAGTGGACGCCTGGATAGGAATGTGTGAATTCTGGTAATTGTGAACATTTCAGCCTGTGAGAGGTTGAATTGCCTAATTAGGGAGTTTATAGTTATTAAGGTGCCGTTCTCATAGAGTTGGGGTATTGTATTGAGACCTTTGGAATTTAAGGTAGTAGTGGATAGCATTGGAATTAGTGCTTTCAGTATTGATATAGGCATTTTGGTTCCTTGAGCTATATCATAGGAATCATGGTTGAGGTTCATGACTCTCCATGCCTTAAGGGACGATTGTATTGTAATTGGGAGTTTGTCTAGACTCCATGGTGTCCACATATCTGTGTTAAGCAACCAGTATAACTCTTTTGTGGGGTATAGAGCCTGTTCTATTTCTTTCCATAGGGGGACCTCATTTTTGCTTATCCAATGTTTTATAGTGGCTAGTTGTGCTGCCCAATAATAGTTAATTATATTCGGCATGTCCGCTCCCCCTAAGAATTTGTGGCGGAAAAGGGTTTGTTTTGCACATGTAGGTTTCCCATTTTTCCATAAAAATTGTGTAAGGGTGGAATTGTTTTTTCGTGATGAGTTTGTTGGGGATTGTGATGGGTAGGCTCCTGAACAGGTATATTAGTTGTGGAAGAATGCTCATTTTAAGAGCTTTAGATTGAATAAATCACCGCGCTCTACCTAGTATGTGAATAAGTACTGTAGGGGCTTATTGAGCCTATTGTGAGAATATAAAGTGCATATGCTGTAAACCAGTGAAATTTCCTGTGCTGTATAAGAATATGAACTTATACCATAAATAATTGTGCAAAAAAGCAAAAATAATGACAATATAAAGTGCATATGCTGTAAACCAATACCAAGGTTTCTTGTGCTATATGGAAATATGGACTAAGCCATAAAGTGCATAATAGTGCAAATAAATACAATCAAAAATGCAAACTGATGCAAAAACAGGTGAAAAAATCAAGTGAGAACAAATTAGGAACTGTGCAACCAAACTGGTAAGAGACATGCACGATTTCAATTTTCATAAAATAGGCACAACGATATTAATGTCCAATATGCGCACTGTCCCTCCACTGGTATGCAGAAAGGAACTGCTCCTGCTGCTTTATTTGCCTCCCCTTTGAAAAGCCGCTCCTTTGAGACCCAACTAGAGTTGAACGAACTCGAACTGTAAAGTTCGGGTCCGTACCCAACTTTGGGGTGTCCGTGACCCAGACCCGAACCCGGACATTTGAAAAAAAGTTTGGGTTTGGGTTCTGGGTTCGGGTATTTGATCCCGCTTGTTGAATAGCTGCAGGGCAGCCAATCAACAAGCGTTTCACTGGTTTGCCCTTAGAAGCCATCACAGCCATGCCTACTAATGGAATGGCTGTGATTGGCCAGTGCATCATGTGACCCAGTCTCTGTATAAGCTGGAGTCACGTAGTGCTGCATGTCACATGCTCTCTGGCTAGTCTAGGTAGAGGATGCTGCCGGCGCTGTGAGGGACAGATTGCAGATCTAATAACATTGCATCCTGCATTACAGAACGATCTGATTGTGGACTAGGTAGAGATTACTACTACTACTGCTTTGAGGGACAGATTGCAGATCTAATAACATCTCATCCTGCATTACAGAACGATCTGATTGTGGACTAGGTAGAGATTACTACTACTATTGCTTTGAGGGACAGATTGCAGATCTAATAACATCTCAGCCTGCTTTACAGACCGATCTGACTGGACTAGGTAGAGTCTACTGCTTAGAGGGACAGATTATTGTTCTAAAATCATCTTCTAGTTCTATACGGTCAGGATCTTGCTGTTGCCGTAAGGGACAGATTATTCTTCTAAAATCATCGCCTACTCCTATTGGGGGAAAGGTTCCTGCTGTTGCTGTAAGGGACATATTATTGTTCTAAAATCATTTTACTTCCTTTTGCAGCCCTCTAGCACTTTCCAGGACTTTTTTACAGGCATTTTTGTGCCGAAAAGTTCGGGTCCCCATGGACTTCAATGGGGTTCGGGGTCAAGTTCGGGTCAAGTTCGGTACCGAACCCAAACTTTTTCGGCCGAACCCACCGAACCCGAACATCCAGGTTTTCGCTCAACTCTAGACCTAACATGACTACTAGAACGTTGTGTAGTACTGATGGTGGAAGTATGAGTGTCTGGGCCTGGTAATACAGATGCTGACATACATGACACAGACAATGGTGGTACATACTCACAGGTGCTGGTGGTTGTTGTTGCTGTGTCACTGCTACTGTTGGTACCAGGAGGAGGAACCTCATGTAGAGAGCTTGAATCCATCTTGACAACAAATTAGACTCTCTTCTGCTGCTCAAATATTGTCTCACTCTCCTCTGCTCAAATACAACTCCCAGTTCCCTGGAATGCACTTACAGTGCAATTTTGACATTAATCCAACCTCCAGCACAAAATGAAGCAGCTGATTGGACTGTAAGTTACTCCATGCCAGTAATCCAGCACCCAAGGAATCAAATGATTGGACTAAAAAACTGTAACTCTTGAACATCAGAATAATGAATAAATTTGAATTGAATTAACTAACCGTTCGTTATATTTAGCGGATATTCAGATGAATCAATTTATTTCCAATTGTTTAGTTGCTTTTGTGAGGAATAAAATGTATAGATTCAAATTCAATTAAATCATTAGTTATGCGATCAGGATCACAAGTCGTCATCAAGTTGCTTCTGGCCGCGTTAACGCATCAACAAATTATGCCAAAACCATTCGCTATTTACAATGTAATTTAGTTTGGATTTGGTTTTATTCGCAATTGCTTTGTTCGGAAATTCAGATGCATTCTGAAGTTACAAAATTTGGATAAATTTAGATTCATTATGAAATGATTTGCAAAAGCCTAGTGAGTACACCCCTAAGTGAAAATGTCCAAATTAGGCCCAAAGTGTCATTATTTTATGTGGCCACCATTATTTTCCAGCACTGCCTTAAGCCTCTTGTGCATGGAGTTCACCAGAGCTTCACAGGTTGCCACTGGAGTCCTCTTCCACTCCTCCATGACAATATACCAGAACTGGTGGATGTTAGAGACCTTACGCTCCTCCACCTTCCATTTAGGATTTCCTGCAGATGCCCAATAGGGTTTAGGTCTGGAGATGCTTGGCCAGTCCATCACCTTTACCCTTAGCTTCTTTAGCAAAGCAGTGGTCGTCTTGGTGGTGCGTTTGGGGTCATTACCATGTTGGAATACTGCCCTGTGGCCCAGTCTCCAAAGGGAGGGGATCCTGCTCTGCTTCAGTATGTCACAGTACATGTTGGCATTCATGGTTCCCTCAATGAACTGTAGCTCCTCAGTGCTGGCAGCACTCATGTTTATCTTGGTCTCATCAGACCACAGGACATGGTTCCACTAATCCATGTCCTCAGTCTGCTTGTCTTCATCAAACTGTTTGCAGGCTTTCTTGTGCATCATCATTAGAAGAGGCTTCCTTCTGGGACAACAGCCATGCAGACCAATTTGATGCAGTGTGCGGCGTATGGTCTGAGCACTGACAGGCTGACCCCCCACCCCTTCAACCTCTGCAGCAATGCTGGCAGCACTCATACGTCTATTTCCCAAAGACAACCTCTGAATATGACGCAATCTTCTTATAGCCTAGGCCATCTTTATGTAGAGTACCAAATCTTTTTTTCAGATCCTCAGAGAATTCTTTGCCATGAGGTGCCATGTTGAACATAGTGACTAGTATGAGAGAGTGAGAGCGATAACACCACATTTAACACACCTGCTCCTCATTCACACCTGAGACCTTGTAACACTAATGAGTCACATGACACAGGGGAGGGAAAATGGTTAATTGGGCCCAATTTGGACATTTTCACTTAGGGGTGTACTCACTTTTATTGCCAGCGGTTTAGACATTAATGGCTGTGTGTTGAGTTATTTTGAGGGGACAGCAAATTTCCACTGTTATACAAGCTGTACACTCACTACTTTACATTGTAGCAAAGTGTCAGCTCTTCAGTGTTGTCACATGAAAAGATAGAATAAAATATTTACAAAAATGTAAGGGGTGTACTTACTTTTGTGAGATGCTGTACATAATATATAATTGTTTACATAGAAATGTTTTGCATTGTAGATTGTTTTAGTTTTTTCATAAAGAGAAAAGAGACAGGTTTAGGCTCCTTTTACACTGATACATATTTACCATGCTAAAAACACTGCCGAAATGCATCAGTGTGAAAGCAGCCTAAACCTGTCTCTTTTTGCTTTATGAAAAAAAAAAAAACTACAGAAGAAAATATTTCTAAATAACAAAACCACAATCCCTTTAAACCCTATGGGACTCTTCACACCACAGCGCTGTGGGCTCTGTGTGTTCTGAAAAGCTCCGCATGCTGCATTTTTGGTGCAGTTTTGTGACACCACAGGTCCTGTTGAAATGAATAGAAAAAGCACACAAAACGCATCAAAAACACACCTGCATTCATGGGCGTCCGCAGAAGTTTTTTCAGGGGGGGGCATTATTTTAAGGTCACCCATGCTCTGCCCCTTTTTGACAATGTCAATATCACATTATCACGGTCAGAGACCCCAGTCATTGTACAGGAAATGGTCAGAGACTGCAGACATGGTACAGAAGATGGTCAGAGACTGCAGACATGGTACAGGAGATGGTCAGAGACTCCAGACATTGTACAGAAGACGGTCAGAGACTGCAGACATAGTACAGGACATGGTCAGAGACTACAGACATGATACAAGAGACGGTCAGAGACTGCAGACATGGTACAAGAGATGGTCAGAGACTGCAGACATAGTACAGGAGACATCAGAGACTGCAGACATGATACAGGAGATGGTCAGAGACTGTGGACATGGTACAGGAGATAGTCAGAGACTTCAGACATGATACAGGAGACGGTCAGAGACTGTGGACATGGTACAGGAGACGGTCAGAGACTGCAGACATGGTACAGGAGACGGTCAGAGACTGCAGACATGGTACAGAAGACGGTCAGAGACTGCAGACATACTACAGGAGACAGTTAGAGACTGCGGACATAGCACAAGAGATAATCAGAAACTGCATACATAGCCCAAGAGACTGTGAGAAACCGCATATATGGCTCAAGAGGATAAGGACCTAGTGGGGAACCCCAGATTCCAAGAAGGGCTTCCGCCCCCCCTTGCCCCTACCTGCGGACGCCCATGACTGCATTGGTGCGTCACCGGATTGGCCGAAAGTAGATCCGATCGGATTGGCCGCTAGGAGGAAGAGGTAGGAGATGCAGGGGGAACCGAGTGACTGACCAACCGGGGGGTGGTTGAGTGTCGTGACCCCGGGAGGGTTTGGGGTGGCGGCGTGTGGATTGCTTGCGCCCCCCAAAAAAAACACCAGCCGCCACTGCTGCAACATAACAGAGATCAGAAATGCTTGAGCTGTTGGGTTATTGAAGCGGTTGCTAATAATAAGAGAGGATGCAATTATGACTGCCTTGTCTTGCAGTGTGAGGCAAGGTGGATTTGGGAGCTGGAGACAACAAAACCTCTGGGCCTCAATGACACCCTAAGCTTCTCTCATTTTTTGTCTGTATCAATCATGTCCATATGCAAAAATACACGCAGCTTAATATATGCCAACATGCTGGATGCCACTCCTTTGGACGGTCCTGACACTGTGGAAAATATATTTTGATATATCTCTTGCACTCTCTGAATGGATGCTCCTGCGAGGGAAGGTGTTATGTCTCCAATAGAGTTGAGCGAACCCGGACTGTAAAGTTCGGGTCCGTACCGAACTTTGGGGTGTCCGGGACCCGGACCCGAACCCGGACTTTTCAAAAAAAGTCTGGGTTCGGGTCCGGGGTTCTGGTAATTTTACCAAAAGTTCTGAAAATTGCTGTAAAAAAGTCCAGGAAAGTCCTAGAGGTCTGCAAAAGGAAGGAAATGGGGGTAAGGGTGGGACAAGTGCCCTACAAAGAAATGGGGACAGGGAAATTACTAAAAGCATTTAAAAAAATAAAAACATAAAAAAAAGCAAAAATGGAGGTGGATGTGGACCATCTTCAAACTGGGTCTGAAAAGTATTAATTAACGGTAGAAGCCATATAACTGTTCTAAAATCATCTTCAAACTGTGTCAAAAAAGTATAAATAAGCCGGGAGAACCCATATCACTGTTCTGCAAACATCTGGAAACTGTGTGTGTTACTTTAAATAAAACCGGGACTAACTGCACTACAGTTCTGCAAACATCTGGAAGCTGTGTGTGTCACTTTAAATAAAACTGGGACTAACTGAACTACTGTTCTGCAAACATCTGGAAGCTGTGTGTGTCACTTTAAATAAAACCGGGACTAACTGAACTACTGTTCTGCAAACATCTGGAAACTGTGTGTGTCACTTTAAATAAAACCGGGACTAACTGAACTACAGTTCTGCAAACATCTGGAAGCTGTGTGTGTCACTTTAAATAAAACTGGGACTAACTGAACTACTGTTCTGCAAACATCTGGAAGCTGTGTGTGTCACTTTAAATAAAACCGGGACTAACTGAACTACTGTTCTGCAAATATCTGGAAGCTGTGTGTGTCACTTTAAATAAAACCGGGACTAACTGAACTACTGTTCTGAAGAGAGTTGGGTGAATCTATATGGAGTGTTCTAAGGAGCTCTGACCAATCCTCATGCAAGGTTGGCAGGGGGCAGGTCTCCTTAAATAGTCAGAGTCAGCCCAATATGGGAGGAGTAGTGTTGGGTGGAAGTCTGGAGATGTAGCAGAGGTGCTGTGGTGCAGGCCCCTACCCGGGGGTCGCTCCCAGTCTGGGGAGGGTGACCTTGGGGCCTGGGTTTTCGGGTGAAGCCAGGAGGGAGAGTGATTCCTGGAGTGGCACAGGAGGAACATGAGAATAGTGTAGGTGCTACAGGAGGAGTGAGCGACTTTAAAGTATCCACCGGTGCAGTGAGTGACAGTCCCTGGGATTGGAAGAGAAAGTGCTGGAGCAGGCTGGGAGAGGAATGGTGGACAGTCTGTGGGAGCCTTGGGAGCCAGTCAAGGGAAAAGGAGAGTCACTACCAAAGAGCAGGTCAATGGGACCTGGAAGAGAATGGTCTGTTAGTTGTAGTCCATCAAAGGCCCGGTTAGCACTAAAGTACTTTGTTGCACATTCAGAGGCCCGTGATCCCTGGCCTGTAATGGGTGTTCCTGAGGTCCTGCTGAAACAGGGTAGGCCTCATCACGTGCTAACCATGGTGAAGAGAAAGGTATAGAGAAGCCTGATAAATTTCCTTCAGGCTGGAAACTAAGTTCTGAGCTGGAGAGAAGTAAAGGAGTGTAAAGCTGTGAGTTCTGTGTAGAGAGAGAACTGGAGGAGAAACAGTCAGCAAGTGAAGTGCTGGAGAGTTGAGAGGAGCAATATCCTGCAGAGGAAGAGTCTGCAGTGAAGTGTGCATATAGAGGCTTGTATATGGAATCCTTGTGCCATAATTCTTTGGGCAACCCACAGTTACCCCTTATCCCCATCCAAGTTATTTCCCCCAAATAAAACAACAAAAACAAGAACCGGCCTAGTCAGTGTCTCCGGATGTGTGATTTATGGTGTGATTGATATCAGCTATCAGGTGAACCACTACTACAAGCCACTCTCAAGGGAGCACATGGCTACATTTGGAGGCATGTTCAGGATTATCTGTGAGGTAGTCAGTCGTCGCCCATAGCAACCGCAAGAACTGAGTCAGAGGGAAATGTAATGTGTTTTGTTACCAATATGGATAATAACTGTGTACTTTTTGGATGCGGATGCAGAGCAGAGGGCCATAGACTTGGGGTCACCCAGACTGGTAGCAGAATTTGGATCCCTGGAACACTTAGCTGAGTGGTCATCTCATAGTGAGGAAACAGCTTGGGAACTAGAGACAGGAGATTTGTCAGCCCTTTATTTCTCTGATGAGGGTGAGAAGGAGTCTCCTCAGGGTACCAATTCAGAAACAGGAACTCCCAGTCTTCTTTACCAGACTTTCCTAAACCGGCCTTCCGCTACCCAGACCAGAGCACCTACATACTGGCAAATGGTGGTGAGATCCCCTGCTACTCAAGTTAAGCCTGGGAAAAGGAACCGACTCAAGTTGCCTAGGCTTTTTCCGGTATCAGCAGGAGGTCGAACGCCGGGTTGGAGTGGGGCCTGGACTACCCTTATGTTCCGCCTCATGTCATGAATATCGTTGAGAGCTCAAGGGAAGAGTGGAAGGATGAGATGACACGGGACTATCGTCATGTGCCTAAGCCCTTGCGGGATCCTGAATGCAGCTCCTGGGAAAGATTCAGAGATTTGAAAAAGGAATGGAGCTTTGGGCAGACTATCACAAAGGAATGTCTTATGATTGTGAAGCCCAATCAGCCTGCAAGGAGCTACTCTATTTCAGTTCGGGGGGAAGGGGACCAGCGGTTGAGATTTAAATTGAGGTTGAGATTGTTCAAAGAAGCTATTTTTTCAATTTCATCTGGGGACCAGCTGATGTTTAGCGCCCCCATAGTATAAGTGCGTTTTTCTAGCAGGGTTTTTTGGCTAGGAGAGGTAAACTTAGTCACTCCTGACTGTAATGTGCAGGCCTCAATATTTTGAGCTGGGCTGGGAGGAGAAGCTCAGGGAGGATTGGGTGGACTTAACAGAAGAGGTCACCAGAACCTCCCACTTCTTTCTAGAAACCTGGAGAAGGTTTTCTGGTCAGAGAGCTGGGAGATGGGTGGATCCATCTGGAGTGTCAGTGTCTCCGGATGTGTGATATATGGTGTGATTGAGGTCAGATATCAGGTGAAGCACTACTACAAGCCACTCTCAAGGGAGCACATTGCTACATATATATAATAAAAAAAACAATGAATATGAAATCTTATTCTATATACATACTAACAAGCATGTGGCCAGTGTTAATCCATATACCACAATTCATAGTTTAAAAATATAATTCATCCTTATTGTGTGACCAGTGATGGTCCCCAATAACAGTCCTTATGCATTCATGTCTTCATAAAGTGCTCCTGTGCAAAAAATCTTCAAAAGGTGCTCAGTGCTTCAAAAACAAATTGCACACATGTGCTCTGTGCTTCACACCCCCTTCGTGGTTAAACTCACCAGAGCAATAGGACCCCTTAGCAATATTGCATGTGGGTCAATCAGGCTTCTATACTGGTGAGTGGAGCTATGGGGTGACACTTCTTGACACTCTTCCTCAAAGCTCGTACATAGGAGAGAGAACCATCATAATGTAGTATTTTCAATGTATTGATAAAAAAGATTAAAATCACACTTAGAATATTGCAGAGTTAAAAACGCCTTGATAAAGCATCACAGAAATGGGTCCGCTGGCTCCAGGAAGTGGCTGGTTTCAGTGTAACCTCGTCTGCATTTCACCGCTCACCAGACATAGCTCAGGAACTGGAAATTGCTTTGACCAGTTTCGTCCTTCTCACAGGGTGTTATCAAAGATGTGCGCTGCAGCCTTCTACCATTGCCTGCTTGCAAGTGTGCCATTGTTTTATCTGGATGTTGTCAGGTCACCTGACGCCAGGTGACAGATGCACACCAGTGGGGTTAGGGGGCACACCGCTAAGGTTGTGGACCCTTTAGCTGACTGCTGCCAATGGAGCTCAGGGCCGGCTCTACCAGTAGGCGAAGTAGGCGGCCGCCTAGGGCGCACTGCCGTCTAGGGGCGCCTGGCCACTGTTGATCTGTCACTGGCTGCTCTGCATTGATTCATGTAAAAACTGACATTGTCTGACTGAGATAATGACATTGTATTATCACTGGCCATTTGCAAATGTATATAGAAATAGTGACTGATCTGCCAAATACCATTCTCCGCCCCCACCCCCATGAGGCTGTATTTGATGGGCACAGGTGAAGCTGTATTTGATGGGCACAGGTGAAGCTGTATTTGATGGGTACAGATGAAGCTGTATTTGATGGGCGCTGATCAGGCTGGGCAGGGCAGAGGGGGTGGAGTCAAGGGTGAAGTCAAGGGGGGCGGCAAAAGAAGGTTTCACCTAGAGCGCCAAAAATCTTTGCACCAGCCCTGATGGAGCTCTGGATGGTTTAGCAAAGCAGGTCCACTGGAGCACTGACACAGATTACACAGGGAGCTAGAGCATAAGATTCCCCAGGGAACAAAGTCTAAGAGCCAGCAGGTTTTCACCAGAGCTTCTGATGATGAGGATGGACTTTGCCTCAACTGACTCCAGGTCGCGGCCCGCAGGGTCTCACAGCTCATGCTCATGGCTGGCTCCTGAAGGATAGAAAGGAAGCAGCAGTCCAAGACAACAAGGGGTAGTCAGGAGGATAGCCAAGGGTTAGGGTCACTAGCAGACAGGGACAGACAGGAGAACACACCAAATATCGGGGTATCAAGCAGACAGGAATAGTCAAAGAACAAGCCAAGGTCAGTAAATGGAATGAGACGTAAAGCACATGGCAGGAACACACACACAGGAAGCCTAACACAAAAATATTGATTGGCAGCACTGGCTTGCACTGCATGGTGTTATATAATGTAATTAGAGGCTAGGGTGGAGCCCTGCTGAGGGAAGATTACTTAAGCACGTAGGTGAGGGGTGCACGGTCTCTAAGCTGAACACAAGCACTGCTGATTCATGACAGTTGTATTGAAGGAGTACTTCACTTAAGTTGGTCAAAGCAATACCACTATGGGAGAGACAAACAAACACACACAGGCTCTGTGAACTGCCTGCAGCTTGAAGTGCCTCCCCAAAAATTCTTATACCAAAAGCTGGCTTTGAATAGAGACAAATGTCCACCTGGTAGAAAAACAATTGAGCACCATCCATGATACCTTCCCCCGACAAGGGTGGAGCCTGATGTTTTACCAAAGATACCAATCTATCTTTTGCTACTGCAAAACTCTGGATCCACTTGAAAATGAAAGTATGCCAGCTTCATGGCATTGTCTGCTTTCCTTGTGGCTAAGCATAATGGGCTGGAGAGCTTCTGTCTGTCTCTTTAAGGCTGTCCTGACACGCTCTTCAGGCCATAGTGCTGGTCTTTGAGGTATGGAAGAGGATTTTCTATACCTCAAACCAGATTTCCGGTGCTCCAATCATGCATATTCCTGTCAGTGCGACAGGCTGTGTTCCTTAGCCGAGGGAGAGGGAGAGGGAGAGGCCGTTATCACCTGAATGCACTCTTTTGGAAGCAAAATACCTACCTGGCCTGATGACCCTTATGGTGTGGATCTGTTATGCAGTGAGCTCATAGTGCAGGGCAACTGGAACACTGACATTTAGTCAGATATAATAATAATAATGTCACACTGAGACATGAGCAAGGACATATCTATTCGCTAGGTAGCAGGAAATGGCCCTAGCAGAGATTGGGCTATGGGTGTGCTGGCATTCAGTCCTATCCTGTTAATGCCATATCTGTAAGCCACTGGGTCTTTAAACCCATGTCCTCAACTCTTCTGCCTGCCTCACACTCCTGAAAACCTTCTCACCTTGCCCACTTCCAAGATGGCTTCCAGGTAGTCTTGCCCAACTCCAAGATGGCCACTGGGGTAGAACTTGCCCAAACCAAAGATAGTCCCCTTGTGAGCTTTATCCACTTCACTTGTTCAGCAATGCATAATGTATCATTCCCTTGAATGCAATCACTTAACTTTCTCACCTATAATTGCCACTAGAATGCATGCTGGAACACGATGCAGCTGTTGCTCACCTGCGAGGAGATGTAGCACACAACTTATGAGGTCATTCACAGATAAATTCCCAAAAATTAGAAAACATACTTGTCTTGGAAATGCAGTGTCACAGTTCCATGGATCCACTCACTTCTCGGAAGCAGGCTCCAGACACTGACAGTTGACCACTTCTGAGGAACATAGCCCTGGCTGCACTGCTGTATGCAGGGCTAGTAAGCACCCAATTTTTTCCCAAAAAAGATCCACAGAAAGGGTTCCCTGCCTTATCAGAGCATTTAGCATCCCAAGGTCAGGGACTGCACTACAGGAGAGGCAGAACCTGCGCTGAAAACCACCAAAGGTGGCAGGTAAGGGCTTCTTCGCTTCACACTGGCTGTGAGTTCCATGAGGACAAAAAAAGGCAATGGGCTGTTGTGGTGGGTATTCACTTTTTATAGCTGGTCCTATGGGCAGAAGTAGGTGGCACTACTATCACATGTATGCTGCCATGGAGGCACCAGGAAAAAGTTTTGCCTTTTAGTTATAATTATTTTTAGTAAATCAGCCCTGATGATTCTGTGTTTTTCCATATTTAGGTCTCTATGAATTACTGCTGAGAAACGGATCCAAAATGGTAGCGACTCCTCCAAATTGTTGATTATATTTTTAAATTCCTTAA
>BLSH010040106.1:258226-294537 GCA_018402905.1 Glandirana rugosa
TACTCATTATCCACATCAGTACGAGGTGTAGTATTTCCGTAACGGTCCCTAGTATTGCAAGAAAAAATTCTTCACTTACCTCTTGACACCTTGAAAGGTATCACTTTAATCTCCTTAGATTCCTCACTAGATATTAAAGTAATTATTATAACCTCCATTAATACTAAAGGGCTAAACTCCCCATATAAACGCAACTTGTTATGGAAGGAGACCTTATTCCAAAAATCTGACATCATTTGCGTGCAAGAAACACATTTTTTTCCTGCAATCCCCCTCAATGTTCCCACAAACAATTTTCCCACTACTTTTATGCTAATTGAACTAAGAAGAAAGCTTGCGTATTAATCGCCATTAAGTCCACTCTATCATTCCAACTGTCAAAGGTTGAAACTGACCCTGATGAAGATACATTATTCAGCATCCTTTAACAATCAACCTCTAACTATAGTTAATATATACGCACCCAACTCCCATCAAAAACCATTTTACAGAGCCATCTTCAACAAACTTCGCCCATATCGCCAACCCCCCTCTCATTATTTGTGGCGACTTCAATGAAATTATAGATCACTCCTTAGATTCCTCTAATTTCACTATGGAAAGTTCCACAGTTCTCCATTCACTTCTTAAAAAAGAACGTTATGATCCCTGGCAATGCCTTTATGATGTGGAGCATGACTACACCTATTACTCATCCTCACAAAAGTCATACTCACGGATTGATCTGTTCCTAACTGATAAACATATGCTCCAATTAATTCAGGATGCTAAGATAGGAATAATTACATGGTCTGACCTTGCACCTGTCTCTATCAAAATGATTACTAGAGTTGAGCAGACACCTGGATGTACGAGTTTGTCGGGTTCAGCAGAACCTTGTGAAACCGTTCGGGTTCGGTACCAAACTCAATCAGAACTTGACCCCGGACACCGAAACCCATTGAAGTCAATGGTGACCCAAACTTTTGGGCACAAAAATGGCTGTAAAAAAGTCATGGAAAGGGCTAGAAGGCTGCAAATGGAAGCAAAATGGGGGTAAGAGTAGGACAAGTGCCCTGCAAACAAATGTGGATAGGGAAATAACTTAAAATCAACAAAAAAAAAATAAAAATGGGAGGAGGAGGTGGATGTGGAGTAGGAGCCTAGAGGTTGACTAGGCCGTGACCGTGGCAGGGTAGGCAGAAGTGGCGGTGGTGCACAAGGTACAGACAAGTCTTGTGGGATCCATGTCTGGTTCATTTTAATAAAGGTTAGCTTGTCCATGTTGGCTGTGGACAGGCGGCTGCGCTTGTCTGTGATAACGCCCCCTGCCGTGCTAAACACACGTTCAGACAATACACTGGCTGCAGGGCAGGCCAGCACCTCCAAGGCATAAAGGGCAAGCTCAGGCCATGTGGCCAATTTGGAGACCCAGAAGTTGAATGGGGCAGACCCATCAGTCAATACGTGTAGGCGTGTGCACACATACTTTTCCACCACGTTGCTGAAATGCTGCCTCCTCCCAAGACCTTGCCTATCAGCTGGTGGTGCTGTTTGTGGTGGCGTGCTGCTGACAAAGTTTTCATCATTTTGGCCGTGATAACCCTGCCTTCTGAGGTGCTGGCGGTGCCACAGCTGCGTTGGTGACCTCTTCCTCCTTCTCTGCCTTCGCCTTGTGCTTCCACTGAGCCCACGGTGTCATTTAGGAATGCCCTCAGCAGCGCGTCTACCAGAGTGCGCTTGTAGTTGCGCATATTTCGATCACGCTCCAGTGAGGGAATTAAGGACGGCACGTTGTCCTTGTACTGGGGATCCAGAAGGGTGGCCACCCAGTTCTGCAGCAGCTCTGACATATCCGGGTAATTTTTTCGAGATTTCTGCACCACCAAATTATGCACATGTGCCAGGCAAGGGATGTGCGTCAAACCGGCTAGGCCCAGAGCTGCTACGAGATTTCACCCATTATCGCACACCACCAGGCCAGGCTTGAGGCTCATTGGCAACAACCACTCATTGGTCTGTTGTTCAATGCCCATCCACAGCTCCTGCGCAGTGTGGGGTTTATCCCACAAACATATCAGTTTTAAAACAGCCTGCTGTCGTTTACCCCTGGATGTGCTGAAGTTGGTGGTGAAGGTGTTACGCTGAGCCGATGAGGAGGTGGTAGAGGGGGAGGAGGAGGAAACGCAGTAGTAGGTGGAGGCAACAGGAGGCAAAGAGAAATGCCCTGCAATCCTGGGTGGCGGAAGGACATTTCGCCAAATGGCTAGCCGCCTCAGGCCCACCCGCCACAACATTTGCCCAGTGTGCAGTTAGCGAGATATAGCGCCCCTGCCCATGCTTACTGGTCCAACGTATCAGTGGTTATGTGGACCTTGCCACAGATGGCGTTGCGCAGTGCACACTTGATCTCATCCCGGAATTGTTTGTGCAGGGAAGGGATGGCTCGCCTGTAAAAGTAGTGGCGGCTGGGAATCACGTAGTGTGGGACAGCAACCGCCATCATGTTTTTAAAACTGTTCGTGTCCACCAGACGGAATGACAGCATTTCAAAGGCCAGGAATTTTGAGATGCTGGCATTCAGGGCCAGGGATCGCGGGTGGGTAGGGGGGTACTTCCTTTATCTCTCCAGTGTTTGGGAGATGGAGAGCTGTAAGCTTCAATGGGACCATGTGGAAATGCTTGGGGACGATGGCAGACATGGTGGGATTGCTGTCACATCGTCTGTTTGCTGGGTGGCAGGTGACACTGGCACTGTAGAGGAGGAGGAAGAGGCCGAGGCAGCAGCAGAAGAGGAAGCAGGAGGAGGCCGAGACCTTTCTTGGATTTTGATGTACTTATTGCACTGCAGCAAGTGCTTTGCATTTAGATGCCTGGTCATGGAGGTTGAGCTCAGGTTTAGAACATTTGTGCCTCGCTTCAGCCTCTCATTGTACTGTGTGCAAACAACTTGTGTTTTGTAGTCAGCACATTGTCTGAAGAACTGCCACGCCTTTGAGCTACCTTTGGTGTGCTAGGTCCCTGGGTGCGGTTGGTAGTAGCAGGCCTACTGTCTAGGGGACGCTCACTCCGCTTTTGCAACCTGCATCCTTTTTTGTTGTGCTGGTGCCTCTGTGCGACCACCACCTCTTCCTGTAAACTCCACACGTCACTCGCATGACCTTCATTCCATGTGGGGTCTAGGACCTTATCATCCTCCACATCATCTTCCACCCACCCTTCACCACTGCCCTCCTTGTCAGTCTGCACACTGAGGAAAGCCGCAGCAGTTGGCACCTATGCTTCGTCATCATCATCACAGATGTGCTGCCGTGGTGTTTCCATGCCCTCATCCTGAACCAGAAGTGGTTGGGCATCAGTGCACTCAATGTCTTCCACTTCTGGGCCAGGGCTATATGGATGGCCCACGGAAAGCACAGCAGCAGAGTCATCAAAAAGCATAACAGACTACTGCATAACTTGGGGCTCAGACTGCTTGGCTGATTTACAAGGGGCTGAGGTGAAAGACAGATGGCCATGGGGTTCAAGTGCCAACTCTGAGCTTTCATCAAGGGACCGGGTGGGAGACAATGTGAAGGAACTGGAGGCATTGTCAGCCACCCAATCTACTATCGCCTGTACTTATTCTGGCCTCACCATTCGTTGAGCAGCATTCGGGCCTACCATATAACGTTGAAGGTTCTGTCGGCTACCTGAGGAAGGTGTTTCACTTGTGCATGTAGCTGGCACAGGTCGACCACGTCCTCTCCTTGCAACAGGAGCTTAAGCAACACCAGCAGCACCAGCAGCACCACGACCACCACCACCATGTCCCTGATTTGATGCTCTCCTCATTCTGGTCACAAAAGTACTATGTAACACTATTTATTAATACAAAAAAAAAATAATAAATTACTATTCTTATTTTTTTTAACAAAAGAAAATTGTAGATGCACTTTTTATTTTTGTGCAAGAAATGCACCGCTCACACCAGCAGCAGGAACCTCTCCCTACACCAGTATGAGATGATTTTAGAACGATAAACTCTCCCTCAAAGCACCAACAGGAACATGGCCCTAATGCAGTAGTAGTTGTTTTTAGAACGATAAACTGTCTCTAAGAGCACCAACCGGAAGCTGGCCCTATTGCAGTAGTAGTGTTTTTAGAATGATAAACTGTCCCTCAGAGCACCAACAGGAACCTGGACCTAATGCAGTTGTAGTTGTTTTTAGAATGATAAACTGTCCCTCAGAGAACCAACAGGAACCTGGCCCTAATGCAGTTGTAATTGTTTTTAGAACGATAAACTGTCCCTCAGAGCACCAACAGGAACCTGGCCCTAATGCAGTTGTAGTTGTTTTTGGAACAATAAACTGTCCCTCAGAGCACCAACAGGAACCTGGCCCTATTGCAGTAGTAGTTGTTTTTAGAATGATAAATTGTCCATCAGAGCACCAACAGCAACAAGGCCCTAATGCAGCAGTAGTTGTTTTTAGATCGATAAATTCTCCCTCAGAGCACCAACAGGAACCTGGCCCTAATGCAGTAGTAATTGTTTTTAGAAAGATAATCTCTCCCTCAGAGCACAAAGAGGAACCTGGTCCTAATGCAGTTGTAGTTTTTTTTAGAACGATAAATTCTCCCTCAAAGCACCAACAGGAACCTGGCCTTATTGCATTATTAGTTGTTTTTAGTAGGATAAACTGTCCCTCAGAGCACAAACAGGAACCTGGCCCTAATGCAGTTGTAGTTGTTTTTAAAACGATAAATTCTCCCTCAAAGCACCAACAGAAACCTGGCCTTATTGCATTATTAGTTGTTTTTAGAAGGATAAACTGTCCCTCAGAGCACCAACAGGAACAAGGCCATAATGCATTAGTAGTGCTTTTTAGAACGATAAACTCTCCCTCAGAGCACCAACCGGAACCTGGCCCTATTGCAGTAGTAGTTGCTTTTAGAATGATAAACTGTCCCTCAGAGCACAAACAGGAACCCAGCCCTAATGCAGTTATTGTTGTTTTTAGAATGATAAACTGTCCCTCAGAGCACCAACCAGAACCTGGCCCTAATGCAATAGTAGTTGTTTTTAGAATAATAAACTCTCCATCAAAGCATCAACAGGAACTTGGCCCTAATGCAGTTGTAGTTGTTTTTAGAACGATAAACTGTCCCTCAGAGCACCAACAGGAACAAGGCCCTAATGCAGCAGTAGTTGTTTTTAGATCGATAAATTCTCCCTCAGAGCACCAACCGGAACCTAGCCCTGTTGCAGTAGTAGTTGTTTTTAGAATGATAAACTGTCCCTCAGAGCACCAACAGGAACCCAGCCCTAATGCAGTTGTAGTTGTTTTTAGAACGGTAAACTCTCCCTCAAAACACCAACAGGAACCTAACCCTAATGCAGTTGTAGTTGTTTTTAGAATAATAAACTGTCCCTCAGAGCACCAACAGGAACCTGGCCCTAATGCAGTAGTAATTGTTTTTAGAAAGATAATCTCTCCCTCAGAGCACAAAAAGGAACCTGGCCCTAATGCAGTGTTAGTTGTTTTTAAAACGATAAACTGTCCCACAGAGCTTCATCCGGAACCTGGCCCTATTGAAGTAGTAGTGTTTTTTAGAACGATAAACTCTCCCTCAGAGCACCAACCGGAACCTGGCCCTATTGCAGTAGTAGTTGTTTTTAGAACGCTAAACTGTCCCTCAGAGCACCAACCAGAACCTGGCCCTAATGCAATAGAGGTTGTTTTTAGAACGATAAACTCTCCCTCAAAGCATCAACAGGAACTTGGCCCTAATGCAGTTGTAGTTGTTTTTAGATCGATAAATTCTCCCTGAGAGCACCAACTGTAACCTAAACCTAATGGAGTTGTAGTTGTTTTTAGTACGATAAACTGTCCCTCAGAGCACCAACAGGAACCTTCCCTAATGCAGTTGTAATTGTTTTTAGAACGATAAACTGTCCCTCAGAGCACCAACAGGAACCTTCCCTAATGCAGTTGTAGTTATTTTTAGAACGATAAACTCTCCCTCAAAGCACCAACAGGAACCTAACCCTAATGCAGTTGTAGTTGTTTTTAGTACGATAAACTGTCCCTCAGAGCACAAACAGGAACCTGGCCCTATTGCAGTAGTAGTTGTTTTTAGAATGATAAACTGTCCCTCAGAGCACCAACAGGAACCTGGCCCTAGTGCAGTAGTATTTTTTTTAGAACGATAAACTGTCCCTCAGAGCACCAACATTAACCAGGCCCTAATGCAGTTGTAGTTGTTTTTAGAACAATAAACTGTCCCTCAGAGTACCAACAGGAACCTGGCCCTAATGCAGTTGTAGTTGTTTTTAGAATGATAAACTGTCCCTTAGAGCACCAACAGGAACCTTCCCTAATGCAGTTGTAGTTGTTTTTAGTACGATAATCTGTCCCTCAGAGCACCAACAGGAACCTGGCCCTAATGCAGTTGTAGTTGTTTTTAGAACAATAAACTGTCCCTCAGAGCACCAACAGGAACCTGGCCCTAATGCAGCAGTAGTTGTTTTTAGATCGATAAATTCTCCCTCAGAGCACCAACCGGAACCTAGCCCTGTTGCAGTAGTAGTTGTTTTTAGAATGATAAACTGTCCCTCAGAGCACCAACAGGAACCCAGCCCAAATGCTGTTGCAATTGTTTTTAGAACGATAAACTCTCCCTCAAAACACCAACAGGAACAAGGCCCTAATGCATTAGTAGTTGTTTTTAGAACGATAAACTCTCCCTCAGAGCTTCATTCGGAAACTGGCCCTATTGCAGTAGTAGTGTTTTTTAGTACGATAAACTCTCCCTCAGAGCACCAACCGGAACCTGGCTCTAATGCAATAGAGGTTGTTTTTAGAACGATAAACTCTCCCTCAAAGCATCAACAGGAACTTGGCCCTAATGCAGTTGTAGTTCTTTTTAGAACAATAAACTGTCCCTCAGAGCACCATCAGGAACCTGGCCCTAATGCAGTTGTAGTTGTTTTTAGATCAATAAATTCTCCCTCAGAGCACCAACTGGAACCTAACCCTAATGCAGTTGTAGTTGTTTTTAGTACGATAAACTGTCCCTCAGAGCACCAACAGGAACCTTCCCTAATGCAGTTGTAGTTGTTTTTAGAACGATAAACTCTCCCTCAAAGCACCAACAGGAACCTAACCCTTATGCAGTTGTAGTTGTTTTTAGAACGATAAACTCTCCCTCAAAGCACCAACAGGAACCTAACCCTAATGCAGTTGTAATTGTTTTTAGAACGATAAACTGTCCCTCAGAGCACCAACAGGAACCTTCCCTAATGCAGTTGTAGTTATTTTTAGAACGATAAACTCTCCCTCAAAGCACCAACAGGAACCTAACCCTAATGCAGTTGTAGTTGTTTTTAGAACGATAAACTGTCCCTCAGAGCACCAACAGGAACCTGGCCCTATTGCAGTAGTAGTTGTTTTTAGAATGATAAACTGTCCCTCAGAGCACCCACAGGAACCTGCCCTAATGCAGTTGTAGTTGTTTTTAGAATAATAAACTGTCCCTCAGAGCACCAACAGGAACCTGGCCCTAGTGCAGTAGTATTTTTTTTAGAGCGATAAACTGTCCCTCAGAGCACCAACATTAACCTGGCCCTAATGCAGTTGTAGTTGTTTTTAGAACAATAAACTGTCCCTCAGAGTACCAACAGGAACCTGGCCCTAATGCAGTTGTAGTTGTTTTTAGAATGATAAACTGTCCCTTAGAGCACCAACAGGAACCTTCCCTAATGCAGTTGTAGTTGTTTTTAGTACGATAATCTGTCCCTCAGAGCAACAACAGGAACCTGGTTCTAATGCAGTTGTAGTTGTTTTTAGAACAATAAACTGTCCCTCAGAGCACCAACAGGAACCTGGCCCTAATGCAGCAGTAGTTGTTTTTAGATCGATAAATTCTCCCTCAGAGCACCAACCGGAACCTAGCCCTGTTGCAGTAGTAGTTGTTTTTAGAATGATAAACTGTCCCTCAGAGCACCAACAGGAACCCAGCCCTAATGCTGTTGCAATTGTTTTTAGAACGATAAACTCTCCCTCAAAACACCAACAGGAACCTGGCCCTAATGCAGTAGTAATTGTTTTTAGAAAGATAATCTCTCCCTCAGAGCACAAAAAGGAACCTGGCCCTAATGCAGTTGTAGTTGTTTTTAAAACGATAAACTGTCCCACAGAGCACCAACAGGAACAAGGCCCTAATGCATTAGTAGTTGTTTTTAGAACGATAAATTCTCCCTCAGAGCTTCATCCGGAACCTGGCCCTATTGCAGTAGTAGTGTTTTTTAGAACGATAAACTCTCCCTCAGAGCACCAACCGGAACCTGGCCCTAATGCAATAGAGGTTGTTTTTAGAACGATAAACTCTCCCTCAAAGCATCAACAGGAACTTGGCCCTAATGCAGTTGTAGTTGTTTTTAGAACAATAAACTGTCCCTCAGAGCACCATCAGGAACCTGGCCCTAATGCAGTTGTAGTTGTTTTTAGATCGATAAATTCTCCCTCAGAGCACCAACTGGAACCTAACCCTAATGCAGTTGTAGTTGTTTTTAGTACGATAAACTGTCCCTCAGAGCACCAACAGGAACCTTCCCTAATGCAGTTGTAGTTGTTTTTAGAACGATAAACTCTCCCTCAAAGCACCAACAGGAACCTAACCCTAATGCAGTTGTAGTTGTTTTTAGAACGATAAACTCTCCCTCAAAGCACCAACAGGAACCTAACCCTAATGCAGTTGTAATTGTTTTTAGAACGATAAACTGTCCCTCAGAGCACCAACAGGAACCTTCCCTAATGCAGTTGTAGTTGTTTTTAGAACGATAAACTCTCCCTCAAAGCACCAACAGGAACCTAACCCTAATGCAGTTGTAGTTGTTATTAGAACAATAAACTGTCCCTCAGAGCACCAACTGGAACCTGGCCCTATTGCAGTAGTAGTTGTTTTTAGAATGATAAACTGTCCCTCAGAGCACCCACAGGAACCTGCCCTAATGCAGTTGTAGTTGTTTTTAGAACGATATACTCTCCCTCAAAGCACCAACAGGAACCTTGCCCTATTGCAGTTGTAGTTGTTTTTAGAATAATAAACTGTCCCTCAGAGCACCAACAGGAACCTGGCCCTAGTGCAGTAGTATTTTTTTTAGAACGATAAACTGTCCCTCAGAGCACAAAAAGGTACCTGGCCCTAATGCAGTTGTAGTTGTTTTTAAAACGATAAACTGTCCCACAGAGCACCAACAGGAACAAGGCCCTAATGCATTAGTAGTTGTTTTTAGAATGATAATCTCTCCCTCAGAGCTTCATCCGGAACCTGGCCCTAATGCAGTAGTAGTGGTTTTTAGAACGATAAACTGTCCCTCAGAGCACCAACAGGAACCTGGCCCTAATGAAGTTGTAGTTGTTTTTAGAATGATAAACTGTCCCTCAGAGCACCAACAGGAACCTGGCCCTAATGCAGTTGTAGTTGTTTTTAGAACAATAAATTCTCCCTCAAAGCACCAACAGGAACCTGGCCCTAATGCAGTTGTAGTTGTTTTTAGAAGGATAAACTGTCACTCAGAGCACAAACAGGAACCTGGCCCTAATGCAGTTGTAGTTGTTTTTAGAACAATAAACTGTCCCTCAGAGCACCAACATTAACCTGGCCCTAATGCAGTTGTAGTTGTTTTTAGAACGATAAACTGTCCCTCAGAGCACCAACAGGAACCTGGCCCTAATGCAGTAGTAATTGTTTTTAGAACGATAATCTCTCCCTCAGAGCACAAACAGGATCCTGGCCCTAATGCAGTTGTAGTTTTTTTAGAACAATAAATTCTCCCTCAAAGCACCAACAGGAATCTGGCCTTATTGCTTTATTAGTTGTCTTTAGAACGATAAACTGTCCCTCAGAGCACAAACAGGAACCCAGCCCTAATGCAGTTGTAATTGTTTTTAGAACGATAATCTCTCCCTCAGAGCACAAACAGGAACCTGGCCCTAATGCAGTAGTAGTTGTTTTTAGAACGATAATCTCTCCCTCAGAGCACCAACAGGAACCTGGCCCTAATACAGTTGTATTTGTTTTTAGAACGATAAACTGTCCCTTAGAGCACAAACAGGAACCTTGCCCTATTGCAGTAGTAGTTGTTTTTAGAATAATAAACTGTCCCTCAGAGCACCAACAGGAACCTGGCCCTAATGCAGTAGTAATTGTTTTTAGAAAGATAATCTCTCCCTCAGAGCACAAAGAGGAACCTGGCCCTAATGCAGTTGTAATTTTTTTAGAACAATAAATTCTTCCTCAAAGCACCAACAGGAACCCAGCCCTAATGCAGTAGTAGTTGTTTTTTGAAGGATAAACTGTCCCTCAGAGCACCAACAGGAACCTGGCCCTAATGCAGTAGTATTTTTTTAGAACGATAAACTGTCCCTCAGAGCACAAACAGGAACCCAGCCCTATTGCAGTTGTAGTTGTTTTTAGAACGATAAACTGTCCCTCAGAGCACAAAAAGGAATCTGGCTCTAATGCAGTTGTAGTTGTTTTTAGAATGGTAAACTGTCCCTCAGAGCAACAGGAACCTGGCCCTAATGCAGTAGTATTTTTTTTAAGAACGATAAACTGTCCCACAGAGCACCAACAGGAACAAGGCCCTAATGCATTAGTAGTTGTATTTAGAACGATAAACTCTCCCTCAAAGCATCAACAGGAACTTGGCCCTAATGCAGTTGTACTTGTGTTTAGAACGATAAACTCTCCCTCAAAGCATCAACAGGAACCTGGCCCTAATGCAGTTGTAGTTGTGTTTAGAATGATAAACTCTCCCTCAAAGCATCAACAGGAACTTGGCCCTAATGCAGTAGTAGTTGTTTTTAGAACGATAAACTGTCCCTCAGAGCACCAACCGGAACCTGGCCCTATTGCAGTAGTAGTTGTTTTTAGAACGATAAACTGTCCCTCAGAGCACCAACAGGAACCTGGCCCTAATGCAGTTGTAGTTGTTTTTAGACCGATAAACTGTCCCTCAGAGCACCAACAGGAACAAGGCCCTAATGCAGCAGTAGTTGTTTTTAGATCGATAAATTCTCCCTCAGAGCACCAACCGGAACCTTGCCCTAATGCAATAGTAGTTGTTTTTAGAACTATAAACTCTCCCTCAAAGCATCAACAGGAACCTGGCCCCTATTGCAGTAGTAGTTGTTTTTAGAACGATAAACTGTCCCTCAGAGCACCAACAGGAACATGGCCCTAATGCAGTAGTAGTTGTTTTTAGATCGATAAACTCTCCTTCAGAGCACCAAAGGGAACCCAGCCCTATTGCAGTAGTAGTTGTTTTTAGAATGATAAACTGTCCCTCAGAGCACAAACAGGAACCTTGCCCTAATGCAGTTGTAGTTGTTTTTAGAACGATAAACTGTCCCTTGAGCACCAACAGGAACCTGGCCCTAATGCAGTTGTAGTTGTTTTTAGAACGATAATCTCTCCCTCAGAGCACAAAAAGGTACCTGGCCCTAATGCAGTTGTATTTTTATTTAGAATGAAACATTCTCCCTCAAAGCACCAACAGGAACCTGGCAATATTGCAGTAGTAGTTGTTTTTAGAAGGATAAACTGGGGGGCGTGGCTTGCGCGCGCTAGCTGATGGCCGCATAAGCAGAGAGCTCTCGGCCGAACCAGAGATAAATCAACCCATGGAGCAGGCACCCGCCACTAGAAAGATTTACAGCGACCTCAAAGATGTCCTCTACCCATCCTGCGACTGCACAACGCAAAAGGAAAGAGGAACGCCAACCTAAGAAGGTGACAGACTTCTTTGTTAGGCCGGCGCCAGACAGCATGGAGAGACAAGATGGCTCGGATGGCGCGGTCTCACAGAGACCAGCAGCTTATACGGACCTCCCTGACGCGGACACAGAGGGAACCCAGGAGCAAGGTACACCATCATCTCCTCCACACTCACCCGCTTCCAGCCCTCTGTCACACAGCCCTGCTAAAGCACGGATAAGACTAGACTCCCCGCAACAAACAGCCACAGTGAGTACCGATCCCCAGGCCTTGGGCCCAGACCTCAATGCACAATCCCCAATTGCCTCCTTTCCTACAACAGGCCAGCCAGTTATGGATACTACTATGAAGGATATGCTAGTATCCCTGCAATCCTCATTAATGACCAGCTTAGCTTCCCTCATACACAAAGTACCATCAGACGTCCAGCATATGGGGGATAGAGTATCTTACATAGAGGACAAAATGGCTGAATGCACTGACACCCTTAATGATTTGGTGGATGCCCATGAGGAGCAAAAAGAGGAAAACACATGGATTAGATCTAAATTGGCAAATTTAGAAGACCGCAGCCGTCGCAACAACATAAAGCTGAGGGGGGTTCCAGAGTCAGTAGGCCCCTCAGAATTGAACAAATATGCAACTGATCTGTTTAACATCCTCTTACCAGGTATCCCTACCATTGAATTAAACATTGGCCGCATACATAGAATCCCCAAGCCGGCTCACTTAGCGGACAGTGTACCAAGAGATGTATTAATGCGGATTCATTTTTATTCCACAAAAGAACAGATCATAGCCAAAGCCAGGTCAATGCACAGTCTACCACATCCATATGACAAGCTGCAGATTTATTCTGACCTGTCACAGCATACACTTCAACTGCGGAGGCAATTGAAAACAATTACCAAAGCCCTCACAAACCACAAGTTGACATACAAATGGCGCTACCCGGCGACAATAGTGGTATCCCACAGTGGATCCAAATTCGGGATCACCTCAATGGAGCATGGTCTAAAACTACTGCACAACTGGGGGATAATTCTGGAACAACCAGACCCGAGATCAGAACCCAGAACCAAACCACCGCAAGGCCCCAGGGAGAAACTCCATAGAAACTTCCGCAAACAACACAATTAATGCTGCCTGCTCCCTACACGGCTAACTCAATGCATTCTGGTTCGGTCACAAGCACTTCACCGTTACAGTTGGACTATACCCCTGACCTAGACAGCGATTTGTAAAAAATCATCGCTGCTGTTACCTTACGAACCACTTGGTTCTTGTTCCTAAGCTTTATTTGTTCTCTTTCTTCCTTTGGTCTTTCTACCCTTTTGTTTTTGCCAGTGAAACTACAGCCAGCAACTGGTCGAGCAAAAACAGATCATCAGTAAATTCCAACAGAAGTTACAGGACTGCAACTCCCAAAACGACCACTGGAGGTCACCCCTACCCACAATCACAGCTAAGTGATCAACGAACTGTAAGTAACAAAAATCTACACCTCATCCACCATTACCACCATGCCCATATCATTTCTCACTCTGAATGTCAATGGGTTGAATCACCCGGCAAAACGAGCATCCCTATGGAAGACAGCTCTCCAACACAACACCGATATTTTATGCGTACAGGAGACTCACTTCATCAATAACTCTCATCCCCCATGTAAACACCACCAATTCCCTCATGTCTTTGAGGCATCCTACTCCAAAAAACAAAGAGGACTCCTCATAGCCATCAGAGACACAGTTCAGTTTCAGAACCACCAAACGATTAGCGCTACCTAATCCTGATTTGCACAGTAAACTCGATCCACATGACCTTAGTTTCACTGTATGCACCAAACCAGAGACAAGCCACCTTTATAAGAAAGGTAATCAAAAAAGCCAAAAGCATCAACCAAGGCAACATCATCATCTGTGGAGACTTTAACTCAGTTCCAGATAACCGTTTGGATTCTACTAACCACGCTAGAAGACAATCCGCCCCATTGGATCATCTCCTAACCAGCAACGACTTGTATGATGCATGGCGTTGCTGCCACACGTCAGAAGTGGACTATACGTATCTATCACCTAGGCACAATACCTACTCTCGCATAGATCTCTTTGTCACTGATAAATGGACTTTACAGAATGTACTTTCAATTGACATACACACTGCCACCTGGTCCGACCATACTCCAGTTACAATGACAATCCTAGACCAAAATCCATTAGCGAAACCAATGTTATGGCGAGCTAGTAACTCCATCCTCCAAAATAACGAATACAAACAATTGCTCCAGAAACAGCTACTGGAATTTTTTCAAACAAATTCGGACAAGGAGACGGACCCGGTGTCAGTGTGGAACACCCATAAGGCAGTTTTGAGGGGAATGTTTATCCAAATCGGGGCTAGACAGAAAAAGAAGAAAGTGTCCCTCATAGAGACGCTAACAAAAGAAATCTCAAAAATAGAAACTGAAAATAAAACCTCCCCATCACCACTACTACAATCAAAAATTATTTCCCTGCGTCTTGAACTGAGATCCGTCCTAATGGATGGATACAACAAGTCGCACTGGAAACTAAAAGCGAAATTATTCACAACCGGGAACAAAGCAGGGAAAACCTTAGCGAACTACCTCAAGGGGAAAAGAACAAAATCTAAAACAACACACTTATACCACCCACACACCCAGAAGCTACTTAAGAAACCCCAAGCAATCGCGGACGCCTTTAGCCAATACTATAGAGACTTATATAACTTAAACACAGACAAAACCACACACCAACCATCTACATCAGAAATTCAAAATTTTCTTAGCCAAATACATCTCCCTTCTTTAACCAAAGACCAACTTACAAAATTAAATGAACCCTTTACCCAGAACGAAATTAGGCATATAATTATTAATCTACCGAACGCCAAATCACCAGGTCCGGATGGATATACTGGCGAAAACTACAACCAATATGTAGACATCCTGACCCCGCATCTCTGCACAGCACTCAATACTATTACATCGAGAGCTGCATTTCCACCTGAGATGCTTGAAGCAATAATAGTCACACTTCCAAAACCCAGCAAGGAACCTACATCCCCTAAGAACTTCCGCCCCCATCTCGCTCCTCAACATTGACTCTAAAATATACGCAAAACTAATAGCCAACAGGATAGCAAAATACCTTCCAAATCTCATACACACTGACCAATCAGGCTTCACACAAGGGCGCCAATCATCAGACGCCACCAGGAGAATAGTTAACATATTACACTACGCCACCTCCACCAAAACGCCTTCTCTGCTTCTGTCATTAGATGCAGAGAAGGCGTTTCATAGAGTAAACTGGACATATTTGGCCCAAGTACTGGAAAAATTTGGGTTTAAGGGAAAAATACTAGAAGCAATCCTAGCACTCTATTCTTCACCATCAGCAAAAGTGTATACATCTGATGCTATATCAGTGCCCTTCCAAATAACCAATGGAACCAGACAGGGATGCCCCTTATCACCCCTAATCTTCAACTTAATCATAGAGCCACTTGCAGAACATATCAGAACCAACCCCAAAATTTCAGGCCTCACATTGGCAACGAGAGAACACAAAATCAGCCTATTTGCTGATGATGTTATACTCACGCTAAGCAACCCTACTTCCTCTCTGCCAGAAGTCCAAAAAACCCTAGAACATTTCAGCACAATCTCCTACTACAAGGTAAACGAAACCAAGTCCCTAATTCTAGATTTAAACCTAGACATCACCTCTAGATTGTACCTCCAACAAACATCACCTTATGAATGGGCACAGGAAAAGATACCCTATCTAGGAATCCAATTAACCAGTTCCCTAAAAACACTATTCCAGGCTAATTACATACCTTTAAAACAACAATTACAGGATAACCTCATCAACTTATCTAAACATGAACTATCCTGGATAGGCAGATTGGCTGCCTTCAAAATGATGCACCTTCCCCAACTACTTTATCTTTTCAGGTCACTTCAAATCCCCATCCCACAAACGTATTTTAGGGCACTACAATCTCTCATATCATCATACATATGGCTAGGAAAGAAACCCAGAAGAGCCCACAAAATATTGATCAAAACTAGACTTACGGGAGGTGCAGGATATGTGGACATTCGCGACTATTTTCACGCCGCAGTTCTCACCAATTTGAGGGAATGGTTCCACACATACCCCGCTTAATCGTGGGCAAAGATTGAGACATCCTATATTACAGACAAATCCCTATCTACTTGGCTAATGAGCACATCCTTGGGAACAAAAATCCCGACATCTGTCCCCCCGACAATGGCGGTCTTAGTACAAAGCTGGAAACTGCTGACCCAACAATATTCCCAACAACCAGATGCAATTGATGTACCTATTCCCATCCAAACCCTCCAACATTTAATACCATCGCTCCCCTAAAACCCTGGATAGAACAAGGCATTACAGTCCTAGGGGATATACTAGAAAAGGGTAAACTCAAACCCTTTCACCTATTACAAACCACTTACTCACTACCAACTAAGGAGACCTTCACATACCTCAGAATCAAAAACGGATTATCCAATATCCCTAATCTCACTCTCAAAATCCCCCGCTCACTCTGGGCCTATCTCACCCACGTAAAGCACAACCAAAAAGGCATCTCACTATTTTACAACGCTCTACAACAGAAAAACTCAATAAGCAAACACACCCACCTCATAGAATGGGAAAAAGATCTAAATTCTTCACATACAGAACGCCAATGGCAAACCGCACTTAAGCACACATATTCAGCTACTAGAAGCACGTCCCTATGGGAACTAACAATTAAAATCACCCAAAGATGGTATCTCACACCAGAGAAAATCTCCAAATTCTCTCCCACACAACCAAACCACTGCTGGAGAAAATGCGGCAGAACGGGAGACCTACTACACATCATGTGGAAATGCCCACATTTATCACAATACTGGAATGACACTTTCCACCTGATCTCCCAAATCACTGACCTATTAATTAAACCATCACCTCAAATGGCACTACTATCACTAGGCATTGAATCCTACCTGTCCTCGACCCGGAGTATTATGACCAACATCCTATTAGCCGCAAGGCTAAACATAAACCGCAGATGGAAATCCCCTGAAATACCTACAATACCAGATATAATTGATACCACTAACCTCCACTACACATATGAGCAAATCCTAGCCAATAATCTAAGTGACAAATCTCCCACCAAAAATAAATGGAATCTCTGGGCAAACTGGTATAAAAACGTATTTTGAATGAATCCAACAATATACATACTCGAGTAGGGGAAAACCCCATCAACAGACTTGATATCTACACCAGGGGTACTACCTCGGACGCCCCCACTCGGTCGCTCATGATCCCTAACGGGGAGACCGGGTGGTCTGGAGGCGACGAAGGGAACCCACTCAGGGAAACTGAGATAAAATCGATAATTCAAAATGGAACATAGAAACAACAGAGTCCCAAACCCCCACACCACATTATCTCTTGCCTATTTCAGAGAATAAAGGATGTGTAAACACCACACATACCGACAACGGAACTCCACTTAATACCAGCGAAAGAATACATTTTAACGGCATGTATACATAACTTGTATTACCACCATTCCATATTCTTCTACCCCCTGAGCTACCAGCTCACAAAAATATATTCCTCACTGGCTTAAGTAAATCATTTGTAGTTCATTTGGACTTTACTTGTATTTCATCTGTATCTTATCTATATTTCACCTATTTCTCAAACTGTATTTAATACTGAAATAACAGTTATCATACGTTAATGTTATAAATGTAATATGCTAAATCCTTAATAAAACTATTGAGATAAAAAAAGAAGGATAAACTCTCCCTCAGAGAACAAACAGGAACCTGGTCCTAATGCAGTTGTAGTTGTTTTTAGAAAAATAAACTCTCCCTCACAGCACCAACAGGAACCTGGCCCTATTGCAGTTGTAGTTTTTTTTAGAACGATAATCTCTCCCTCAGAGCACCAACAGGAACCTCTCCCTAATGCAGTAGTTGTTGTTTTTAGAACGATAAACTCTCCCTCAAAGCATCAATAGGAGCCTGGCCCTAATACAGTTGTAGTTCTTTTTAGAACGATAAATTGTCCCTCAGAGCACCAACATTAACCTGGCCCTAATGCAGTTGTAGTTGTTTTGAGAACAATAAACTGTCCCTCAGAGCACCAATAGGAACCTGGCCCTAATGCAGTTGTAGTTGTTTTTAGAATGATAAAATGTCCCTCAGAGCACCAACAGGTACCTTGCCCTAATGCAGTTGTAGTTGTTTTTAGAACGATAAACTGTCCCTTTGAGCACAAACAGGAACTTTGCCCTATTGCAGTAGTAGTTGTTTTTAGAACGATAAACTCTCCCTCAAAGCATCAACAGGAACCTAACACTAATGTAGTTGTATTTGTTTTTAGAACGATAAACTGCCCGTTAGAGCACAAACAGGAACCTGGCCCTATTGCAGTAGTAGTTGTTTTTAGAACGATAAACTGTCCCTCAGAGCACAAACAGGAACCTGGCCCTAATGCAGTTGTAGTTTTTTTTAGAACGATAAATTCTCCCTCAAAGCACCAACAGGAACCTGGCCTTATTGCATTATTAGTTGTTTTTAGAAGGTTAAACTGTACCTCAGAGCACCAACAGGAACCCAGCCCTAATGCAGTTATAGTTGTTTTTAGAACGATAAACTGTCCCTCAGAGCACCAACCGGAACCTCTCCCTAATGCAGCAGTAGTTGTTTTTAGATCGATAAATTCTCCCTCAGAGCACCAACCGGAACCTAGCCCTATTGCAGTTGTAGTTGTTTTTAGAACGATAAACTGTCCCTCAGAGCTTCATCCGGAACCTGGCCCTATTGCAGTAGTAGTTGTTTTTAGAATGATAAACTGTCCCTCAGAGCACAAACAGGAACCCAGCCCTAATGCAGTTATAGTTGTTTTTAGAACGATAAACTGTCCCTCAGAGCACCAACCGGAACCTGGCCCTAATGCAATAGTAGTTGTTTTTAGAACGATAAACTGTCCCTCAGAGCATCAACAGGAACAAGGCCCTAATGCAGTTGTAGTTGTTTTTAGAACGATAAACTCTCCCTCAAAGCACCAACAGGAACCTAACCCTAATGCAGTTGTAGTTGTTTTTAGAACGATAAACTCTCCCTCAAAGTACCAACAGGAACCTGGCCTTATTGCATTATTAGTTGTTTTTAGAATGATAAACTGTCCCTCAGAGCACAAAAAGGATCCTGGCCCTAATGCAGTTGTAGTTGTTTTTAGAACTATAATCTCTCCCTCAGAGCACCAACCAGAACCTTGCCCTAATGCAGTTGTAGTTGTTTTTAGAACTATAATCTCTCCCTCAGAGCACCAACCAGAACCTTGCCCTAATGCAGTTGTAGTTGTTTTTAGAACGATAAACTCTCCCTCAGAGCACCAACCGGAACCTACCCTTTTGCAGTAGTAGTTGTTTTTAGAACGATAAACTGTCCCTCAAAGCACCAACAGAAACCTAACCCTAATGTAGTTGTATTTGTTTTTAGAACGATAAACTGTCCCTTAGAGCACAAACAGGAACCTTGCCCTATTGTAGTAGTAGTTGTTTTTAGAACGATAAACTGTCCCTCAGAGCACCAACAGGAACCTGGCCCTAATGCAGTAGTAATTGTTTTTAGAAAGATAATCTCTCCCTCAGAGCACAAATGGGAACCTGGCCCTAATGCAGTTGTATTTTTTTTTAGAATGATAAATTCTCCCTCAAAGCACCAACAGGAACCTGGCAATATTGCACACCAACAGGTCATGTTTTCAGGATTTCCCTCAGATGAAACAGCTGTGGTAATTACTAAGGCAGTGAAACTGATCAAATCACCTGTGCAAACTCGTGAAAATCCTGAAAACATGACCTGTTGGTGTGCCTTGAGGACTGGAGTTGAAAAACACTGCCTTAAAGCACCAACAGGAACCTGGCCCCAATGCATTTTTAGTGGTTTTTAGAACGATAAACTCTCCCCCAGAGCACCAACCAGAACCTGGCCCTATTGCAGTAGTAGTTGATTTTAGAACAATAAACTGACCCTATGTCACGTACCTGGTGGTGGTGTCTGATTGTGCAGAGGGCAACCTCTCTTACGGCCCTGGTTTGGGAACCCCTGATAGAGGAAACAGGAGATTCCGGAGCACAGGGGGCACGAGGGCTGGTGCAGATGCAGATGGTGTTGTGAAGATCCTCCAGGAGCTTGTGCGGACAAAAGAGTGGTGATGCAGGTCGGGTCGGTATTAGGCAGGCTAGTGCGGTTCAAAGGAACAGGCAAGCGGGTCGTCGGGTGCAGGCAGGGTCGTAAACAGGTGGGCGGCTGAGGTACAAGAGGGTTAGGCAGAGACGTGGTCGTAGGCAGGCAGAGGGTCGGTACAGGGAGAGTTCAAACAGAGGTCGGACAAGCCGGGTCACAGATACAGGTAAAACTGGAAAAACAGGTCACAGGAACTCACTAACACTCTGTAGAGCAGACAGCATTTGCTGCAGGGTGTACACAGTTCAAATAGAGTTGTCCGGTGCCGCCTCCTCCGTGAGAGCGAGAAAACAACAACAAACTGCAACCAAGTCCTCAGCGTGAAGAAAGCACAACCAACTGCAAACAAGTCCACAGCACAATCTTCTTCGAACATTGCCCCCCCAAGGGCAGCCTCCGGGTTGCCCAAACGGGTTCTCTTGGTCGGGTTCCTTCTCCAGAAGGTCCTGATCAGGGCTTCTGTGTGTAAATTCTCTTCAGGCTCCCAAGAGCTCTCTTCGGGCCCATAGCCCCTCCATTTAACCAGGTATTGGATGGTGCCACCTCTCCTCCTGCAATCCAGAATGGACTCCACCTCAAATTCTTCTGATCCATCAACCAATACTGGTGCTGGTGGACCTGTCTGTCGATCAGGAAAAGGGTCGGAGACCTTAGGCTTCAACAAGGACACATGAAAAACTGGGTGGATGCGGAATGACTCAGGCAGTTCCAGTTCATAGGCCACTTCATTGACCTTTCGTTTGATGGGAAAGGGTCCTATGAACTTAGGGCCAAGCTTCTTTGATGGGCATGCCAATCTCAAGTTGAGGGTGGAGAGCCATACCAGATTACCTGCCTCCAAGTTTAGTTTGCCCCGCCTCTTCTTGTCATAGGTCTCCTTATTGGCCGCCTGTGTTCGTGCCATTGTCTCCTGCAGGAGTCTGTTATTGGAGGAAAGAAATTCAGTAAGTCAGTCACAGCGGGCACTGAGTTTTCCAGGCAGGCATTGGACAAGAAGGCGCAATGGTAGCCATAGTTAGCAAAGAAGGGTGACTGCTGGGTGGCCGAGTGAACCGAGTTGTTATATGCGAACTCCGCCAGCGGTAGGAGCGTAACCCAGTCGTCCTGGGAGAACGACGAGAAACAGTGTAGATAATGTTCAAGAGTCTGGTTGGTACGCTCCATCTGGCCGTTCGTCTAGGGATGGTATGCGGAGGACAGGGACAGGCTGATCTTCAGCTATTTACACAAAGACCTCCAGAACTTGGACGTGAATTGCACGCCATGGTCAGATACCACATCCGTTGGGATCCCGTGCAACCGGACAATCTCCTTAATGAATATTCTGGCCGTTTCTGCGGCCGAAGGTGTGCCTTTCATAGGTAGAAAGTGGGCTATCTTAGAGAGTCTATCCACTACCACAAAGATGGTAGAGCAACCTTCGGAGGGGGGTAACTCCACAATGACCCCAATGAAGTCCATGGAAATGTGGCTCCAGGGCCTCTCCGGAAAAGTAATGGTTTAAGAAGGCTCCAAGCCTGAGTTTTACTCCCCTTACATCGGCTGCAGGTAGTGCACAATCCCACATAGGCCTTACAGTCCTCTCTAACTCAGGGCCACCAGAACGTGCGTTGCACTAATTCCAAAGTCTTACATGCCCCGAAGTGCCCAGCGAGGTGGTGGTCATGGCAGAGGTCTAAGACTGCGGTTCGCAGATGCCCCTGTACAAATATCTTGGTGCCATACCAGAACAACCCATCCTTGGGCTGCAGAGGAGTTCCCGGAAGGGGGTTTGGCCCCAGGGAAACTTGCCAGATCCGTGACAACACGTCCTCCTGCAGCAACAAGAAGCTTCCTGGAGACAATATAGTGCCAGGGGATACTGGAGCTTCCGGTATGTTGAACATACGAGACAAAGAGTCTGGTTTGGTGTTCTTCGACCCGGGCCTGTAGGTGATGTGAAAGGAAAATCGGGCGAAGAACAGCGCCCGTCGGGCTTGGCGGGGTTTCAGCCTCCCAGCAATCCAAAGATATTCCAAGTTGCGGTGATCTGTATAGATGAGAATGGGATGTGCTGCCCCCTCTAGGAGATACTGCCATTCTTCCAGGGCAGCCTTGATAGCAAGAAGTTCCCGGTCCCCTACATCATAGTTCCTTTCAGCGGGGTATAGCTTGCGTGAAAAGAACGCCACTGGATGAAGTAGCGACTTAGTACCCTGCCTTTGAGAAAGAATAGCCCCGACTGCCACCTCAGATGCGTCAACCTCCAGAACATAGGGCAGAGTGGGGTCTGGGTACTTAAGGATGGGTGCAGAGGTGAATAGTCTCTTAAGCTTCTCAAAGGCTGCTTGCGCCTCAGGAGTCCAGCGGAACAGAACACCCTGCTTGGTCAGGTGTGTGATAGGGGAGATGATGGAGGAAAATCCCCGGATAAACTTCCTGTAGAAGTTTGCAAATCCAATAAATCTCTGGATTCCTTTTCTGTCGACCGGGGCAGGCCAGTCCAGAATGGCAGAGACCTTTTGGGGGTCCATCTTGATGCCTCCGATAGAAATTATAAGTCCAAGGAATTGTATGCTTGCCTGCTCAAATTCACACTTTTCTGGTTTGGCATAGAGGCCGTGTTGACGGAGGCGACCCAGTACCTGTTTGCCATGGGAACGGTGGAGCTCCAGGGAAGGTGAGAAGATCAAAATATCATCAAGGTAGGCGATGACAAAGAGGTCAAGAAAGTCCCGGAAGATGTCGTTTATAAACATCGGTTGTAAAGGATGTGGCTGCCAGCTCCCTGGCCCCCTCCTTAGCAACTAGCTATATGCAGTGTGTTTAACCACTTCCCGCCCGGCCTATAGACAAATTACATTATCCTGACTTGATATCTATTGACGTCTTTCAGGATAACTCGTGATTGTGCACGTGGGGGGGGGCGCGCACCATGGCGATCGGTGGTGCGGTGTGTCAGTCTGACCCACCGCATTACTGATCGAGGTAAAGAGCTTCCATTGGAAGCTCTTTACCATGTGATCAGCCGTGACCAATCGCAGATGATCACAGAGTAAACAGGACGAGCCGTTAATCGGCTTTTCCTCTACTTGCGTCTGCAGACGTAAGTAGAGGAGAAACAATCGGTGGCTCTCCTAACAGGGGGGGTCTGCACTGATTGTTTTTCAGTGCATACCCCCCTAGGATTTCCACCCAGGACCACCAGGTAGCCCGCCCAGGGACCACCATGGAGTGCCCACCCAAGACCAGAAGGGAGCCAACCAGGGAGCCCACCCTGACCACCAGGGAGCCATCCTAGACCACCAGGTAAGGGGCACAATTCCCAACATGGATGGCACTCAGTGCCTATTTCAGATGCCACCCAGGACAACCAGGGCATGCCCACCTTACAGCTCAATTGGTCATTGCCACCTATCAGTGCCCACCAGTGCCACCTATCAGTGCCCAACAGTGCCGGCTAGCAGTGCCACCAATCAGTGCCACCTATCAGCGTCCAGTGCCACCTGTCAGTGCCCATCAGTGCCACCTATGAGTGCCCATCAGTGCCACTTATCAGTGCCCATCAGTGCTGCATATCAGTGCCACCTATCAGTGCCGTCAATGCTGCATATAAGTGCCTCATCATCAGTGCCCATCAGTACTGCCTCATCAGTGCCCGTCATTGCAGCCTCATCAGTGCCCATCAGTGATGGAGAAAAGATACTTATTCACAAAGTTCTGTAACAGAAACAGAGAAAACATTTGTTTTTTCAAAATTGTCGGCCTTTTTTTATTCGTAGCGCAAAAAATAAAAACCGTGGAGGTGATCAAATACCACCAAAAGAAAGCTCTATTTGTGGGAACAAAATGTTGTTCTGTTATAAAATTTTGTAAATAAGTAATTTTTCTCCTTCATTGGTGGCACTGATATGCAGCACTGTTAGGCGGTACTGATATGAAGCACTTGTGGGGACTGATAGGTGGTACTTATGAGCACTGATGGGCATTGATAGGTGGCACTGATTGGCACTGATAGGTGGCACTGATGGGTGGCACTGATGAGCAATGATGGGCACTGATAGGCAGCACTGATGGGTGGCACTGATGAGCAATGGTGGGCACTGAAAGATGGCACTGATATGCATTACTGATGGGCACTGATTGCCATCCCTGGTGGGCACTGATTGCAATCCTTGGTGGGCACTGATTGTCATCTCTAGTGGGCACTATTTGGAATCCCTGGTGGGCATGAGTTACCATCCCTGGTGGGTATTGATTGGAACTCCTGGTGGGCACTAATTTGAATCTCCGGTGGGCACTGCTTGACATCCCTGGCGGGCACTGATTGGAATTCCTGGTGGCCACAGGTTGGCACTTGTGGGCATCATTGATGGGTCTGCACTGATAATTGATGCGCTGATTATCAGCACAGACCCCCCTGTCAGAAGAGCTGCTGATTGGCTCTCCTCTACTCGCAACTTGTCAGCGCAAATGGAGGAAAAGCCAATAATCGGCACTTCCTGTTTACGTTGTGATCAGCAGTGATTGGACACAGATTATCACACGGTAAAGTGCCTACGTCATAGGCTCTCTAGATAGATTGGAAACGCAGTGTGTCAGAGTGACATGCCGCACCACAAATCACTGTGCTGTGCACCCTCAAGGGCGCGCGAGCATCTTATCCTGCTGGACGTCATATGATGCCCAGTTCGGATAATGGAACCACCGCCTGGCCATCATTTTGCTATAGGCTGGGTGGGATGTGTTTGAGAACGACCCACAGACTCAGAGTTATGAGAACATGGAAGGGTGAAATGGAGAGCCTCGGGCTCGTTATGTGGAAGTATGACAATGCAATCTCCTATAGGTAATGATGCCATGGCAGAGATGTGTCATCTATTTCATGTGTAGCTTCCAGATACTTCTGTTTCTCTTGGATGGATGGGATTCTTCTGATTCAATCATTCTGACTTACATTTATAGAAAGACCTCCTTGTAACTTGAATCCAACTTTATCACTTTTATTTGTATTTTATCAAGCAACCTTTAATTTCAGAACTCTTATAACTGTATATGATAATTTGTGTTTTTATGTCTTCCATGGAAAGCTGCACAAATATGTGAAAGAATATTATCACCAGTACCCAAGCGGTAAAAAGATCTACTTCAATGAGAGAAGAGAAGTTCCAGCCGATCTTGTTTTACAAAAGTGGCTTCTTGTTAACGAGTCCTATTATTTGTATAGACCGATTTCCATTATTGAAGGCCCAGATTACATCGCTGAAACATTTATCAATATGAGTGACCCCATCTACTGGAAGACAGGCAAAGTAAGAAATCATTGGATTGTTTTCTGTTTATATCATTTGCTGCGGATGTTCATATGTGGGATTTATAAGGAATTTCTAGTCTTATTTTAAGATATGCCAGCCAATGGAACAGGTACATCCGAGCTCCTACCTCCTGAGTAATGCCTGGTGAGCCTCAAGAACTCGGCACTCAGCCTGGGAAGTCTCTGCAAACCTCCATGTACAATCCGTGCAAAAAGGGAGAAAGGCTGGCGCCATGGAAGTCGGTAATATATCGTTTTATTAATGCAGGTGAACAACAGTCAAAAATTCCAACGCGTTTTGGCCATCAGACCTTAATCATGATCAGAGCCTGATGGCTGAAATGCGTTGGCTTTTTAAACCTGCATGTTTTATCCAACTTCCATGGCCTTTCCCCCTTTTTTGCACGGATCCTAGCCAATCTACCTGTTCATGAATGGGGTCATTTTGGAGACAAATAACTTTATGAACTTAGTGGGGAACGGACAAAGTATAATACCTGCTAAAATGGTGACCCCGGGTATCATCCTATGTTAGAAAGAAGAAACATTTTTTTTTATATAAGTGACTCTATTGATAACTATTGGGAACTCATAAATACAACCAACTGAAGAATTTATATAAAATCACTATTCTTATTGTAGTACACAGTATAGAAAAGTGTGACACATTAATGAACACAATATACTGTATATCAAATAAAAGAATGATATGTTGGTGGACATTTTACCTAATATACACTCACCGGACACTTTATTAGGTACATCTGTTCAATAGCTTGGTAACACAAACAGCCAATCACATGGCAGCTACTCAATGCATTTAGACATCTAGACTTGGTGAAGATGACTTGCTGAGGTTTAAACCAGTCATCAGAATGGGGAAGAAAGGGGATTTAAGTGACTTTGAACTCAGCATGGTTGTTGGTGCCAGACGGGCCGGTCTGAGTATTTCTGGGATTTTCGCACACAACCATCTCTCGGGATTACAGAGAATGGGGGAAAAAGAGAAAATATCCAGTGAGCGGCAGTTTTGTGGAGGAAAATGCCTTGTTGAGGTCAGAGGAGAATGGCCAGACTAGTTCCAGACGATAGAAAGGCAACAGTAACTCAAATAACCACTCGTTACACCCAAGGTATGCAGAATATAATCTCTGAACGCACAACACATCCAACCTTGAAGTAGATGGGCTACAGCAGCAGAAGACCACACCGGGTGCCACTCCTGTCAGCTAAGAACAGGAAACTGAGGCTACAATTGGCACAGGATCACCAGCATTGGACAATAGAAGATTGGAAATACATTGCCTGGTCTGATGAGTCTGGATTTTAGTTGCGACATTCAGATGGTGGGGTCAGAATTTGGCGTCAACAACATGAAAGCATGGATCCCTCCTGCCTTGTATCACCAGTCCAGGCTGGTGGTGGTGTAAGGGTGTGAGGGGAGATTTTCTTGGCACACTTTGGGGCTCTTAGTATCAATTGTGCATGGTTTAAACGCCACAGCCTAACCATGCTAACCATGTCCATCTCTTTATGACTACAGTGTCCCCATCTTCTGATGGCTCCTTCCAGCACCAGGTCATAAAGCTCCAATCATTTCACCACTGGACAATGAGGTCCCTGCACTCCAATGGCCTCCACACTCCCCACATCTCATCCAATAGAGCACCTTTGGGATGTGGTGGAACGGGAGGTTGGCATCATGGATGGGCAGCCGAAAAAACTGCACTAACTCTGTGATGTCATCATTATCACTATGGAGAAAAATCTCTGAGGAACGTTTCCAACACCTTGTTGTATCCATGCCACGAAGAATGAAGGCCAAAGGGGGTCCAACCCGCTACTAGCAAGGTGGACCTAATAAAGTGTCTGGAGAGTGTATATTACACATCTTGTATGTTCTGAAGTGACACTTTGCTTCTGTTATGGAATGCATACAATTGTGATCTCATGTTCATATCTCCAGTGTCCATGGTCCCGAAGAAGTGGTTGTACGCCAAATGTATAGATAAAACCTATTACAGATTGTTGGATGCCTTCAATAGCTCTTAAAGTCAGCTGTGTAATTATTTTATATGATAGATATTGTGTTCATTAATGGGTCACTTTTTTATGTATTATGAAAATAATAATAATAATTATTGGATGTATTTATGAGTTCCCAGTGGATATCAATAGAA
Source organism: Glandirana rugosa (assembly GCA_018402905.1). Lineage (NCBI taxonomy): Eukaryota > Metazoa > Chordata > Amphibia > Anura > Ranidae > Glandirana > Glandirana rugosa. The sequence goes on from BLSH010040106.1 coordinate 285,768, forward strand.
ACTCTTATAGAAAAGTCTCTCCTCATTTTTGGAGCCATTGAAGGATTTGATTATGGAAATTGCTGTAAATATGGAAAGTTTCTTACCAGCTATTTATCTTCTATTTGTGTTTGTGTGTTATGGAATAAAGATGGCAGAGGAAGTAACAGGGGCTGTAAATCTCTGACACAAATAACCCGGGATGTGGATGTTACAAGAAATGTCAGCACTGAAATCAGGAGATACAGCGACTTGAAAAAGTATTCATACCCCTTGAAATTCCCCACATTTTGTCATCTTACAACCAAAAACGTAAATGTATTTTATTGGGATTTTATGTGATGGACGACACAAAGTGGCTCATAATTGTGAAGTGGAAGGAAAATGATAAATGATACAAATAAATCTGTGAAAAGTGTGGGGGGCATTTGTATGGCGCCCCCCGGAGTCAATACTTTGTAGAACCGCCTTTATCTGCAGTTACAGCTGCAGGTCTTTTTGAGGAAGTCTCTACCAGCTTTGCCCATCTAGAGAGGACATTTCTGCCCATTCTTCTTTGCAGAATACCCCAAGCTCTGTCAGATTGGATGGAGAGTGTCTGTGAGCAGCAATTTACAAATCTTGTCAGATTCTCAATGGGATTTAGGTCTGGACTGTGACTGGACCATTCTAACACATGAATGTGCTTTGATCCAAACCATTCCATTGTACCTCTAGCTGGATGTTTAGGGTCGTTGTCCTGCTAGAAGGTGAACCTCTGCCACGGTCTCAAGTTTTTTGCAGACTCTAACAGGTTTTCTTCTAAGATTGCCCTGTATTTGGTTCCATCCATCCTCCCATCAACATCTTCCCATCAACTCTTGTCCCTGCTGAAGAAAAGCATCCCCACAACATGATGCTGCCACCACCATGTTTCACAGTGGGGATAGTGAGCTCAGGGTGATGTGCAGTGTTAGTTATCTGCCACACATAGGAGATAATTTACTATAGCGCCAGCCACAAAATAGTGGCAAAATTGCAGTGATTCACGCTAAATAACGCTAAAATGGTATTCACAATAGCACTGGAGCAGAAATACTCCCAAAATGGAATTCACTATAGCGCCAGGGTTGCCAACCGTCAGTAAATTTGCTGACAGTTTGTAAAAATCAGTGATTTTTACAACTGTTTATAAATATCAGGGTCTGATAATTTGTCATGCTGTGCTGACTTTTAAGTGTAAACCAAGCAAACTACTTGATATGGGTATTGTCAGTGTTTCCATGTTGTGTTTAAAACTTCAGCCCCGGAAGGATTTCCAGCTTTAGGACCGGAGCCCTTTTTGCGATTCGGCGCTGCGTCGTTTTAACTGACAATTGCGCGGTCGTGCGACGTTGTACCCAAACGAAATTTGCGTCCTTTTTTTCCCACAAATAGAGCTTTCTTTTGGTGGTATTTGATCACCGCTGCGTCATTTCTGATCGCCGCTATAAACAAAAGAAGAGCAACAATTTTGCAAAAAAACCCAAATTTCTTACTTTTTCCTAAAATACAAATCCAACAAAAAAAATATAAAAAAACATTTTTTTTCATCGGTTTTGGCCAATTTATATTCTTCCTCATATTTGCGATAAAAAAATCGCAATCGGCATTTATTGATTGGTTTGCGCAAAAGTGGTCGCGTTTACGGATGATGAGAATTCATTTCTGGGGTTTTTATTTATTTTTTTTTTTTTATTAGTAATGGCGGCGATCTGCGATTTTTTGCGGTACTGCGATATTTCAGCGGACATGTCGGACCATTTTGACACTTTTTTGGAACCATTGGCATTTATACAGCAATCAGTGCTATAAAAATGCACTGATTACTGTGTAAATGCCATTGGCAGTGAAGGGGTTAACCTGCAGGGGGCACTCTAAGGGTTAACTGTGTTCCCTGGGCGTTCTAACTGTGGGGGGACTGCCCTAGCTGGGGAAGGGAAGTGATCACAGCTTCCATGTAGAGGAAGGCTGTGATCACAGCCCTTCCCCCTCTCACAGAACGGAGGTCCGTGTTTACTTTCACTCCGGGGGGGGGGGCATCGCGGGTGGCCGGCGGAGATCGAATCCACCGCACCCGCTCCCTGGCCCTCCCCGGACACAGTGAGCGTGCGCCCTCACTGGGCGTGATCTCGCGGCCGCCGTCATATGACGGCGATCCGCGTTACTGAGCCACTCTGTCGCCGTCAAATGCAGATCAGCCCTCGGCAAGTGGTTAATATCACAAATTATTAGTCAGTTTATTCTTTGCGATCCATAAATCCCAACGGCGTTTGGATGTTACCTTATTACCTTGTGTGCAAGCAAATATGTGTTCATAAAAACAGTTTGTGTTCACTCTTGAGACTACCTCAGCTCTTGTAGGAGCCGTATCTTTCTTACAATAGCTCATTATGGTCAGCCTGGCTGCGATCAATATATGTGTTACTGTAGTTCTACGGTTTGGGGGAAATAGACCAATGTGTATTCCCAGTAACGCCAGAGCTGGTGCTGGACGCATTATACGCCGGGTGACGCATGAGATCATTTGGAAGATAGACCTCCAGAAGCCAGTTACAGCCTTACAGGACCATAAAATATGTAACAAGTTCCCATCCTGACCACAATTGCGTCAGCAACCCGGAGAAGCATTACCATACGTTTTGGACAATCTAACAGGCGTAAGATACCATCTATAGATCAGTTTATATGTGTTTTCCCAGTGAGAGACGCTATGTATGGCTGCTGTGCTATATTTGATTGCCTGTTGCCATTCCTGTTCAGTGAAAGTGCAACCCAGATCCTGTTCCCACTTTTTAGTGTAAGTGTCGTGTGTTAATGGGGTATTTGGTTGAAGGAGGTAATAGATGAGGGAAATACCCTTCCTGTGGTTGGATTCCGAATGTAAAAATTTCCAGACCAGTTTATTCACCTCTATATTATTGGATGTAAGTGATTGGATAAAGTGTTGAATTTGAAGGTTTCTTTAACTATCTCTGCTCTTAGTTGTCTCTGGAATTTCAGCGAGTCTGGAGTAACCTTGTTTTAGACAGGATTTAGTAAAAAGGTTCGGAATTAGGAATTCGAATGTTGGCAACAGAAGGTCGTAGACTTGGATATTGATATTTTCCCTGCTATTCTTTTGGAGATTGCTCCAAGCCTGTAAGAATGCTGATATGGCTGAATGGTTAGGAATATGGAGTGGTTTATTAATAAGTTTGGCTAGAAGCAGATCTTTTAGGTTTCTGCTCTGAATCATGTTTCTCTCTATCAAGGCCCATTGATTATCGGGGGATTGCTGGACCCATTTTTTCAGTTTCTAGTAGTGCCGCGTGATAATAATCTTTAATCCTGGGTACGCCCATGCCCCCATTTTTTATTGTCTAGTTAAGGCAGAGAAGGATATTCTCGCCCTTGTATCTCTCCATATAAAGGAGCCGAGCAGGAGGTTAATTTTATGAAAAAAGTGTGATGGTTAGAGTTGAGCGAACCCGGAGTGTAAAATTCAGGTCCATACTGGACTTTGGGGTGTCTGTGCCCCGAACCCGGACATTTGCAAAAAAGTCTGGGCTCGGGTTCGGTATCCGGGTAGTTTGCGCACCTTTTCTATAGCTGCAGGGCCGCCAATCCACAAGGGTTTTACTCGTTTGCCCTTAGAAGCCATCACAGCCATGCCTACTAATGGCATGGCTGTGGTAGGCTAGTGCATCATGTGACCCAGCCTCTATATGAGCTAGTGTAGGGAGAGGATGCTGCCGGCACTGTGAGGGACAGATTAACGATCTAATATGATCTCATCCTGCATTACAGACAGATTCCTGGCGGTGCTCTGAGGGGAAAGCTTAGCGTTCTAAAACCATCTGATACTGGACTAGATACAGTTTACTAGTGCTGCGAGGGACAGATTATTGTTCTAAAATGATCTAGTTCTATAGGGAGAGGTTCCTGCTGGTGCTGTAGGGGACAGATTATTGTTCTAAAATCATCACATACTGCTATAGGGAGAGGTTCCTGCTGGTGCTGTAAGGGACAGATTATTGTTCTAAAATCATCTCCTACTGCTATAGGGAGATGTTCCTGCTGGTGCTGTAAGGGACAGATTATTGTTCTAAAATCATCTCCTACTGCTATAGGGAGAGGTTCCTGCTGGTGCTGTAAGGGACAGATTAGTGTACTAAAATCATCACATACTGCTATAGGGAGAGGTTCCTGCTGGTGCTGTAAGGGACAGATTATTGTACTAAAATCATCACATACTGCTATAGGGAGAGGTTCCTGCTGGTGCTGTAAAGGACAGATTATTGTTCTAAAATCATCTAGTTCTATAGGGAGAGGTTCCTGCTGGTGCTGTGAGGGGCAGATTATTGTTCTAAAACCATCTAATTCTATATGGAGAGGTTACTGCTGGTGCTGTAGGGGACAGATTATTGTTCTAAAATCATCTAGTTCTATAGAGAGAGGTTCCTGCTGGTGCTGTGAGGGACAGATTATTGTTCTAAAATCATCTCGCTCTATAGGGAGAGGTTCCGGCTGGTGCTGTAAGGGGCAGATTATTGTTCTAAAACCATCTAATTCTATATGGAGAGGTTTCTGCTGGTGCTGTAAGGGACAGATTATTGTTCTAAAATCATCTCCTACTGCTATAGGGAGAGGTTCCTGCTGGTGCTGTAAGGGGCAGATTATTGTTCTAAAATAATCTCCTTCTGCTATAGGGAGAGGTTCCTGCTGGTGCTGTAAGGGACAGATTATTGTTCTAAAATCATCTAGTTCTATAGGGAGAGGTTCCTGCTTGTGCTGTAAGGGACAGATTATTGTTCTAAAATCATCCTTTACTGCTATAGGGAGAGGTTCCTGCTGGTGCTGTAGGGGACAGATTATTGTTCTAAAATCATCTCCTAGTTCTATAGGGAGAGGTTCCTGCTGGTGCTGTAAGGGACAGATTATTGTTCTAAAATCATCTAGTTCTATAGGGAGAGGTTCCTGCTGGTGCTGTAAGGGACAGATTATTGTTCTAAAATCATCCTTTACTGCTATAAGGAGAGGTTCCTGCTGGTGCTGTAAGGGACAGATTATTGTTCTAAAACCATCTAATTCTATATAGAGAGGTTCCTGCTGGTGCTGTAAGGGACAGATTATTGTTCTAAAATGATCTAGTTCTATAGGGAGAGGTTCCTGCTGGTGCTGTAAGGGACAGATTATTGTTCTAAAATCATCTAGTTCTATAGGGAGAGGTTCCTGCTGGTGCTGTAAGGGACAGATTATTGTACTAAAATAATCACATACTGCTATAGGGAGAGGTTCCTGCTGGTGCTGTAAGGGGCAGATTATTGTTCTAAAATAATCTCCTTCTGCTATAGGGAGAGGTTCCTGCTGGTGCTGTAAGGGACAGATTATTTTTCTAAAATCATCTACATCGATAGGGAGAGGTTCCTGCTGGTGCTGTAAGGGACAGATTATTGTTCTAAAACCATCTAGTTCTATAGGGAGAGGTTCCTGCTGGTGCTGTGAGGGGCAGATTATTGTTCTAAAATCATCTCCTACTGCTATAGGGAGAGGTTCCTGCTGGTGCTGTAAGGGACAGATCATTTTTCTAAAATCATCTACATCGATAGGGAGAGGTTCCTGCTGGTGCTGTAAGGGACAGATTATTGTTCTAAAACCATCTAGTTCTATAGGGAGAGGTTCCTGCTGGTGCTGTAAGGGACAGATTATTGTTCTAAAATAATCTCCTTCTGCTATAGGGAGAGGTTCCTGCTGGTGCTGTAAGGGACAGATTATTGTTCTGAAATCATCTCCTGCTGCTATAGGGAGAGGTTCCTGCTTATGCTGTAAGGGACAGATTATTATTCTAAAATCATATCATACTGGTGTAGGGAGAGGTTCCTGCTGTTGGTGTGAGCGGTGTATTTCTTTCACAAAAATAAAAAGTGTGTCTACGTTGCTGTTTTCCAAAAAAAAAGAAGAATTTATTATTCTTTTTCTGTATTAATAAATAGTGCTACATAGTACATTTGCGGCCAGAATGAGGAGGAGCATCAAATAAGGGACGTGTTCGTGGTCGTGGTGCTGCTGGTGCTTCTGGTGCTGCTGGTGTTGGTGGTGTTGGTGAAGTTCTTGTTGCAAGGAGAGCACGTGGTCGATTTGTGCCAGCTACACGCACAAGTGAAACATCTTCTTCAGGTGCGAGTAGCCGACAGAACCTTCAATGTTATATAGTAGGCCCGAATGCCGCTCAACAAATGGTGAGGTCAGAACAAGTACAGGCGATATTAGATTGGGTGGCTGACAATGCCTCCAGTTCCTTCACATTGTCTCCTACCTGGTCCCTTGATGAAAGCTCAGAGTCTGCACCTGAACCCCATGGCCATCTGTCTTTCACCTCAGCCCTGTGTAAATCAGCCATGCAGTCTGTGCCCCAAGTCATGCAACAGTCTCTTATGCTTTTTGATGACTCTCCTGGTGTGCTTCCTGTGGGCCATCCACATAGACATTGTGTGCACCGATGCCCAACCACTTCTGTTTCAGGATGAGAACATGGAAACACCAGCGCAGCACGTCTCTGATGATGACGAAACACAGGTGCCAACTGCTGCAGCTTTCCACAGTGTGCAGACTGATAAGGAGGGCACTGGTGAAGGGTGGGTGGAAGATGATGTGGAGGAGGATGATGAGGTCCTAGACCCCACATGGAATCAGGGTCATGCGAGTGACGTGTGCAGTTTGGAGGAAGGGGTGGAGGTCGCACAGAGGCACCAGCACAGCAAAAGAGGAAGCAGGTTGCAAAAGCGGAGCGACCATCCCCTAGACAGTAGGCCTGCTACTACCCACCGCACCCAGGGACCTAGCACACCAAAGGCAGCTCAAAGGCTTTCCCCGGCTTGGCAGTTCTTCAGACAATGTGCTGAGGACAAGACACGAGTGGTTTGCATGCTGTGCAATGATAGCCTGAGCCGGGGCATAAATGTTCTCAACCTGAGCACAACCTGCATTACCAGGTATCTAAATTCAAAGCACAAGCTGCAGTGGAATAAGTACCTCAAAATCCAAGAAAGGTCTCGGCCTCCTCCTGCTTCCTCTTTTGCTGCTGCCTCGGCCTCTTCCTCCACCTCTACAGTGCCAATGTCACCTGCCAACCAGCAAACAGAGCATGTGACAGCAATGCCACCATGTCAGCCACCGTCCCCAAGCATTTCCACACGGTCCCTTGGAAGCTTACAGCTCTCCATCTCCCAAACACTGGAGAGAAAGAGGAAGTACCCCCCTACCCACCCGCCATACCTGGCCCTGAATGCCAGCATTTCAAAATTCCTGGCCTTTGAAATGCTGTCATTCCGTCTGGTGGACACGGACAGTTTTAAAAACCTGATGGCGGTGGCTGTCCCACAGTACGTGGTTCCCAGCCTCCACTACTTTTCCAGGCGAACCATCCCTTCCCTGCACAAACAAGTCGGGGACAAGATCAGGTGTGCACTGCGCAATGCCATCTTTGGCAAGGTCCATATAACCACTTATATGTGGACCAGTAAGCACAGGCAGGGACGCTATATCTCGCTAACTGCACACTGGGCAAATGTAGTGGCGGGTGGGCCTGAGCTGGCTAGCCATTTGGCGCATGTCCTTTCGCCACTGAGGATTGCAGGGCATTTCTCTTTGCCTCCTGTTGCCTCCTCCTCCTACTGCGCTTCCTCCTCCTCCTCTGCCACCTCCTCATCCGCTCAGCGTAACACCTTCGCCACCAACATCAGCACATCCAGGGGGAAACAACAGCAGGCTGTTTTAAAACTGATATGTTTGGGGGATAAACCCCACACTGTGCAGCAGGTGTGGACTGGCATTGAACAACAGACCAATGAGTGGTTGTTGCCACTGAGCCTCAAGCCCAGCCTGGTGGTGTGCGACAATGGGCGAAATCTCGTAGCAGCTCTGTGCCTAGCCGGTTTGACGCACATCCCTTGCCTGGCGCATGTGCTAAATTTGGTGGTGCAGAAATTTCTAAAAAACTACCCAGATATGTCAGAGCTGCTGCAGAAAGTGTGGGCCGTCTGTGCACGCTTTCGGCATTCCTACCCTGCTGCTGCTCGCCTGTCTGCGCTGCAGCGGAACTTCGACCTTCCCACTCACCGCCTCCTATGCGACGTGCCTACAAGGTGGAACTCCACCTTGCACATGCTGGAGAGACTGTGCGAGCAGCAGCAGGCAATAGTGGAGTTTAAGCTGCAGCTTGCACGGGTCAGTCGCTCTGTGGAACAGCAACACTTCACCACCAATGAGTGGGCCTCCATGCGAGACCTGTGTACCATATTGCGGTGTTTCGAGTACTCCACCAACATGGCCAGTGCCGATGACGCTGTTCTCAGCGTTACTATCCCCCTTCTATGTCTCCTTGAAAAAACAATTTGGGCGATGATGGAAGAGGATGTGGCACAGGAGGAGGAGGAAGAGGGGTCATTTCCACTGTTATCAGGCCACTCATTCACAAGTGGCTCGGAGGGTGGGTTCCTGCACCAGCATAGGCCAGGTAAAACATTTTTAAGACAGGAGACAGTTCTGGAGGATGAGGAGGACGAGGATGATGAAGAGGAGGAGGAGGAACTGTGTTCACAGCAGGGTGTCACCCAATGCAGCTCTTGAGCATGGGCATCACTGGAGCATGGCTGGGAGGATACAGAGGATGCAGATGATACACCTCCCACAGAGGACAGCTTGTCTTTGCCTCTGGGCAGCCTGGCACACATGAGCGACTACATATTGCAGTGCCTGCTTAACGACAGCCGAGTTGCCCACATTTTAACTT
>BLSH010040106.1:333014-346226 GCA_018402905.1 Glandirana rugosa
TTTCAATATAAAAATACATAGTTGTCTACTTACCTAATGAATAATATACATATTAACATGTCACAGTTCCTATTACATACTTTCGTATATAATATCTTAATAAACAAATAACTTTAAAGGACATTGCCTTCTTAACATAAATAATTAATTATTAAATATAATACCTAGTTATATTAAAAACTATATAGTTTATATAATAAATAAAGAAGGAATATAAATTGGTGTTGTCATGGACCGTGCTTTTGGGGGAAGGACAGGTCCGGTAAAAAGTCGAAAGTCGCGATAGTGTGAAACTTACTGTTAATGAGTCAGTACGTTGTGCCATGGGTATACTTTTGTTGCATGACTGAGTAATTGTCATTCAAAGTGTGATAGCGCTGAAAGCTGAAAAATGGCCTGGACAGGAAGGGGGTTTTCGTGCCAGGTACTGTTGTGGTTAAATATAAGGAAGAAATAAATAATATATTTGATATATCAAAAATTATATTGATCCATAATATAAATTATTAATTAATAAATACAATTCTTCCGTTACAGGAAATTTCAATAAACAAATAATTCTATAATATATGCTTTCATACATTATCCTTGACACTGTACAATTATACATATAATAAGTAATCCATTCATCTGTTGATACATAAAAATATAACTTTCCATAATTCATGTATCATATTAATTTACATATTTATGTATCTATCTATCTATCCATGACCAGCAAGCAACTTTTTCTATTTCCCTTTTTTATTATGCATTATTTAATTCAACTGTAACTCTTGTTTAGACATTGAATCTGATGCTTTTCTTCCACACAAGCCTATATGTACTCTAACTATACCTTTTTTCCATCTAGAGATAATTAACATTTTCTTCATTAAACATATATATCCATAAATTATTATATAACATTCCTAAACCATTCTTTCTTTTTAAAATTAGGATACATTTTGTATTAATACTTCCAAATGTACAATTTAGTATACATCCTTGTTATAACAAACTCTTCATCCAACTTTCCTCATTTGTTCTCTCATATTAATAAAATAAATTCTATGTGGAGAGTGAATGCGCGAGAGCTCCGTAATGGGGGCTTAAGCCTGGAGCTCCGCACCGCCCTGGGACACCAGCACCCGTAACGTCCCCACAGCCAGCCAGGAATGGCAGATTTGGGTGCTTTGACACCCGGTGATCTCCCTGAGACCCCCTGGATGTCCGGACTGCAAGCCAGACGCAACCTGGGAAGGCAATTCGTGGACACAGCGGCGCCCGGGTGTACCAAGATGGCGGCCGTGGCTGAGACACATGCAGCCAGCACAGAGGGAGACAGGGATTCCAGGCAAGTGATCTCCCCTGCCATCCTCACATACCCTCCTGTGTCCCCGGGGGCCCCCCACCTCACAGTGGTCCCCTCTCCGGCATCCACCGAATCTCTCATAGCCCGCACTCTGGAGGAATGTGCTTTCTCTCCAGATAGGGGAATAAATAAATATGCTAAAATAACGGGAGATATCTGGGCTGATTTTCAGGCCTTAGGTGCAAGGATCGAGACCATAGAGCAAAAAGTAGACGTCACTATCTCCAGAACAAACCAAAATACGGACACTATACAAATCCTCCACAATCAACTAGATTCTGCTCTTTCCAGAATAGATGACCTGGAAAACCGCTCGAAGAAGTACAATTTCAGAATTCGAGGTCTTCCAGAATCAATCATGGACATTCCGGGCGCTGTCCGTGACCTGATCCAAAATCTTATCCCAGGTATTCCGCAGCACCGCCTGGAGCTCACAGATCCCTCGGCCCCCCCAGGAAAGATGGCTCCCCAAGGGACATTATTGTCAAGCCCCACTTCTACGCCATCAAGGAAGAAGTGCTGAAGCTCTCACGTAATAACACTCGGCTGTCCTGTCTGGGTCACCAGATCCAATTTTTTTCGGACATATCACTTTCTACAATCCAGAGGCGCAAAGCTCTCAAACCCCTTCTATTAGCCCTCTCACAGAAGGACATCAAATATTGGCGGGCCAAATTTTCATGGAAAGGTAAGACCCTCTCCTTCTCCAACTTTCCAGATGGTGAAAAGCTACTCCTGAACCTCAAAATAATCACACAAGAAGCCGCCATGGACTGCTCTATCCCAACAGGGAGCTCCTCTAAAAGGCCTCAACCCACAAGCCCAGTCACCCCACTGTGGTCCCAGGCTAAACCCAAGAGAGCTAGGGACAGAAGACCTCCTTAAGAAGGCACTGCAGGGACTGGCCGTTTTCAAATTTTCCTCCCTACCTCTACCACAGGGACGACCTCACCCCCTAGGTGACCCCAGACTTTTTGTCTCCATTGGTTTCTTGTTCCCTTCTCTCAGTTAGGTTCTTATTTCTCCAGTCTCTAGTTTGGATTTTCACCTGCAATGTGGGGGCAGATGACCGAAGTGTTGCTCAGGTTCTCCTTTTATATGTTTCCTTTATTTGTTCCCTGTCTGAACCCCTCACTCAGAAGATGAAACTCCTCCAGCAACGGATGAGACTTTACATCCCCAAAACATCAAAACTGGAGTTCTACAGTATACGACAGTATACCACAAAATCCCCTCAAGGTTCCTACTACAAACATTGCAGTGCCTTGACCTAGGGCTCCCCCCCCACCTCACCCTTAGCATAACGTTTAACTGAGGGGGGCTTCAGTTTCCCTGCTCACATCTGGACGGTCTGGACTGCCTTTGTCTCCTAGAGCCTGTTAGAAAAAGACTGCGCTAAGGGTTAATTGCAAATGGGTGTGGATTCCTCTAATTCCTGGTTGAGCAGCTCTATTTAAACTTCCTGCTTCCTGTGGAGAGTGCTGTCCGTTCTACAGCGTTTGTGTGTTCCTGCAGCAACCTGTGATCCTGATTGTTTGTTCCTGTGACCCGGCTTGCCTTGACTCTGCTATTGATCTCCGCCTGCACCGACCCCGGCTTCCACGACCACTCTTCTGCCTGCTCCCTTGTACCTTGCTGCCCGCCAGTTAACGAACTCTGCTTGCACCCGACTACTCTTCAGCCTGACCCATCTGTACTGCTCTGCCAGCCCGTTACCGACCCGGCCTGCACCACCACGCTTCAGCTTGCACGAGCACCTCACGGACCAGCACACCACCACCTGTGACCCAGTCCGACCCTCGTGCCTCCCTGCACTCCCGAGCTCCCTGTCCACACTACCAGGGGTTCAGGAATCAGGGTCGTAAGAGAGGTTGCCCACTGCATAAGTCAGACTCCACCACCAGGTACGTGACAGAGCCTTATAAGTGGTCTGTTTTCCCCTCTACCTCCCTTCCTCCTTTTATCCCTCACTGGACAATGTGATGTTGTTACCCAAAGCTGGTCGCGTCCTGGGAAAGGGGCAATGACCAGCCCTGCAACATAGCGAGGGCCTCAGAATTTACTAGTTGTGTTGTCTTCCAGACTTATATTGTTATTATTAGTTCTGCATTTGTGGGACGGCGGATCCTGGGGCGGGACCTCCGTGCACTCGACTACTCCCCAAGCCCAATTTTTCCGAGCTTGCAGGATAGGGAATCGACTCCTTACAAGGGGCTTGATTTTGTTAAGCCCGGGACTTGGCAGGGGGATCCCCTGCTACGCCCCGGCGGTCTCTATGGAGACCAGCCTTTAACTCCAATGTTTCTCTACTCCCTCTCTTTCTCAGATCTTTCTCTTTTTTCCAGTTGACCACCAGCGGAACATCTCTCCCCACCAAATGAACCAGGGTTGCCGAACTCACCAGGTACCTTGGACGCTCGATTCAGTCGGACCCCAGTGGGTAAGTGATGGTTCTGGTGCTCTTGCCCCCCCTCTGACTCCCTATGGCTAGCAATGCACACAACACGCCCCACCTTAAAATAGCCACTCATAACGCCCAAGGCCTGAACTCCGCGATGAAGAGAAGGAAGCTGCTTGACCATTATAAATGTCTCAAGCTAGACATCATCATGGTCCAGGAGACCCATTTTCCCTCTCGGTACAGTCCCAAATTCCTCCACAATCAGTACCCTCTCTTTTTCTTAGCCAATGCCCCCGATAAGACTAGGGGGACAGCAATTCTTTTCTCAAAACACTGCAACTTCTCTTGGATTTCAGATCACAGAGACCCAGAGGGAAGATTCATTCTAGCCAAGGGCACTATAGATGGTCCCCTGTATTCCCTGGTTGCTTACTATGCCCCTAATTAAGGGCAGGCACCCTTCTTCCATAACCTACTTAAAACAGTGGGTCCGTTGCTGGAAGGCAAGGTAATTTTTGGCAGTGATTCTAATATAGCGTTTGACCAAAGCCTCGATCAAAGAAGCTCGAAAGTAACCCAATTGACCCGCCCTTCCAAAGCTAGTCTTAAAATCGCAAAACCCCTTTATGACCAGGGACTTGTTGATATATGGAGGGAACTAAACCCATTCAAAAGAGATTTTACTCACTTCTCACACCCGCATCAATCAGACGCCCGTATAGACCACCTTCTAGTCTCCCTAACATCATTTCCTCTTCAATCTCAGTCAAAATTCTGGACACAGTGTGTTCAGACCATGCCATTGTGACTCTCTCATTAGGCAGACCGAACCCATCCCCCCTTTCCTAAACTGGCGTCTCAATGAATCCATCTTAAGCGATCCAGTCAGAACTGCTCAAATTGATAACGCCCTGAAAGAATATTTCACTCTTAATAACTGCGGGGATATCTCCCCAGAAACGCTATGGGCGGCCCACAAGGCCACTATAAGGGGGAAAATTATACAATTCCCTGCTCAAATCAAGAAGGAAAGGCGTCATGATATTGAGAGACTAGAAAGCAATTTTAAGGCTCTCAAAATCAAACAAAAACATGACCCACCAATCAACTAGACTCAGCTAGACTAGCCCTTAATTTAGCCCTAACAGCACAAACAGAAAAACAGATTCGATGGACAGGGACAAAATTCTATCACCAGAAAGACAAAATAGGCACTATGTTCGCCTCTAGGTCCTAAACCCTCCCTAAAATCAAAATTGCTGGTAACCCCCCAATGGCGGACCCCACCAAAATCCTGACAGCCTTCCAAGCTTTTTATGCCCAACTATACAACCCAATGACCCCTAACAGTCCAGAGGCAATTTCTAGGTTCCTCCAGGAATCTGGAAGCCCGACACTGTCCCCTGAACATGTGGCAGCCCTTGAAGAACCCTTCTCAACAGAGGAAGTTCTTGAGGCTATCAACGGCCTCAAACCTGGATCAGCCCCTGGCCCTGATGGCCTCTCTGTGCCATATTACAAGGCATTCGCTAAAACGTCAGTCCCTCACTTAACCAAATTCTTCAATTCAAAAACCCTGGGGACCCAACTCGATCCTCAATTGAATGTAGTTATTCCCAAGCCCTGGAAGAACACAGAGGAAATTGACAATTACAGACCCATCTCGTTGATCAACAATGATCTTAAAATCCTCACCAAAATATTAGCCAATTGGCTAGCCCTTTTTATAAACAAATACATTCACAAGGATCAGGTGGGGTTTATCCCAGGGAGACAAGGGTCCGATCAAATCCGTAGGGCCATAGACATAATCTCCATTTTCCAGTCTAACTGGGACAGAGGCCCCAAACACAAAGGTATGCTTTTGTCCTTAGACCTCAAAAAGGCCTTCGACTCAGTTTCCTGGCCCTACATCACTCAGGTTCTAGAAGCCTGGGGGTTCGGGCAGAGATTCAGGGGTGTGATCCAGGCACTGTATTTGAATCCTTCTGCTATGATCAGGCTACAAGGACATTATTCACCCCCTATCAAGATAGCAAGGGGCACCAGACAGGGGTGCCCACTATCTCCCATTATCTTCGCAATAGCCATTGAGTCCCTAGCAAATGCCATTATCTCCAATCCCAATATTCAGGGGGTTACCTGCGGCCCACACAACCACAAATGTGGCCTTTTCGTGGATGACGTTCTCCTGTTCATTACCGCACCTCACACCTCTCTCCCAAACCTCTCTAAACTTCTTGACACATTCGCGAAAGTCTCAGGACTATTGGTGAACTATGCAAAATCCCAAGCCATGAACATCTCGCTCTCCAGAGAACAAGTTGACTCACTAAAATCCGCATTCGGTTTCTCTTCGCAGGAATCATCCATCCAACACCTAGGTATCACATTGACGGCAAAAATAGAAGACCTTTACAAGGCTAATTTCCCTCCCATATACACCAAGTTAGAAAAAGACCTGCAAGCCTGGGGTAAAAGTGAATTGGCTTGGTTAGGCAGAGTCAATGCCATTAAAATGACCCTCCTCCCTCGAATACTTTATCTTTTCCGATCTCTCCCCATACGCATAAATAGAACCCACATTAGAGCATTTCAGGGGAAGATCTTTAAATTCATATTGGGAAGGAAAAATCCCAGCCTTTCCCTAAAGACCATGTGCCAGACGAAAAGAGAGGGAGGCCTGGGTCTCCTGAATCTCCTTTGGTATTACCAAGCGGCCAGGCTAACACAACTGTCATTAGTTTACACCACTGCGGAAAACACAGACTGGATTCAAATAGAAAGACAAGCTACTCCCTCACCCTAGACTTCCTCCTCTGGGTCCCTCACAAACTTCGCCCCCTATTCTATCTCCAGTGCTCTCCCAAGAACTGACCAACTGGGACCACATTCAAAAAATCCAGGCCCTCATTTCAGAAACCCGCCCATTGGAACATCTGTTTCATAACCCAGACTTTCCCCCGGGGGTCAATATCAAGGCTTTCAAATGGTGGATGGACAAGGGACTGTACCGTATTGGACACTTCCTTAACCAAAGGGGCCCACTTTCCCTGGGCCGTTGCGTGAACAACCTTGAAATGCCATCGTCCGAGCGATTCAGACTGCACCAGATTAGGCACTTCCTTCTCTCGCGCTGGACTTCCAACTCTGACCCTCCTGTAATTACTCCCTACGAACAATGGTGTGGCCAGCCGGGAGTTCAGAGAGGGGGCATTTCCATAATTTATCATTCACTGGCCCGCCCGACAGACAAGTCACCTTATATGAAGGCCTGGGAAAACGAACCACAATTGCTATGGGACCTAGACAAATGGCATTCATTAAGCAATAGGGCCTTTAGGGGGATCATCAATATTTCCTTAATAGAAGTGAATCTGAAAGTCACCACTAGGTGGTACATGACCCCGCTTAGGCTTTCCCAAATATTTAGCTCAGTAAACCCGCTTTGCTTTAGAGAGTGCCATTTGAGGGGATCTATAGCCCACATATGGTGGGAGTGCCCCAGAATCAGATCGTTCTGGTCCAAAATCTTCAAACTAATCCAAAAGGTCACTGGGATTCTGATGCCGAAATCCCCAGCCATAGCCCTGCTGAACGCAGACATCCCCAAATCCACGAAATCCTCCTGAAAGCTGATCCACTTCATCCTTTTGGGTGCCAGGGTAACAATTGCCAAGAGATGGAAAAAACCTAGGGTCTCGTTTGAAGCAGCCAAGCGTAAGATCTCTTGGATCATGATGCAAGGGAAACTGGTTAGCCGAGTCCTTAACTCAACACAGAAGTTTGAAGCTATCTGGGAACCCTGGGTGGATTACATGGGAATCTCCCTGATCCCGGGTATCAGTAATTAGCGTTCACTGCCCTGTTCCGCTGATGGTTAACTCCTTGTTGCTCTTCTCTCCTCCTCTCTTTCCTTCCCTTCTTTTTGCCTCCCTTGCCTTTTTTTATTCTCAGGTACCAAGTATTGTTTTTTTTTACCACATTCCTAGAGACAGAGGATGGTCAACCGACTCCCCTTGTTTGGCCCCCCTGGAGTATGACATGGTCCCGCCTCCATCTTTAGCCACAAGAGGAGTTATGTGACCAAACAAGGCATACAGGGGCCACTACCCCATGAATATCAGTGGGGCTTCGATGGGAGATCATTTCCTTCTGGCACAGCTTGCACCCAGTTGGGGTGCCGGAGGGGGTCTCCCAGCCGAAGGTCCCCTCTAGGATAGCTTAAACAAATCCTTTGGTAGGGGGCTGTCTAATAATGGGATCTTGACCCTAAGCTAATGTCTCTACATGTCTGTACAATCTCAACCTGCCTCAGATACTGTCACTTGTGATCCTTAACAATGCTTGTATACCACACGGTTTTGTAATCCCTCTGTTTCTTTACGGATTTAATAAAAACGTATTGAAAGCAAAATAAATTCTATGTGTACAATTCTGTATTAATATGTGTTCCTATAAAAAAATTAAGAAACCTAAATATAATAACTATAATGTATACCAAACTAGAGTTATCCTCATTATTACTGTGATATTAATCTTTCAAGGATCTACTAAACTTAAAAATATTTTGTAGGATAAAATATCACATTTCAAATGTCAACACAGTTACTTATATGTTTCCTATTATTTCAGTACCATCAATATTTTAAAACTCTAAATACTCATATGCTCTTATTCATAAAAAATTAATTAAGAATCACATCCAAATTTCCCCTTTAATAATGATCGAACGATCAATATGACACCTGTGATGCAAGTCCATATGAATAAATCATTGAAGTCCAAGCAAAAATCATAGTCCTTGATAACATAATCAAAAAATAATGATGGAATCAAAAAACAAAAAAAAATGAACAAATAGAAGTCCAGTTGTACTTGTTTCATAGTCATGATATAATTAAAAAAAAGTAAGTCCAGAAAAGAATAGAATAATTTTAGAAATGAAAGATATATATAGAAAAGAAAATTGAGACAAGTATCAAAAATGATATCTTTGTTCGCACTCTTGACTGGGCTGAAATCTGGTCCACAATTAAATCATCCTCACCCAATATCCAGGTGATGGAAACAAATTACAAAGTACTAACTAGATGGTACTTAGTACCCTCAAGGATTGCTAAATTTGTTCCATCCTACACACCCCAATTTTTTAGAGGATGCTCTGACTTGGGCACCTATTATCACACTTGGTGGACTTGTCCAGTAGTACCAACCTTCTGGAAAAGCATATTTAAATGGCATCCCAGTTAACAGATATCCCGCTAAATCCTGACCCAACCTCAGCACTCCTATTCTTGAAACCAGACATTTTGCCCTGCAAGCAATTTAGACTCGTAACTCAACTCTTACTCTGTCCTACAAGCAGCTATCGAATATGACATGGTTTTGTTTACCTAAGTATGACTAGTTTCTTCTAGAGTTGATCGAACCTCTGGAAGTCCGGGTTCGGCAGGTTCGGCCGAACTTAAGGACAAAGTCCGGGTTCGGGTCCGGACTTGACCCGAACTTTGACCCGGACCCCGAACCCCATTGAAATCAATGGGGACCCAAAGTTTTAGGCACAAAAATGGCTGTAACAAAGTCCTGGAAAGTCCTAGAAGTCTGCAAAAGGAAGGAAAATGGGGGTAAGAGTTGGACAAGTGCCCTACAAAGAAATGGGCATAGGGAAATAACTTAAAATAATTTTTAAGCTAAAATCACATAAAAAAATAAAAAATGGAGGTGGATGTGGAGTTGGAGGTTGAAGAGGCGGTGAAAGTGGCGGTGGAGGAGGAGGAGGTAGCCAACACTGTTTTTTTTATTTTTGTGAAAGAAATGCACCGCTGGCCGCAAATTTTTTTTTTAAACCAGCTATTTAGATGCACCTTTTAATTTTGTGCAAGAAACAATAATCTGTCCCTTTAAGCAACAGCAGGAACCTCTCCCTATAGAACTTGGAGATGATTTTAAATTCTAAAATCATCTCCAAGTTGTACAGGGAAAGGTTCCAGCTGTTGCTTTAAGGGAAAGATTATTGTTTCTTGCACAAAATTAAAAAGTGCATCTAAATAGCTGGTTTAAAAAAAATCTCCTGTACAACTTGGAGATGATTTTAAAACAATAATCTTTCC
The DNA here is from genome assembly GCA_018402905.1 of Glandirana rugosa. NCBI lineage: Eukaryota > Metazoa > Chordata > Amphibia > Anura > Ranidae > Glandirana > Glandirana rugosa. Next base: position 342,883 of record BLSH010040106.1, read on the forward strand.
CTTAAAGCAACAGACTCTACCTAGTCCAGTCAGATAGTTCTGTGCAGCAGGATGAGGTCTGCAATCTGTCCCTCATAGCAGCAGTACTCGTATCTCTCCCTAGTCCACAATCAGATCGTTCAGTAATGCAGGATGAGATGTTCTGAAATCTGTCCCTCACAGAGCCAGCAGCATCCTCTCCCTAAACTATCCTGAGAGCATATGACATGCAGCATGGTGACTCCAGCCCCATATAGAGGCTGGGTCACATGGTGCACTGGCCAATCACAGCCATGCCATTAGTAGGCATGGCTGTGATGGCTTCTAAGGGCAAACCAGTGAAACACTTGTTGATTGGCTGCCCTTGGCAGCTATTCAACACATGTAATAAAATACCAGAACCCCGGACCCAAGCCCGGACTTTTTTTGAAAAGTCCGGGTTCGGGTCCAGGTCCCGGACACCCCAAAGTTCAGTACGGACCTGAACTTTACAGTCCGGGTTCGCTCAACTCTAGTTGCTTCATAACATCTCCAAAATGTAAATGTCCTCACCAGTTGAAAAAACTAGGTCTACACTCTCCTATGGACACAGCTAGCTCCCTATTGGGGTGTCCTGGAGAATGGAATACCTTACATAAGAGGACATCTTGGATTCAAACCTAATCTCAAAATACTGTTGTACCTAATGTTTCAGTAGTAGTCATTGGTTTTCCTCTGCTATATACGTTGTCATAGTACCATTTCTCCCAAAAATGTGACTTAATGTGAATGTATATGTACATCTCATGTCCTGTTCAGAGTTTGTAAAACCCAATAAAATTTTTTGAACAAGAAAAAATGATATATGTTTTCTTAAGTAATTCTCATTAAAGCGGAGTTCCACCCTGTTAAAAGTCAGCAGCTACCAAAACGGTAGCTTCAGACTTTTAACAATCGTCCACTCACCTGTCCCTCATTTCAGCGATGCGGCCACCTGAGGGCTCGCTCGTCTCCCCCTCCCCTCGGTGGCGTTAGCATCACAAGTGTGGGCACCCAGCTTTGGCTTCAAAGCCGGGCGCTCACTTTGCATGCGCGAGTCGCACTGCGGCTTGTGAATGGCTCTGCGTATCTTCTGGGACCTCTGATATGTCCCAGAAGATCGCCGAGCTGGAGGAGGGAAGGTGGACTTCCTTTCCGGAACCGCGGCTCCAGGGCAGGAAGTGGACCTGGGACCCTGTGAAAACAGGGTCCCAGGTCACCCAAAAAAAAGACATGCCAATTGTGGCATGTCGGGGGGTCACCTTCCCTTAAAGCGGAAGTTCCACTTTAAATAAACCAGAATAAACTATTGTAGACTTTTAATCCTTTCAGTGTTTACCCATTTTATTTTTACTTAATTATTTGTACAAAAAATCTATACCCCCCTTAAGAATAACAATATAATTGTCCCCAGATGGTATGTGACATTCCTGATACCTTAACTTTAGCTACTGGAATAAATTACTGATCATACTCATTAGAAATAGAAATATCATTCAAAATATCATTTCTATAAAAAAAGCCATGTTTTGTAACCATAATTCTGAATTTCTGTGATCACTAAATCTTTACCTTTTTCTTAAATCATCTTACCCTATTTAGACTTAATTATACCTAAGTATTAAAGATGAGAAACATAAAAACTTTACTGAATGCCTAAAATTGCATATAAGCCCTTCATTATTAAAACTATTGTCTGATTCCATGGTTTGACACCCAACCCCAATGGAATGCAACACAAGTTCATAATAACTTTAACTTTGGTAAAACAATATTATCTATTGCTAGAATTAACTCAATTAATTTATATTAACCACTTAAGGACCGGAAGGATTTCCAGCTTTAGGACCGGAGCCCTTTTTGCGATTCGGCACTGCGTCGCTTTAACTGACAATTGCGCGGTCGTGCGACGTTGTACCCAAACAAAATTTGCGTCCTTTTTTTCCCACAAATAGAGCTTTCTTTTGGTGGTATTTGATCTCCTCTGCGTCATTTTTTGATCGCCGCTATAAACAAAAGAAGAGCGACAATTTTGCAAAAAAAAACAAATTTCTTACTTTTTGCTAAAATACAAATCCTAAAAAAACATTTTTTTCACCGTTTTTGGCCGATTTATATTCTTCCACATATTTGCGATAAAAAAAATCGCAATCGGCGTTTATTGATTGGTTTGCGCAAAAGTGGTTGCGCTTACGGGTGATGAGAATTCATTTTTGGGGTTTTTATTTTTTTATTTTTTTTACTAATAATATCGGCGATCTGCAATTTTTTGCGGTACTGCGATATTTCAGTGGACATGTCGGACCATTTTGACACTTTTTTGGGACCATTGGCATTTATACAGCGATCAGTGCTATAAAAATGCACTAATTACTGTGTAAATGCCATTGGCAGTGAAGGGGTTAACCTGCAGGGGGCGCTCTAAGGGTTAACTATGTTCCCTGGGCGTGTTCTAACTGTGGGGGGACTGCCCTAACAGGGGAAGGGAAGTGGTCACAGCCTTCATGTACAGGAAGGCTGTGATCACAGCCCTTCCCCCTTTACAGAGCGGAGGTCCGTGTTTACTTACACGGACCTCCGCTCCTTCGCTCCGGGGGGGCCATCGCGGGTAGCCGGCGGCAATCGAAGCCGCCGCACCCGCTCCCCGGCCCTCGCCGGACACAGTGAGCGCGCGGGCGCGCCACCGGCGGCGCGCGTGCGCTCACTAGGCGCGATCACGCGGCCGCCGTCAGATGGCGGCGATCCGCGTTACAGAGCCACTTTGCCGCCGTCAATTGCCGATTGACGGTCGGCAAGTGGTTAAAAAATTAACAAAAAAAAAAAATTTTTTAACTGGCAAGAAAACTAATATAGTCAATCTATATAGATTGCCAAGTCCATCAGTAATATTTACTCGTTTCTTATGAATTTTTTTTATAAACAAATAAAACAAAATTCAGAAATCTGATGACAAAAATGTTCTAGAATGAGTATTTCAGAATTTCCTTCATTAGCTGAAACCAAAAAATCAATCAATCAATCTGGTATCTGGATATGCAAAAAGAATAGCTTAACCGCTTCCCCACCACGCGCTGTCTTTTCACAGCGGCAGTGGGGGAGCGCTGCGCGAATCGCCGTAAATAAACGGCGATTCGCATTTGGCCACCAGGGGGCGCGCACGCGCACCCGCCGCACTCCTGGGGAGTGTGCCCGCGGCTCGGGCGGACCCGATGTCCCCCGGCGAGCCGCGATGAGCGGCAACAGAGAAAGAACGGGGAACCGCCGATGTAAACACGGCGGTTCCCCGCCCTGTCAGTTGGGCATGAGAGATCTACTGATCCCTGTCACTGGGATCAGTTAGATCTCTC
>BLSH010040113.1:0-10120 GCA_018402905.1 Glandirana rugosa
TGCGATCGTTCGGGTTCCGTCCGGACCCGGACCCGGACTTTGTCCCGAAGTTCGGACGGACCAGCAGAACCCGAACTTCCAGAGGTTCGCTCAACTCTAATTACTAGTACTACTGCTTTGAGGGACAGATTGCAGACCTCATCCTGCTGCACAGAACGATCTGACAGGACTAGGTAGAGTCTACTGCTTAGAGAGACAGATTATTGTTCTAAAATCATCTCCAAGTTCTATAGGGAAAGGTTCCAGCTGTTGCTTTAAGGGACAGATTATTGTTCTAAAATCATCTCCAAGTTCTATAGGGAAAGGTTCCAGCTGTTGCTTAGAGGGACCTTTTATTGTTCTAAAATCATCTCCAAGTTCTATAGGGAAAGGTTCCAGCTGTTGCTTAGAGGGACAGATTATTGTTCTAAAATCATCTCCAAGTTCTATAGGGAAAGGTTCCAGCTGTTGCTTAGAGGGACAGATTATTATTCTAAAATCATCTTCAAGTTCTATAGGGAAAGGTTCCAGCTGTTGCTTTAAAGGAGAGATTATTGTTTCTTGCACAAAATTAAAAAGTGCATCTACATTGCTGGTTTAAAATATATATATATATTCCAAAAACTACATTTGCGGTAAACGGTGCATTTCTTGCACAAAAATAAAAAAATGTCTACATTGCTGGTTTAAAAAAAAAAAAAATTCTAAAAACTACATTTGCGGCCAGCAGTGCATTTCTTGCACAAAAATAAAAAAAAAAAAGTTTTGGCTACCTCCTCCACCGCCACTTCCACCACCTCCTCAACCTCCAACGCCACATCCACCTCCATTTTTTATTTTTTTATGTGATTTTAGCTTAAAAATTATTTTAAGTTATTTCCCTATCCCCATTTCTTTGTAGGGCACTTGTCTGACTCTTATCCCCATTTTCCTTCCTTTTGCAGACCTCTAGGACTTGCCAGGACTTTGTTACAGCCATTTTGTGCCTAAAAGTTTGGGTCCCCATTGATTTCAATGGGGTTCGGGGTCCGGGGTATAAAGTTCGGGTCAAGTTCGGTCCCGAACCTGGACTTTTTCCTGAAGTTCGGCCGAACCAGCAGAACCCGAACTTCCAGGTGTTCGGTCAACTCTACATACACCCATAAAATCTGAAATACTCCCATCTTAAATACATGTTCCACATTAATGAAGTCCTAGGTCTTGAAACTATGATTCTAAAGCCTGGTACACCTGCCTGCCCCCGATGATGTGATCTTTCATGAAACACATTGGGTAGAGTCTATGCTCGTGATGTTACCACGCCCATCAACCCCATGAGGCTGTCGGCTTGAATCCCAGGACTGATATACAGGGTGGGCCATTTATATGAATACACCTTAATAAAATGGGAATGGTTGGTGATATTAACTTCCTGTTTGTGGCACATTAGTATATGTGAGGGGGGAAACTTTTCAAGATGGGTGGTGACCATGGCGGCAATTTTGAAGTTGGCCATTTTGAATCCAACTTTTGTTTTTTCAATAGGAAGAGGGTCATGTGACACATCAAATTTATTGGGAATTTCACAAGAAAAACAATGGTGTGCTTGGTTTTAACGTACCTTTATTTACAAGTTTCTGACCACTTATTAAATGTGTTCAATGTGCTGCCCATTGAAACTTGTAAATAACTCATGAAAGAATAAAGTTATGTTAAAACCAAGCACACCGTTGTTTTTCTTGTGAAATTCCCAATAAGTTTGATGTGTCATGTGACCCTCTTCCTATTGAAAAAACAAAAGTTGGATTCAAAATGGCCAACTTCAAAATGGCCACCATGGTCACCACCCATCTTGAAAAGTTTCCCCCCTCACATATACTAATGTGCCACAAACAGGATATCACCAACCCTTCCCATTTTATTAAGGTGTGTCCATATAAATGACCCACCCTGTACATTGCATATACTGTACATGAGTGGGTTAACAACCACTTTAAGATATTCCATCATACTGCACTCTTATCATCTAGAGTTAATTTCCTCTGATAGGCGACCTTCTCATATTATATGGTGAAAGCGCACCTGGGTGTTTCACCTTTTTATATGATATTCACTATCACAGTGGGTTCACACTGTAGCAATGCGGGAATCAGCAATTTTCCAGTGCCAGTTCCCGCATCGCATCTCTCCCGCAGGCAGTTCACACTGTCTTCTGTGAACCGATGTGGGTTCAATACAATGTTAATGGCACCCCCAGATCGGTTCACAGATCGCAGTGCGAACAGAGAATTCGGAGAGGAATAGGATTGTAATGGGTGAAAACACCCATGTGATCCAATTCCAGTGCGGGGAAAAAAAAGTACCTGCCCCTGTTTTGTGTGAATCCAATTCAAGTTCAGCCATGCAAACTGTATGAATGAACTTGCATTGCACAGACTTTGCATGTGCTCAGCACTACAGTGCTGGTGCGAATCACGTGCAATGTCTGTGTTCGCTACAGTGTAAACCCGGGCTCAAGGTATTTTTTTTTTCATATATGTTGGACACTTAATCCCTCACATGACTGGACTATATCGCTTCTAATTGGACTGTAATATTTATGGGACTTTATTTCTTTGTCATTTTAGCGCAGCAATTTTCTGTTTGAATGGAGCGACATCCCCAACCTCTAGAGTCCTAGTGGTGACCTCCGGAGTCAGGGAGAGCTGACATTCCTCTTCAGGGTGCAGGTTACTAGGCATGGTGGGTGTAATGCAAGTTGAACACATGGGCGCCAGTTACTTTTTGAATGCAACAAAAGAGATTTTACTGTCTCTTAACAAGAACGGGGGGAGAGAGGGTTTAGGGCCAGGACACCCTTAGGCAGATGCATTAACAATTAGCAGACCCTGCAGACCAAAAATAGTACTAGGCAGACAGCTATACAGGTAGAGTGCCTTCAAGGTGGATGCAGCACACTGTATTTTGTAGAACTGCTGTCTCCTATAGCAAATTGACTTTCAAGTCATTATAGATCTGCACATGTAACTCACAGTATACCGTTGTAGATCTTCTCTCACATCTCACAGTATCCTACTGTAGATCTTCACACTGATCTCCCAGTCTCTCACTAGACTTCCAAGATCCCAGCCGCCAGTGGATTCCCTGAGCTCTTCCACAGCTAACCTGCTGTATACTCCTCAAGCTTCATCCACGCTACCTGTTGGGTCCCTGGCTTGACTCTGCTGAAGTTTTCCCACTTCTTCACCATCCCTGGCTAGTGAAAAAGACTGATCTGGTACTTCAGACTTCCAATCACTGGCCTCTGATAACAGGAGTGGTTGTCCCTTGGTGGCAACTAAGTCCCTTTTATCTCTGACCTTTATCCTCACTTGCCTCTGGTAACAGGAGTAGTCGTCCCTGGTGGCAACTGCTTCTCCTTTACCTCTGGCAACATTTGGTTACCCTTCCGGCAGAACCTCTGTAATGATCAGGCTCCCCTCAGGCTGAGCCTCAACACACGTGGCTAGGCCTCAGCTTCACTCCTAACCTTCAGCTGCTGCTACACATGCAGCCCCCAGGCCGCAGCCTGGGGTAGAAAGAACACTGATCACCTGACTCCTTCCCCTTATATAGACTATCCCAGCATGCAATGTAGCTACTCTGATTGGCTGAAAAAATATGTCTATTCACAACCTGAACTCACTGTGATCTTGTCATTCTAATGCCAAAGTTAGCAGTGCCACCTATTGACAAAATATAGATGCACCAGGTTCAGGTTTAGGGCAAAAGACAGTGGATCACCCTAGCAATTAGCCAGGCTAGTTACCACCTACCCATTGGCTGAGAGCACTGATTGGGAGCTGGTCGACTGCTCGTTTTCCAGTATGCTCATCCAACAGAAGCCGGCCAAACGGCTGGCTTCTGTCGGACCGGCTGCCATATACATGTGCTGAATGTCATCCGGCATTTGGTCCATGTGTCCGGGGCTTTATTATGATCTCATATCTTACCATATGTGTGCATCTTTACCAACATGTCAGTAGTTCCGGTTTCATGCACTCTTGTTAGACCTCAGAAGAAACAAACAACTGGCCCTGTATTCCCAATTCAGTATGAACAATATGGTCAAAAATTGGTATGTGCAATAATAAGCGCTTCAAGCATTAGGGTTTGGTTTGATGCAAATTAAAACTTTTAATGTAACTTCTATGAAAGGCAGGATGCTGTTCTGTCCCTTGAATACATTACAGCAAGAAGACTTTATAATAAAAATTGCTTTCCCCATATTCTCATTGAACGTATTCATAAACCAACACAATAGGACAAGACATTTGCATTGTGAAGAATGTTTGCCCTTCATATATATCTACTTCTGTGCATTGTATTGATGTTCTTAATTGTCATTAGGTAGTTGGCCATACTTTCATTGTAAGTATTAAATAGTCCTACTTTGTTCCATTTATAAAACAGCTGAGTCTACTGCAACTGTGCTAGAAGACCAGGTGAACTTTTAAATTCCACAGCACCGCTCTTAAACTTGGCCATATAAATGATTTTCCTTTTATCTAAATGACCTTAGTCTTGAAAATCAAACAGCATTGCTATAAAACAAACTATACAATCCATTTTGGTCTTCAAAGCTTGTATTCAGCTGCTTCACAATGCATACATTCTTTGATCTAACATTTCATCCTATAACTTTTAAAGAAAATTGTACATTAAAATGTAGTTTTCGCTTCAGCAGAAACCTAACAAAGAGTTAGCACTTATACTGATATGCTTATGCTGCCTTCTGCAAAATTCTGTTTTAAAAGTGCACACCTGTCAGACTTCAAAATTAAACCATGAAAATCATACATGGAGTTCAATCTGTCAAGGGCTTCAGTTCTTTATCCAGGTACAGCTGTAGTGCATTCAGCATCCTTGTTGGCAATGATCTGGTATTCTGAGAATACCAGTTACTACTAAATCATATGAATGCTTACAACTGATTTTTTTCCAATACATTTTTATTGATTATTGACATAAACAGAAAATAAAAACTGCTGCTGTTACATATGATAAGTGAAAAGATACACAGTATGCAGAAGTATAAGATAATATATGTGAATATGGAAAATTCAAACAATAAGTCTAGGTTCACATCTATGCGGCTGCGCTTGATGCATTTTTCAGGCATGTTTTGCAGTGCATTTTGCATTTTAAACCCCTTTTGCATGCAGTTTTCATGCAATTTGTGTTTTACGTTTTTTATTTTCTCTTTAAACACACTGTAAACACACTGCTGGTTGCTAAGGAGGGGGCCAGGAAGCCAGCTACCGCATACTTAAGAACCAATGAGTTCTCTGTCTGAACGTAAAAAAAAATTGTGGAAAAAAAACAGCACGGTGTCCCCCCCTCCGATCCATACCAAACCCTTCGAGCTGTCTTCTCCCCACACTGTCTTCTCCCTGTGCTGTCTTCTCTTTGTGCTGTCTTCTCCCCTAGCTGTCTTCTCCCTGAGCTGTCTTCTCCTTGTGCTGTTTTTTTCCTGTTTTTTTCAGGAAGTCAGCTCTATCCTCAAGCAAACAAGTTCCCAGAAGGCTCCTGTCAAACGGGTTCACTTTGGCCTCCCTGATGAATTATTTATTCATAGTTGAACTTGAGATCCGTCTTTCATTTTACCTCTGGTTTTGCTCCTCAGCCAGTCATGGGGCTGCCTCATTTCCAGTCTGGTGGGACCCTGCTCCTTACTGTGTCAATGTGCCATGAGTTTTCATATTGACAGACATTATACACAATCTGGGCATGGTCCTCTTAGTATGACTGTTTACTTTGTCCCTTAATCTGAATATATGGACTGAAAACCTAATATCATCTGTTTTTTTGACAGGTCTGTTAATGCGGTTCTGCCACCTTCATTTTACTTAGGTCCCCCCACCTATTCACTTTCCTTCCCCTCTGCTCCACTATTCTCCCCTTCCCCATCCTAGTCTATCCTTCCTTTCTAACCTCCTGCATCCTTGTCCCATTTCCCCACTCCCCCTGCTTTTCTCTTCTTCACCCTTCCTCTTGTTTCCCTGTCTCCCTCTTTCTTCTCTTCTCTTCCCTCGCAGCAACAATCCTCATTGCTGATGCGAGGAGTCACCTTATGGTGGGGGCACTGTGGAGGGGTGCTCCGTGGAGAAGAAAGTAAAGTCCTTGGAATGCCCCAGACGATGTCCCCTAGGATGAAACATGTTGGATGAGGACCGCATGAGCACCGCCAGTGACCGTTTTAACGCTTTAATGCCGGCTTTCTACTACTTTCTTGTAAGTGCAATATTTTTTCATTATTAAATAGTTTAATCAAAGTCACTTTTTTCTTACATACTCCTTGAGCACGAGACCCACTTTTGATACATGTGACTACCTGTTGGAATATCGGTTGGAGCTGACACCCCAACGCGGATACTTCTGTAGGATCACCATCTATCATGTAGGTCCCTTTTTGAGGAACCCATCTGGGACATTATTCCATTAAGTGCTTCTGACTCACGATACCGTATGGTATGTGAGTCCATTTGGTAAGAGCACAACCTTACTACCCCTTTGAGCATTTTTCCCATAGATCCACCACTTGGAGTATCATCACGCTTATTGTGACACCGTTTGAAGCTGATGTTTGACTCCTTATAGACGAAGAAACCAGATTCTTCACTGTGACTTTTGCGTTTTCTCTATATTGTTCTCACTATAATCTACCAAAAAGACTTTGTTCACATTTTTTCACAATATTATAATTATTGTCATTCAGTATTTATGTACACACCTCTGGAAGCTGACGACTCTGGGCCCTAATCGGTTCCGGACCTGTCACCTCCCTGTATGTTACTCATTTCGTGCTTTCTTCACATGTTTTTTAGCACTACATTTGTTACATATTATTTATCTGCACTATAGGTCAAGTGATGTGTTAGATGGTCCTCACCTTTTGCGCAATTGATTTTTATACCATACTGTGTTGGGGGGTCCGATCGAGGAAGGAAGAAGTCAATAATCTTCCTCCGTCCCCTGGGATTATCTCTTCACTCCCGGATTGACCACCTCTAAGCTGGTAAATTGGGGAGTGTGAATTCTGACACAGATTGCCGGTGATGTACTGAGATCGCAGCTTCATAAACTGTCTGTTTCCGTGTCAGTTTCTGTGTCAGTCACTGTCAGTCACTGACAGCTTCTTCTCCCCAGATCATCACTGTTTCATAAACTGAAAATTAACTGTGATCAGCGGCGATCCTCTGGATCACCGTTGTTCACAGTTTCATAGACGGACACCTTAGTCTTAAACTAAACTCCCTGCAAGCTCATTAAGTATAATAAAATCAAAGGATTTCCAAACAAAGAATCTTCAAAGATGTTCAATCTAAGGCTGTTCTATAAGATTTACCGCAACTAAAAATTATTTTAAATGCCTGGAAAAAAGCTCTGGCATTTCATTGCATATAGAGCTTGAAATGTGCCATCGAGTAACAGCTCGCTTCACAAGAACAATTCTATGTACTGTACATTTAATGAGTCTGACATTTACATTGCAGCATAGCTCTCCATCTACATACAATATAAATGACATATTCAAACACATTAAATATCATTTCCCTTGTGGTTGTCAGTAAAATGGGTGAACATTTTAAAATAAACTTTTCTTTACAGAAATATTGAAGTTTTTTTGCTGATCTTTCTTTAAAATCTAACTTTCCTGGCTGTTGCACTGCAGTATTTCTAAATAACAAGTATGCAAATCAGGAATATCAGAAATATTTTAGAAGTCTTTATATTTGTACTGGGTTACTGATTCGAAGTGACTCAATTTCTCCCTTTTCATTCAGGTATCTACTTGGCTCGACTTGAAAGAGTGAAAAGGAGTGAAATCCTTTGGAGGCTGGAAGAGTTTGAAGGTATAAAATAATAAAAGTCTGGTGATAATAGTCCTTCTGGTGAGTTGCTAGAGTGAAATGGTGATGGCCATATAGGGGTGTACACATTGTGAGCCAAAAGAGAAGATTGTATACACAAGCATGGTGTTTATACTTGGAAGAATTTTTGGATGCACTTTAAATGAATACACTTTAGTGTTGGAGCATCAGACACATTATACATATACTTTTACACTCTTTATATTCATTAATGGACTCTTGAAAGCGCATGCATTTTTGCATAAGGAGTTTAATACATTTTATTTGTATGCTAATTTATGTATTTTGAATTACATGATTTGATAAAAATGTTCCATCACATTCAGTATCTTTATTGTAAACATTGAATTTCATTTTATTTTATTTCACACACATATAGTAGCTCTGTCACACTTTTTATACCGTAAAAAAGTACCAGTTTGAAAAAAGGATGGCATATAGAAATTGCTGAGTAGTTGGCTGAGGATGTCCCAGTTCTTGCTGATGCAAAGTTGTTTTATTAAGAATTAAGAGACCTCAGATGTTCCAGAAGTGTAACATTGGTCAGCAGTAAGAGATTTTAAATGAAAAATAACTGTCCAAAATATACTAGAAAAAAAGAGTGCAGCAAGTGTTTTACTACTAAAATTAAGAGACCAAAGATGACACAAGGTTAGGTCCAAACATACCAGAGACAAAAAACACAGAGTGGGGTTTTACTACCAGAATTGAAATACTGAAGATGATATAGTAGAGGAAAAAATTAGAGACAAGCAGAGAAAGTTTAATTAGGGATAATAGTGCGAACTGGTGTATGCCTACATCTTCATTTTATCAATGGTGATGGGGCGGGGGTGCAATGGCTGCGTTGTATAACATGAGGTGGTTTAGGTGCATGCTGTTCTTGCACTCAGTACTTTTTCTCATTTAACCAATGAGGCAATGTGCTGTGAACAAAAGATAGTTTCAAGAAGAGATGGTTAGTGGAGAGAAGCTGGACATGTTTAATTAGGGACAATAGGCCTAAGTGGTGTATACCTACATTTTATTTTATCAATGGGGATGGGGAGGGGGTGCAATGACTGTGTTGTATAACATGGGGTGGTTTAGGCGCATGCTGTTCTTGCACTCAGTACTTTTTTGTTTAAACAATGAGGCAATGTGCTACGAACAAAAGGTAGTTTCAGGAAGAGATGGTTAGTAAAAAGTTAATGCTGAGCTTGCAGCACTCCAACCATAAAAATGCACAATCAACATAAAATAAAAAAAGGGTAAAAAAACTAAGGAAAGGAGAACCCCAAAAACCCACCATTGAAATTAAATAACAGAATATATGTGAAAAATCAGCACAAATATGTATCAAAAAATTGTGTCAAAATAAATTTAAAAAAGTGAGAATATAATTATAAATCAATAGGTTGAGCTGCTGACACCTGCAATGTGAAACCACCCTATTTCCACCTTAAATCAATAAATAAATACTTTAATGATTGCTAAAAAAGTAAAGTATGCGCTTACAATAAAAAGCACCCCTCGGACGCGTATCGTCACAGATAGGACCCCTTGCTGAGGAAGTCCTATCTGTGACGATACTCGTCCAAGGGGAAGAGCCGACTATCCCACATCACGCTCCAGCTGCTTGCTTCTTGATGCGGTTTGTAGCCCGCACGGCTTTACAGTGCTTTTTATTGTAAGCGCATACTTTACTTTTTTAGCAATCATTAAAGTATTTTAGACGGAGAGCACTATATTGCCCCTTTATTTTACATGATCTATGCTGAATGGTTGGGGAGATTGGATGTCGGAAAGCCATACTATTGGGGAGAAGGAGACTGGAAGGGAGACCTAACCCAGAGATCATCAGTAACCCCAGGGCGGGTAAAAAGCGCTGCTTTATCTATATTGAGGTGAGAGGCTCATTCACCTGGTGGAGGATTTAACCACATGTGTGCTGTGAATATCGTTTGGTCACCACTGGGATTTATTTAAAATGATTTTTTTTCATCTATGGATTGACAATTTTGATTTATTTTTTTCACGGATTATCGTTTATTGTATGAACACTATTGCACTAATATGTGAAGTTATTTTTTGTTTTTTTCACCAGTGAATTATTTTTTGGTTATATTTAGTACTCATTTTTCACGGAATATTATTTTTCCTATGAACACTAGAGCACTAATCTGTTAATGCATGTGAAGTTGCTTTTTTGGTTGTTCGTTTTTCATATTATTGAAAGTGGTCACAATATTTAGAGATACAGAGTTTGA